>JALPQD010000036.1:6837592-7141127 GCA_023101885.1 Typhlomys cinereus
GGCACATTTGTAAACAATTAGTGGTTAAGTTAAGCCCAGAGCAAACCTGAAGGAGATTGTCTGGCTGATGGGGAAGGTCCAGCCCATGGTGGGTGGGATTAGGACCTGGAATAAAATACAGACAGCTGATTGAGAGAGTTGGCATCCTTGTGCACACTTGGCTAGACATGGTGGTCTGGAAATAAGGATTGTCCCTCTATCAGCTGCTATGTAGAGATGGTGTGGCCAGTTCCCTTGGCTTCGTGTTGGTATGAGCTCTCCCGTCAAGCTGGACTGAGAATTGTAACCAGACAATTGTTAAGAGAATAAATCCTTTGTTCCCTTAAACTGTTTGATGGTCATTTGTCAGCAACCATGCAGGTGAAGTGCAACAACAGAGTAAGGGAGAAGTCTCTCAAGAGTTCAAGTCTCTACTCCCCGTCTAAGGATGGAGTTTTCTGAAGCCTGAAGCCATAATCAGAAGGGCAACCCAGGTCCTGAAACTTAATTGGAAAGGAGAGTGCATGGAGGGCAGAAAGCATGGACATTCCCACCAACAGTGAGCCTGGAGCAGTGGGAAGTTCTCCCATGTTCTTAGATGGAGGGGTGTAGAAGAGGACTTGGAAGGGAGGGGGAGCAGAAGGCAGGGGGTGTTGCCAGAAGAAGTCATCCCTCGCCAGTCCCCAGGTCCCACTGTAGTTGACTATAATAGTAGAGGGCCAAAGAAGAGTGTTAAGCCCTATGAACGATACGTTCCACAACACAGGATAACGAAAAGAAATGGAGAATCTTGCGGGTTTTTTTTTAAAGAAATATTTAATGAAAACAAATTAGGACTCGAGGAAAAAATAAAAGTGCAACACACAGCCTTGAGGAAGTAGGTCAGGGCTAGAGAAGCATTCCCCCCCCCCCATAAGAGGATTTTGCACCTTCTGGCCTCCATGTTTTCTTTAAGTAAGAAGATTCTTTACCTTGGCAAGTGAAGCATAGGGAGCCGTTAGAGGAGGTTGATGGGGTGAAGGATGTTTGTGGGTAAGAAACCAAGAGAAGCCCTGCAGATGTGCCAGTGGTGTAGTGAGAACCCCCAAAGCTCCCCCACTTCTGTGATCTTGGAAGTAAATGTGTAAGCCAGAAGATGTCTGAGACCCATTCAGGATCCCTTTAATGATGTCTTCAGGTGAGTCTCTAGTGGTTTATGACAAGTCCTAGTGATAGAATAAATCTTTAACTTTATTCATGATTCCATACAGAAATCAATCACCAAGACTTTGGGACATAAGCTATATTTTTGAACATGTATATACTTTGAACATACATGTCACTCTGTATTCTATTTTACTCCCCCCCCCAATCACTCTGCATTTAAAAAAATGTGAATGTGCTGCTTATTATGAGCATGCAGAAGGCTGAGTTGGCTACTTTGTGTCCCCCCCCCACTTGAATCCATGCTACCATGTCAAGAGACTTTGCTTTACTCACTCCTCGGCATTGGCATATGTGCCGAAGACAGATTTGTGCCCCAAAGCCTTTTGATGCTAACTGGCTGTAGGACTCCAGGCTTGCTTTCAGTTGGCCACAGAATTTGGGAGGTTTGTATTTCAAAGTTCTAGTAGGTTCTAAGTAAGGTATTAAACCCCATCTGTGCTAAATTGTGTAAACAGGCAGATGGGAGAGAAATGCAACTATGACTTTTACAATCGCTTTAAGCATCAATGTTCTTTTTCTCTTCTCTCAGGATGCAAAGCAAGCAAATCCTAGAGGAAACAGTCCAATTTTTTAAAAAAGATGAAAATGTGTTTTTATCCTTGGCATTCAGAAGGCAAAATGGATTGTCCAAAAGTGTAGCATTGATGACAACATTGTGTTGATGATGTAACAGGTAACAACAGCCAGCTTCTCATTCTGTTGGTCTCAAAGGGTTACAATAATGAACATTGTGTGTATGTGTGTGTGTGTGTGTGTGTGTGTGTGTGTGCGCGCACATGTGTATATGTTATATGTGGTGTGTATATGTTATATGTGGCATGTACACATGTGTGTTGGGTGGTATATACATGTGTGTACTTGTCTGTGAATATCTGTGTTATATGTATGTTATATATGCAAGTGTGTGCATGTCTGTTTTATGTGTGTGTGTGTGCACAGAGGCCAGAAGAGGACATCAAGTGTCCTGTCTATTTATTTCCCCCTTATTAATGGTGATAGTGACTATCTCTGAACCTGAAGCTAGGCTGGCAGCCAGTAAGCCCTAGAGACCCTCCTCTCCTCCTTCCATAATCACTGGGCTTACAGGTGCGTGCACAGCCATTTCCGGCTTTTACGTGGATGCTGAGGATTTGAATTTAAGTCCTCAAGCTTGAGCTCTTTCCCACTGAGCCATTTCCAGGCCCCAGGAATGCACAGTTTTACATAAGTACTCCAGCTGACCCTGTGCAAGGAGATCAGGAACCAAACTCTGGGGAACCCTCATCCAGAGCAATACCTGGGGGGCGGGGGCAATGTCAGTCCGTGAGTTGGACATGCCTTGCTTGAGGAGCATAATGGCTGAGAGACACCTAAGAGATTAATGAAAACATGTTTCTAGGTGTGAGTGCACTTGAAACAGTAATCAAGGGAGAAAGACCCACTCTGAACGTGAGCAGCAGTATCCAATCGATTGGCGCCTCTGGGGGGAAAAAAAATGAAAGGAGAGAGCCACCCAGCAATAGAATCTCCATTTTTCCTGAGCCTGTCCATCTATTGTTCTATATCACCCCTGGGATGTCGGACTTCAGCCTAAAGATATAGACTCGCCCGCCCCAGGAGACTCACCATTCATTGGGACTCTGTCATGGGTCCCTCTTGTTCTGAGGCTCCCAGCTTCCTGCACTGAACTGGTTCTTTGTTTTCTGGCAGACATTGTCAGGCTATCTGCTCACCAACTGTGTAAGGCCAAGCTGATAGAGTCCTTTGTAAAGCTTACCTTTGTCTATATCATTTCTATCTGTTCTACACCATTGCTTCTGATCCTGTAGAGAACTCTGACTGATAAAACAAGGAAACATCAGAAGTGGCTAGACAACTCATTCTCCTGGGGTTGAACATGCCCTAGATTCTACTGATAAGAGAAGCAAGATTGGTTCATACTTACATAAAATAATCAGTTTTATTTTCTTAGTTGTTTTTAAATCGTGCTCTGCTATTCTTTTACAATGATTTTTCTTCCAGAAAATTTATAATAGTAATAATAGTAGTAGCAGAACATCTTATCAGTGTGGCACACATGGTGTTTTAAAGGAAAGAGAGAGAGAGATAGAAGAAAGAGAGTGCTCAAAACTTGATTTTAGTTTGGGGTTACAAACTTCCGTGATAGCTTGCTGGTGATATCCAATAAATCTTACAGGTGGTGAACCCCACAGAGACTGAATCATGATAAAGGATACCTGGCATCATTAATGGTGGGGCTGCAATAGGAACTGGGGAACACCATGCTAAAACAGAACAGTGTCCAGGCAGGAAAGCTAGTCTAGGGAGGCTAGGTTGCCTGAGTTTTCAAGAAATTTATGTGAAATCTGCTTTGGAAAACAGGACTCTGCTGGCCAAAGAGCACATGCCCACTAGTTGTATTTGAATCTGGGCCACTGGTTTCATACACTGCTGCCCTGGAGCAAGTGCTGATGATAATCTTAAAGGACTATACAGTAAATGCTTTTGAGCTTCAGGCTATTCCATCTCTTACAATTACTCAGATTTCCTCACAGTCCGTAAGTAGTTTTAAATGATTCTTTTATTTATTTATTTATTTTTAATTTTTTAAATTATTTTTTCAATTGTGCGTGTGTGAGTATGTATATGTGCGCGCATGTGTGTATGTCTGTGTGTGTGAATAGAACCACAGACGAATTCGGGAACCACCATGGACACCTCCACCTCCTCTTTGTTTACTCTGCCCAGGGATTCACACCCCCCCCACTTCTGCCTAGCATCTATACTGGGATCTGGGATCACGAACTCAGGACCTTCTGCCTGCAAGGCAGAGGCTTAACCCCTGAGCCACTTCTCCAGCCCAGTAGTTTTAAATGATTCTTAAATCAATAGGTGTGGCTGTATTCTATTTAAAGCTTATTTGCACAATCTACTGGGCAATGCATACAACAATGCCCACGCCTTCTCTGGGTATCTTGTTCAAAGAATCTTTGATATTTATTGAATTAGTGTAGTGTAGTGTGGTGTAGTGTAGTGTAGTGTAGTGTAGTGTGTGTGTGTGTGTATGCATGTGTGAGTGCACATTTGCACACGTGTACATATGCATATGGAATCAGAGGACAACCTCAGGTGACATTGCTCATGTGCCTTCCATTTTTTTGTTTGAGACTGGTTCTCTCAATGGCCTGGAACATCACCAAGTACTTACCTGGCCAGAGAGCACAGGGATCCCTTTGTTTCTATCTCATTTGCCTATCTCATCATCACTGGAATTACAAGCACATGCTATTACTTCAAACTTATTTTTCTTTAATGTGGGTTCTGGGGCTCAAATGCAGGTCTTCACTTATGAGGCAAGCACTTTACTGACTAAGCTAACTCCTCAGCCCCAAGAATGGTGCTTTTAATTGTTCATGTTTCAATTCATTGTGGTAAGAATCTGTCAGAAACAGTTGGGCTTTCTATACACCAATATGAAACGTAAAACACACAGGTGATAACTCAAATAGGAAGGGTGCTTTCCCACTGGGCTCCAGTTGATCTGCCTACCATCAATGTCGGAAATCATAGACAGAGAGAGAAAGGCCTACTTATTAACAGCCCCAGGCTTGGATACTGAGCAAATGAACTTCACATGTCCTGTTGATTTCTAGCCCCACAACCAGGCCCGGCTGCTAGGCACTCTGCTTAGCACCCTACATCTTTGAGATGCTACTGATCCACATGAATGAAGGAGTGCTAAATTTAGCCCAGTCCTGCCTGTGGAATCTGGCAGAACTGTCGCCTAGTAATTGCAGTCTACAACACTTTCTAAGTGCTTGGTCCCTGCTGCTCCTTCTTGGGTCAGAGCGAAAATCAAACTCTCACTTGCCATAAACATGTGGCAGCCGACTTTTGATCTTTGTCCCCAGAGACATGGAAGTCACAGGTATACCAGTCACTCCCTCCCTGACACTTCCATGGCCACAGTGATTCACAGGAAGAATGAATAAATAGCTGGGGCTAGGGCAATGCGGGTCGGGTACCCTGGAGAGAGCTGGAAGGACTATACAATGAAAGGTTATCTCAGTAATTACCTGGATAGGAATGCCTGTTTGAAGGTGAGAAGTGACTTGTGACCAGACTCCAGGGGTTCCTGCCAGAATTTAAAGCTCTCTTCACCTGTGGAGATACCCAATGGGCCCATCAATCTAGAATGTGCCTATTTTCCTCTTTTCCCACTTTGTTAAAACAGCCAGAACTCAGATGTGTGAAGAATAGAAAAAAGGAAACAACGATTCAAATGACTCATATTTGTAAATGTTTTGTTCTCACTTGCTTCTAGTCTCTGCTCAGCCTGCATGAAGTGAGTCACAAATCTGTGTTATTCCTGATTTGACATTGTTGTGGTTTAAAATGTGAGCTGGCCCCACAGGCTCATGTGTTTGAATTTTCAGTTGTTTGGTCATAACACCTTTAGGAGGTGGAGTCTTGCTGAAGGAAGACATCCCCAGGGGGCGGACCTTGAGGTTAGTTAGCCTCTTCCTGCTTGAGTTAGTGAGTTTGCTCTTGAGCTCAAAGCAGAAACTCTCAGATCTCAATGTCTGCAGTGACTTAGGCCGCCTCCAGCTTCTGCGGGCCAGCCATGTCTTTTCCACCATGAGGGACTGTATTTCCCTTCTGGAACCATAAGCTGACTAAATTTCCTCTTCTCCCTTTCATATGTTTGAGCCATAGTGTTGTCTCACAACAACACAAAGAATAAGCAGTACAGAAATTGTTAACAGAAGTGGGATATTGCTATGTGAGACTGAGAATCCAGTACCAGAAAGTGTTAATTGAAATTGGTATTGAGAAGTAGAGAAGTACGGTCATTGCTGTAATGTGGCTAGAGTGCCTTTGGAGCAGTTTGTTGGGAGAAATATGGGGAACTTTGGGACTTTGCACTGTCATAGTTGAGCACAGGTGTCAACTTGGTAAGTTGAGGGTTTGAGCTCTGGGCACATTTGTAGAGAATTATTGGTTGAGTTAGGCACAGAGCAAACCTGCAGGAGATTGTCTAGCTGATGGGGAAGGCCCAGCCCATGGTGGGTGGGATTAGGACCTGGAATAAAATATAGACAGCTGGTTGAGAGAGTTAGCATCCTTTTGTACACTTGGCCAGACATGTTGGTCTGGCAAGTAAGGATCATCCTTTTCTCAGCCATTACAGAGATGGTGTGGCCAGTTCCCTTGGCCTTGGTGTGGAGTGAGCTCTCTATCAAGCTGGACTAAGAACTGTAACCAGTAATCGTAAGAGAAAATAAACCCCTTGTTCCCTTAAGCCTTTTGATGATCGTTTATTAGCAACCATGCAGGCGAACTGCAATACACTGGAAAAGACTTTATGTCTTGGAGGCAGGGCTAAAAGGGCCATTGTAGTGAGGGTTTGGAAAAGATTGATACTGTTAAGATGCAGACAGTGGAAGCCAGCTTGCTATGGTCCAGAGAGAAACAAAGACTGTTTGGAACTGCACAAAGGGCACATGGAGTGATGTGTTGGCAGAAACCTTGATTAAGCTTTACCCTTGTCTTGTAAGCTTACCTGAAATTAAATTTGAGTGTTTAGAGGAAGAAGTTTCAAGGCACTGTAGTCTTGACAGTGTGGCATGACTGCTTTTTAGCACTCTTGTTTAGAGTTATAAAGTAAAAGAGCAAGGAATCAGGCAGAAAGAAACAAAAATGTGAAGTTTGATGAAAAATATGGATGAAAGACGGCAATTGGTAAAGAGATTAGCACCATAAGTTAGTCAAAAGCCTGCTCTTAATTTAGATAACAGAAGAGGCCCTACCATGAGGGCAAGATCCTTTGGGAAGGCTCTCACCCATAAGAAAGCAAATTCTTTTGGCAGAAATGAGCTAACTGGTGGTGCTCCAAAGGAAAGGTCTGTTCTTCCTCTGAAGCAACTACCCAAGAGAGATACTGCCCAGCTTCAGCATACAGAAGCTGAATTAGCTGCGATTCACGGTGGCCGATTGCCACCTGGAGGTTACAGCAGAACTTGACAAAGTTGTCCACATGGTCCTAATTTTAGAGACATCAAAAGTGCAAGAGGGAAGAGGTTATGGATCCCTTTTCCAAGGTTTCAGAGACTGGCAGAATCCAGGAAGTGCATGGCAGGATTGGAAACCCAAGGACTGGGCCTTCAGTCTAGAGCTTCAGACTGAAGTTAAAGTCTGGTTTGCCATTGAGAAGTGAGGATGTTAGAAATGCATGAGCCAATGTGGGACCAAGAAAATGATATGTTCTATTGGCAACTTCACTGGAGTTTTGGAACTGAGATGATTTTAACAGAAAGTTTATCTGATGGATTTGGAGCTCAAGGTTTTGTTATGGACAGATCTTTCCTGGATATGCCCCCATTTATCTCTTTTGAAATAGGAATAATCATTCTATGCCATTGTCAATTGGAAGTATGTAACTCATCTTTTGATTTTACTGGAGGCTTTGGACTTTGAACTTTTGGACTGTGTTGAGACTACTGATGTAGTCCATGGGATTTTTAAACTTGGACTGACTATGGTTTGAATAATGAGATAACAATGAATCTGTGGAGGGTAGGAGTGAAACATCATGTTTTAAAATGTGAGTTTTCCCCTACGGGCTTATGTGTTTAAATTTTTAGTTGTTTGGTCGTGGCACTTTTAGGAAGTTGGGCGTTGCTGAGGGAAGACAGCCCCAGGGGGTAAGCCTTGAAATTATTTAGTTCTATCTTGTTTGAGTTGATGAATCTGCTCTTGAGTTTGCAGCACTAACTCTCAGCCTTCACAATGTCTATGGTAACTTCAGACACCTCCAGCTTTTACCAGCCAGCCATGCCTTTTTCGCTACGAAGAACTGTATCTCTCCTCTGGAACCATATGCTAAATAAATCTCCTTTTCTCCCTTTCATTTGTTTGAGGCTCTGTGTTGTCTCACAGCAGCACGAAAAGTAACTGGTACACACAGGAACACTTCTTCCTGTGACCCCAAGAAGTTGGCACTCTATGTTAGTAGAGCCTATCAATTCTCTCTCCTCAAAGGATAGTCTTAAGTTTCCGCCACCTGCCATGTGGGCCTCAAAGATCTGGGGACAAAAAAAAAAACTGTCCATCATCCAAGGGTCGCCCTGTGTGGCCTGAGGTTGCCTGCAGGCTTCCTAGGTGTGCAAGAATGGAAGAAAGAATGGGCTGTCCTCCTGGAGGTAACAGGAAGTAGAATCTCCAGGAATCCAGGACAGTTGCTGGAGGTCACTAAATGTTCCAGTCCATTAGCGTTCAATCTCCCTGCCATAAAGTCTACTAAGGAAAGGATGCCTGGAAGTAGCTCTAAGTCGGTGACAATGAATTGACTCCTGCTGGGTATAATGTGATGGGGCAGCTCATTGGTAAAGCCAATGAATACTTCCAGGAATGTAATGCAATGGGTGTCGGTCTAGAAGTCAGAAGTAAGCATCCCAGGGACACATTTGTCCATAGCTCAGTAGCTTAGGGGAGCATTGGCTAATCAGCCAGAACCTCAACCTGTTAGTCAGTTTTCAGCACTGTGACAAAATAGTTGGGAAAATAAAAGAACAACAAAATAACTGAAAGGAGGATAGGTTCACTTTGGCACATGGTTTTAGACTTTTCAGTCCAGGCTATCTAACTGCATTTCTTCTGACCTTTGGTGACAGTACATCAAGGTGGAGGGGGTGGGGAAGCATGTGTGGAGGGGTATGCCACAGCAAAGCAAAGCTGTCCTTCTCATGGTGGCCAAGGAAATGAAAAGAAGGGAAGGAGACAGAAGCAAGATACACCCTGCAAAGATGGGCTCCAGTTGTGTGCTTTCTCCAACTAGGCTCTACCTCCTAACAGGTTCAGTATGAATTTATCAACAGATTCACCAGTGTATGAAGCTGATACCTTCCAAATCTGATCAGTTCTCAATAGCACCATTCACTATAAACCAAGTCTTTTAAGTGTTGGTAGGAAAAAAAAAGATCCTTAAGTTTCTTACTTAGATTATCTGCTTATATCTGTGTGTGTGTGTGTGTGTGTGTGCGCGCGCGCGCATATGTATTCATTTGCCTGTACATGTATGCATAGGTACATGTGCACGAGTATGCGGAGGCCAGACATCAACATCAAGGGTCTTTCCCTATCATGCCTCCCTTATTTCTAAGACAGGATTCTTCCTGAACCTGGAGCTTATCAATTCTGCTAGACTGGCTGTCCAGCAAGCTCCAGTCTTTGTCTCCCCTCCCAGTACTGGTGTGTGTCTCTGCACCCAGATAAGTCCATGTGGGTGGTGGGAGAACAAACTGGGGTTCTCCTGCTTGCACAGCAAGTCCTTTTCCAGCTGAGCTGCCTCCCTGGGCTCTCTACTTACGCCTTATGATGGGGGTCTCACATGTTAACATTGCTCAGAATAGAGCTAGAGAATGTTGAAATGGATCGAGAATGAAAAGCCAAAGTGTCACACGGCTCCTGGGTAGTAGTTTTCGCTGTGCTGTTGGGCATGACTTCCCTGTGCCTGCTGGCCCGCTGGCCTGTAATTAGCCCGGATTGTCGGGAGAAGTAGGTCACTCTCAAGCTCTCATCACTGACGCTGAGGTATCTCATCACACGCGACAGCCATTCATCAAATTGCAAGACCTCTTGGCCGGCTGCGGGCTCATTCTCTCAAGGAGGCCTCTTCATCCTCAGGGAGCAGCGGCGCCATAATTAGAAGTCACCTAATCTGAACTCCTTCCAGCTTGCCCCCTCCCCTCTAGAAACTGCCTGGGGTTTCCCGGCTCGCCCTCTGGGGCAGTGAACCAGCTGGCTTTCCCGCTCAGCGTCCCCATGCTGAGATCTGGCTCTTGACCAGGACCACAGAGGGATACAAGGCTTTCCTCAACTGTCAAGCCCCATAATTCCCTAATCAGCAGCTTGGCCTATTTGGCAAGTGCCAGGACAGTGAAAGAGACTCAGGCTGACAAAAACAAAACAAAACAAAACAAAACCGGGGCGGGGCTGACGGCAACGCCGGCGCGGGCGGGGTGAGCCGCCGCGGGCGGGCGCGCGCCGGGGGCGGGCTGACGCGGCGGCGGGCGGGTGACGGCGGCGCGGGCGGGCTGAGCGCCGCGGGCGGGGATACCGGGGCGGGGCTGACTGCTGACGGGCGGGGGGTCCGGGGCGGGGCTGACGGCCGGCCGGCGGGGCGGGGCTCACGGCCGGCCGGCGGGGCGGGGCTCACGGCCGGCCGGCGGGGCGGGGCTCACGGCCGGCCGGCGGGGCTCACGGCGGGGGCGGGCGCAGACTCTTACACCATCCAGAGGATGTGCAGCTGTGATGTGGGGCTGGACGGGCGCCTCCTCCGTGGGTACTATCAGTACGCCTACGACGGCCGGGATTACCTCGCCCTGAACGCAAGTGGGAGGCCGCTGGTGAGGCGGAGCGCAGCAGGACCTACCTGGAGGACACGTGCGTGTCGTGGCTCCGCAGATAACCTGGAGCTCGGGAAGGAGACGCTGCAGCGCGCAGATCCCCCACATGCACATGTGACCCATCACCCTGGGCATGAAGGGAAGGTCACCCTGAAGTGCTGGGCCCTGGGCTTCTACCCTGCGGACATCACTCTGATCTGGACCTGACCCAGGACATGGAGCTCGTGGAGACCAGGCCTGCAGGGGATGGAACCTTCCAGAAGTGGGCAGCTGTGGTGGTGCCTTCTGGGGAGGAGCAGAGATACACCTGCCATGTGCAGCATGAGGGGCTGCCTGAGCCCCTCACCCTGAAATGGGAGCCTCCTCAGCCCACCTTCCCCACACTGGAGATCGTCGTTGGCCTGGTTCTTGCAGCTGTGGTCACTGGAGTTGTGGTGGCTGCTGTAGTAATATGGAAGAAGAGGCCAGGTAGAAAAGGAGGGAGCTATGCTCAGGCTGCAGACAACGACAGTGCGCAGAGCTCTGATGTGTCTCTCACAGCTTGAAAAGGTGACGCCTGAGGGCCTGAGTTTAGGGTAGGGATCCAGGGTACAGCCTGGATCTCAGGATCTCTTCAAATCTGGGCTCCTGAGTGATGGTGGCAGCTGGGAATGTCATCTCTGCAGTGACCGCCCTGAGTGTGTTCATGGTCTCATCCTGCAGCTTGAGACAGCTGCACCATGGGACCCAGAGACACAGAGCTGTGGCTTCTTTTCCCAAGTTCTCTTGTGTCAAAGGTGTCTAAAGATGTCTGTGCTCCTGTGGTGGCAACATGAAGATCTGAGGAAACCAGCCCATCCTTGCTCACCAGCCCCCTACTCTGGACTGGCCTGGCTTCCCTTCCATGACCGACTTCCAACTGTTCTAAGAATATGATCGTTAATTTGTTTCAAATCCTTGAGAGATAAACATTTAAAGAAGAAAAAAAAAAAAACAAAAAACAAAACAAAACAAAACAAAAAAAAACCCCCAAACAGACAGCACCTAAAGAATCACACACACACACACACACACACACACACACACACAGACACACACACACACACATACACACACGAGAGTGCGCGCACGCACGCATGCACACACACACACACACACATGAATAAATGAAAACTTTCACTGGCTTTAATTTGACTCTAGACTTATTCCATAAAATGGAATAGGAGGCTACTTTAGCAAACTGGTAAAAAAAAAAAAAAAAACCAGATGTGAAAGCCAAGAGGTAGACTGGTTATTCCTAAATTACTTCACCTGTGGGGCATGAAACAAATAGTAAATCACTGATCAGTTGACATCAGATTATTCAGCTTACTTTGCTCTATAAGAATTATGACAAAGAGAATGTCATTTTTTGTGTCAGTTGAAACTGATTCATTTGGGTAATTTGGCCATTATCTCTGTAACCCTGACTTCTCAAAAGTTAAGATAGTTACAGTTCATTCTGGTGGTGCGATTAATCTGAGTGACTCCACTTTCATTTTCAATCTTTCTCTTGGACTTTGATGTGGGAGCCTCCTGTGATTTTTTTTTTTTTCCCTCTAGGTGACCATCTCTTCTAGATGCACAGCAGATTTTCCTCCTCATTGATTTGCAGGAACTCTTTGTGTACAATAAAATTGTTCTCTGTGCTTTCCACCATTCCCCCAAATGTTCTGCTTGCTGATTTTGTGCTGATACTTTGCCACAAAAGGTTTTTCAAGGGCTAGAGAGATGGCTCAGGGGTTAAGAATTTGCCTCATAAACAGAAGGTCCTGACTTCAGATCCCAGGTCCCACATAAAAATCGCCAGGCAGAAAATGGCTATGGCCTGCATTTCTGCCCTTGGTGGGTAGAGCCTAAGAAGTCGCAGAGCAAAGCAAAAAGGAGGTTGAAGCAATTCAGTGAAGTCACTCTTGGTCCTCCAGGGAAACACACAGTGTTCTCTGACAGGTCACCCGTGTACACACACACACACACACACACACACACACACACACACACACACACACACTAAATAAATAAAAATTATTTTTAAAAAAGTTTTTCAAATTTATTTTAAATTTTAGCAATGTGCCTACTTGTTCTCTCCCAGCTGCTGAGTTTCCTTAACTGCTCCCACACGTGCCCTCCGCAGCCGTGTGCGTTGCCGTGTGTCCCTGTTGTCCTAACAGTGGCCACTGCTTTGGGAGTTGACCTTTGCAGAGTTATTTCCTCTCCCTTGGCCCAGCTTTCCAGCTTTTAAAGAAAAGCCAGCATACCCATGACTGCAAGGTCAACTGCTAAATGTTCTGTCTTTAGATTTGCAAAACCCAGAGAGTCCAGTGACTTTAAGTAAAGTCCCAGTGTAAGGACACCCCCCCCCCCCGCCCACACACACACCCTGCATCAATGAACACCGAGCAGGATGTGATGTTCATCTTCAGGAAAGTAATATGAATTATCTAAAGAATTCATGAATTAGCTTCCCTACTCCTCCCTTCCTCTACCCTTTCCCTGCCAAGAAGTCAACGTCAATTCCAATGATCTACCCAGGGGATATAAATGTAAGAGAGACATGTATCCTAGATGATGAAGGTCCCATATGCATATAGTCTCCTGCCTGTTACCCCTGTATTTCTTTCCCTTCATATAAAAACATTTTGGACAAGCATACAGTGTTTTGAATAATAATAATGTATCCTTTTAAAGAATAGCATATATGTATATATATTTATTTGAAATCTACTTTTTTAATACTTTCAAAAAAAAACATTTTGGGGGCTGAAGATACAGTTCAGTGACACAGTGCATGCTTAGCATGTAGAAGGCCCTAAGTTCAATTCCTAGTACTTGAAGAATAAAAGAAAGAAAAGAAAAAAGAATGTCCACATATCTGTTCCCCAAGAGACTCTGAAAGATTCCCTGCTATCTTGCAGGGCTCAGTCCTTGAATAAATCTGGGTTTCTTCCATGTTGTGGCTTTTGGTTGAACAGTAAGCAGACAGAATTGGGCTGATGATACCATGGTGAGCTATTCAGAGGGCGAAGACCTACATTAATAGTGTTTTTTAGAAGGATTAAAGGTATTAGAGTGGAGTCCCCATAGTCAAATGCTGATGGCTATATAAAAAGAAGGAGGGCATTTGAACTTCATTAACTTGCTGCTACAAGGAAGTGCCTGACCCAAGCAACCCAGAGGAACAGGGCTAAATTCCAGCTGACAATTCCAGGCCACAGTCCATCATAGTGAAGAAGTCACAGCCACAGGAACCGAGGTGACTGGTCCCATCACAGCCACAGTCCAAATAAAAAAGCAACAGATGCCTGCCTACATGCATGCATGTGTGCATGCGGCTAGCTTTTCCATTCTTACCCAGTCTTTCTTGAATCTCCTGCTGGGTAATTGGTCTAGGGAACGACCCCACCGACAATGGGAAGTTCTTCCTAGATCAATGAAAGCAATGAGACAAATCTCTTACAGGAGGGGCCAGAAGTCTACCTCCTCCTAGGTAACAGTTTGACAACCATCACAGAGGGAGACCTGAAAAGGCCAATATACCAGCACGCTCCTTCTCTCTCAGTATGCCAGGCCCTGCACTACCTCAGGACTCTGTTGGGCAAGATTGCCATCACCAAAATAAGCCTCAAAATAAGTACTAAAGAATTTTTTTTTTAATTAGCAACAGAAAATGATCCAAGAGAGTTCAGAAGGCCTCCTTATCCTAGGATTATTAGTCATCTAAAATGTCCCTTATTTTTCTTTCATATTTTTATCTTTCAAATCTTGCTTCTGTGGGATAAGCAGAATTCCTGAAAACTCCTGACCCCTGGTGTTGCAACTGACACTCCAACGTGCGTCCCATTGGATCAAAGTGTCCTAACCCCAGCAGATGCCAGAACCTTGGCTCTGCTCCACAGACCACAGAGAGACTTCACTGGTTGTTACTGGCATTGAGAACGGCTAGAGAAAAAGACATCCCCCCCTCAGCACTGTATTTTCTTGGAAATGGACAAATGGGGTGGGGAGACCGGGATAATAATTGTCCACTGAAGTCAGCACCCAGCAGGAGCGAGGGGAAGGGAAGAGGGCCCATACCGGCGACTTACAAGTCTAGAGAAAATCTGGGTGGCCTATGTTACACAAATATGTTCTCATTGGCCCCCAAGAAACATTTGCACAGAGAATGTTCTCAGAATTGCATTTTTGAAAGGAGGGTTGCATGCATTCCAGGGAGAATTCTGGCTTCAGAAAACAGACTCATGCTAATCAGCCTCGTGAGAGTCTGAGCTGTAAGTCCACTTGATCATTTAATAATATTAAAGAAATTTGATATACACGACATTTCAAGTTCAGAGAGACCGAGCTATTAATCGTTTATAGCTTGGATCCCCTTAAGGGAGCTTTGATGAAGGAATCTTGCAGTCAACAGCTGAGCTTGGCTACTTCCCAGAAGTTTGTGCCTAGATCTTTCCATTCCAAGATTCTGAACCTGTCTCTATTTTCAGATGCCTCTTCTCGAGGTCCCATGGAGAGGCATTTCAGACTCTGCAGGAAGGTGTATCAGAGTCTGAACTTGGGAACAGCATCTATCCCCCCCTCTCCCCAGTCATCTACCCATCTAGCTTCCTTCGGGACAGATTTTGCACATTACTCAGAACACAAGGACAATATTTAAGGACAGTAGAAGTTTAACAAATAAATGGTTCAAAGCTATCAAGAGAAAACTAACTTAAAACTTTTATTTTTTTCAAGTACAAAATGAGTGAGTCATAAGTGAAGATCACAAACTAGAAGGTTTGTCTTCAGAGTCCTCCTCCCACTGTGGTGGGGCCTCTACTTACAGCAGTAGTCTCCCTTCTGATCTTGCTGTAAGTCAAGCACTTTCTACAGATTCCTTCCTTCACTGGATTTCATCTGAGCAGGAAATGACTGTTACTAGCAGCCATGCTTCCTTTCTCAGTAAAGTTCTACCCTTCTGCCAGCCTGGAGTCGCCAAACTTCAAGGAAATGGGAGACAGCTCTCACCAAATAACCTTGTGACCTCTGACTTGAGCACATGATAAACTCCCAGAATGCTGGGGGTGGCAGTCATTGTGAGTCCCAGTGGGTGCCTATCCACAGGGCATGGTGCCAGACCACACTCCTCCAGTTTCATTAACAATTAGTTTCCCAAAAAGGGGAGTCCAACTGTTCTCTGTGGAGATGTCACTTGCCAATCCTTTCTTTAATATTCAAGGAAAGCAGGAGGGAAGACCAAGGATGATTCAGTCCTGTAACTTTTCCTGAGGAGAGGTGAGAAATATCTGCTCACCCCCAGATAGAGCCTTGACAACAGCACAAAGAAATAACCTGCCTGAGTCTAGCTTGGTGAGCTGCAGAATTTACTGGGGTTCCCTACAGTAGCATGAGTGACTAAAAAGCAATTACAGGGAAATACAAATGAAAGTTACTGTGAGGTTTTCATTTTATCCCCATCAGAATGACTGAGACCAAGACCACAAACAACAACGAATGTCATCGAGGATGTGAACAAAAGCAAACATAATATGGAAGTTTCTCAGAAAACTAAACACAAAACTACCACATGACCCAGCTATACCACTTCTGGGAATAGTCCCAAGGACTCTACTGCATCTTATTACAGCTGTTCATTGCAGCTCTATTCACAATAACATGGAAATGGACTCAACTTATCTGTCTACCAATGGAAAGATGGGTTGCCCTCCAGAAATTGACAGTAAGACCTTATGCTAAAGTTGTAATAAAGGATGGGTCACAGGACATGGATTAAAAAAAACACCAGCTAGAACTGCTCTGGAAGCTTCCTCCTTGCTGGCCAGCTCTCATAGGACCAGAAAGTACAATGCAAGTTGCTGAGGGAGAAAAGTAATCAACCATCTTATTAATCCACAAAGGCTGCAAGCTGGAATGATAATCGCCTAGGCAGGAGGTGACCATCAGTACAATAGTGCCACAAATGTCAAGGGACAACCAACAGTGTTCTGATTGGATTTAAGGTCCACTTTTCAGCAGAGAACACAAACTGCAAACCAGAACAAGAACCTACAAAAAGGAGAATATGGGCCCCAGGGATTGGATGAGTATAAGGTATTAAGGTTAGCTATAAAGACCTATATCAAATTCCCTTTTAAACCTTTGTCATTATACCCATAGAATGGAGGGACATTCAACACTCAACCTAGAAGCTTCCTCCTGCAAAGGAAGGTGTTTATCACAACTGGTCAAAATGCAGAACATAAGTGACAGCAGACTGTTTTGGCCCTAAACTACACCAAGGCTCAGGGAACATTGCAGAACAAAGAGTGGTAGGATTGTAAGAGCCTGCAGTGGGACAGGGGTGTGGCCAGACATTACCTTCTGGACATGACAGGGCTGTTGCACTCATGAGTTCACTGCAGCTATGTATATTTCTATAAGACCCACACAGGATTTGTCCTACCAAGTTTCACCATGGAAAGGAAAAAAATCTCAAGGGGCCTCACATCTCCCCGAGAGACTGATGGGAGTCGGTGCCCCAACAAATACTCAGACACATACCATCAAAGGCATCCCACACGAAATTCAATGGGCCACACATGCAAAAAAAGCAAGAAAATAGGAGAGAGACTAATAGGGAAGAAGAGGTGTTGCAAAAGGAAGAAGAAGAGAGATGGAATTGGGGATTAAGGTGTGAAAATATCACATATTCACTATATTCATATATGAAACACTAAAGGATCTTTTTAAAGGCTATAAAAAAAGCAGTTCCATGACTAAGAGGGCCGGTGCGGGTGACAGCTCATAAATGCTGCCTCCCTGGGGCTCTGTTCCCAACGTTCAGGCAGCAAGAGTTTCTCCCTTCCCCTGAGCGCCTGCTTATTGCTTATATCACTTTGACGGAAGAGTTTGTGAATCTTATAGGTGTCTTGAGCTTCCTGAGTCTTAGGAGCTTCCGTTCTCTCTTCAGAAGGGAATGTTTCCATTTGGAAGCTAAGCGAAAGCTACACAACACCAGCAGAAGGACAGGTGCTTCCTCTGACAAATAGACATTTTCAGCAATTAATATATTTCAAAGATTAATTTCTAGGTACCCACAAAGTTCTGAGGTGAAAGTGCAGGTCTTATTCTGCAGACCCTTGTAATCCCATGGGTTCCTTTCTCCTCTCACAGTCTGAGTGTTCAAAACACCAGGGCGGTCCACAGTGGGCTGTGTATGCAAATTCATCGCGAAGTCACCTGCCGTCTCTCTGCAGGCTTCCGGGACTATGCCATGTCCCTGCTCCCGGCTGCAAGCCTTTTATTTTGCCCACTATAGACATTGGCAAACTAATAGTTACAGCCAGATGCTTTGGAGAATGGGATTTGACTCCTCCCAGCCCACTATTTCTCTACCCAGCATGCCTATGAAGTATCCAACCAATCAATATGGGTTCCCAGCAAATTTCAGATCAGGGGAAGAAAGAAAACAAGGGCTTGGGGAAGAAGAAAAATGGAAGAAACGTCTTAGCTCTAGGGAAAGATGGAGGACTGCTGTTGCCAGGCAACACCCCCACAGCTCCTGGTTGGGCCCTGACTGTGGAAATGACTTCCTTTGTCCTCGATGGCTGGTCAGAGTCCTCTGGCAGCTGAGACCACCTCATCTGAGACACCACAGTCTCAAGCCTGATTCCTGTTGCTTCCGTCATTCCCAAGAAGCCTAAGCCCAGCTCTGTGTGTGTATGTGTGTGTGTGTGTGTGTGTGTGTGTGTGTGTGTGTGTGTGTGTGTGTGCGCCTCAAGGGTGTTACATACAAACAGTGTGTACAAATGAATCCCCCACACAGATTGAGCCAACTCCCTGGAGGTTCCTCTTCTTTCCCTGTTGGCTGCCAGATTTGACAGGCCAGCTGACATCCAGCCAGGTCAAAACCAGAGCCTTATTCCTTCCTGGCTAAGAATCACGGAACACAAAAGCTGGGAAGAGCTGGGAATCCCTCGCTTCTCCCTTGACAACCCTGGCCCTTTTCTGGGTTTAAATTAAGCATTAGGCCCCAGCTTTTGTCAACCTGTCTTCCTCATGATGGAGTACTTGTGACTTTGGGGAGCACTGAAACAAAGTGCAAAGAACAGCTGGATAATTCCCGAGAGTAGGTCATCTCCGAATATCCATCAGGAGCCCAGACATCTGTGCCAGGCACGTGGGTGGCATGGCATGGCACTTAAAATTCATGGACTTGGTGTAATCCAAGTGTCTGCTTAGTGGGTAGTCAGTTCTAAAATCTTTATTGTTTTTGAAGATCACCCTTTCTTTCAATATTCAAGACATGTAGCTTGAGCCATCTATATTCATTCAGAAGCCCAATGTCCCCTGTGTCTTGAAAGTCTCTAAAGAATCACATTCTCATTCTCTCTCTCTCTTTCTTTTTCTCTTTTTCCATTGAACTCATCATACTTCATTACTTTAGCCCAAACTCTTCCTTCCTTCATTCCTAAAGTCCTAACACAAGATTAGTGTGGACTAAAGGCATTTTAATTAATGTCGCAAGAATGGAGAAAGAATTATAAGATTCAGGCTATAATAAAATTACAAGATTCAGGCTATAGCAACAACAACCAAAAAAAAAACAAACAAACAAACAAACCATGATCATGATAATTCTAGGACAAATCCAATCATCTTGCTTTGTCCCATTATATTCTGAATGGTCAAAGGGAACCCACCTTTAATTAAATATGTGGTAAATTTCCCCACAGTGACCAGTCCCTCAACACCAACTAGGTGTACTAGAATTCAATTCAACTGTGGCACTATCCCCCTGGAGTTAGAGACAGATCCACAGGCAAAGGGCTCGGGTTCATGAAAACACCTCCTTCCTCTTTGGAGAAACTAAGGTTCACATAGTCACAAATGGACTGTAAATTGGGGCATTCCCTGCAAACAGCCAGTGTAGTTCAGGCATTGGCTAGAGTAGATACGCTGCGGGGGCAGTCAGAAAGGGCAAGGTGAGGGAAGGGATATGGTGTTTCTGTGCCTGTCCAGAAAATGACGCCCTCCCTCCTGTCAGCAACCCCGTAGCTCCCTGATCCCTGTGCTGTGAGCTTTACTAAAGGCTCCATCACACAGGCAGGCACCATTGACCAGCTCAGTCCTCCGTCCTATCCCAAAACAGCAGATGAGAGGGAAGGTTGAATTCAGAATTTTAAACTCTTCAGCATAAAGCTGTCTGTCTGCCAACCAACATCTAGTCCATCCACTACCTCATTAGCATACGAAAGACATCAACCTCTTCCAGGATTCCGAGAGTTTGAAGAGCTATGTGCCAGGAGACCTATTTCTCAGTATAAACCACAATATCACCACAGGATCTACTAGATCTCCCTGCTCGCCCCCAGGGAGATCCCCTCAGGCCACTCTTTCCTTTCAGAGCTGCCTTCCACTTTCCTTCACTTGAGTTCAGCTTGCTACCAAGGACCTCCTCTTCCTCAGACTGGGAGCCCCATACCATGCACCGAACTATTTCTAATCCTGTTGGGTCCTTACCTAAACCACTTGCACCCATGCATGTAAATATTTCACTTTCAGTTAAAGATAATCTAGCCAATTCTTTCTCCCTTCTAAAAATGAGATCCATTTTCACTCCTATTTCACTCACTAGAAAGGTCTCAGGTCTCATCAGGAAGACAACTGTGCTACATTTCAAAGCATTAGGGGGAAAAAAAAGAGTGTAATGAGCTTCAACACATTGAAATGACACTTTAGGGAAATAGAAATGTATTTGACCGGGTCATTACACATTGTACACATATATCAAATTATTATAATTATTCATACTCAAACATACAAATATTGCATACCAATTATAAGCAAACAAAGACTCTTTGAAGCTAGCATTAGACTTCAATAAGTATCGAATTTTATTACTGAACCTAAAATACATTAGCTTTATTTACCTTTCTTTTTATTATCTTTACAATATCTGTATTTTATTTTCTGTAATAATAAGGGGAAAACTGGCCATTATTGGGAGAGTATCTAAGTAACTAGACTACCAAAGTTTGTCCCTTCAGAGTAGGGTGACACTATTAAACCCATGATAGAAAAGTATGTAGTAGAAGACACTAATGACCACTGGCACTGAATAACAGTGAGAAACAAAATTTATTCCCTGGGAAATTTGATCTCAAACATCAAACCAGAGGCAAAAGTCTAAACAGGACCACCTGCAAATGCTCTTGAAAAATTTGATTTTGAGCTAAAGGAAAACATTGAAAGACAGATTCCAACTTCAGATGATGTTAGGATGAGGGATGACTCTAAATTGCCTTCTAAAATAAGGAGACAGTCCCATCAATGAAGACTTGGGGAGGGGGTCGAGGAGGGGAATGCAGGGCAAGCGCTTCAAGTCCAAGTTCCTTAGGGCTAGATAATGACAACTGAGTCTTATTTGTGAAAGAGGAACAGAACCTCAGTCCACCTGCTGCGTTTGCTGGCCAGTACTGTGTCCTTTCTCACATCAGTTTCTTAGACTCAGCTGATTGCAGAAGCAGAAAGACAGAAAATGTAGAAAGCTCAGAAGGGAAGCAGCAGGGCATTCCTAGAAATAGCCTGGCTTGTGAGTTACATCAAGCCAGGTAGGTTCCCATCTTCAGCAGCTGTGGTAGCCTGAGCAGACTGCTTGGCTTCTCTGGACATCTGCCTATATGACCCTCAGGTCAGGCCAAGTCAAGGTCTAGCCTCCAAGAACTGGAAGAGTTAAATGTCACATGCGAAAGGAAATACTAACATGCATGTAGTCTGTTCAGTGATGAAGGCTAAGGGTTCAATGCACCCCTGGAGGGGCGCCAGGTTTTTGTGTCCCCAGGCAAGGACTGGGCAGAGGCACAGCAGAAGCGGGGACCGTCACACTCCACACCATGCCCCCTACAAGCACTGTGACCACCACATGCTTTCTAAGACTCCACTTGTCAGAGAACTACTGTTGCAGTTTGTCTGCATATTGTTGGTAAATTCATGACCAAACAAACTACTTCGGGGAACGAGGGGTTTTATTCTTGCTTATGATTCTCAGTTACGATTCATGGTAACATCAGAAACCAAAGGAACTGGCCGCATTATATCCCCAGAATTGCTGAGAGAGGGACAAACCTCATTAGCCAGACTGGCAAGACTGGCAAAGTATGTACCCCAAACTATTCAAGCAGCTCCCTCCTTCTTAACCATCTGACCAGGAAATGGGCCCACCCACCATGAGCCGGGCCTTTACACATTAATTAGATAGTGTCCTGGATGCCTTAACAACACGGATGTGTCCAGAGCTCAGTACCCAGTTGCCAACTTGCCACCTCTATCTAGCGTTACTTTTTATGATTCAGCTCATGAGGTACATGACACCCAAGGGAAATGCCGTCCTCCTGCTGCTCATTCAATAATAAATGTAAGTGATGGGCTGGAGCAATGACTCAGCGTTTAAGAATGTTTGTGATGCAATCTTAAGGATCTAAGTTCATTTATATCCCAGCAACCTACACAACACACAGGCGTGACCATGCTGGGATCATTGGGATTTGCTGACGAGCCTGCAGGGAATGTTGAAGTATAATTGCCAACGTAATGGTGCCGTGAGGTTGGCGGGACCTGTAGACTTATTTGGAATACGAGGTCTCTACCTTTAGGAAGGATTAATGTAGATCTCATAGGACTGAGTTCTTTTTTTTTTTTTTAAATCAAAATAGGTTGTCCTACAAAGTGGTTTTCCCCTGGTGTGTTTCTTCTCTTTCTGCTTTCTACCCTGAAGCTAAATCAACATGAAACTTTCACCAGAAACCAAGCAGACAATCAGCACCACGTTCTTGGACTTCTAAGTCTCCAGAACCAAAAGTCACATAAACTTATAAGTTACCAAGTCTCAGGCATTCTGTTATAGCAACAGAACTAGGAGACACTTGGAACTTGGGGCGGGTTATGCCAACTTTCTCTTGCGTCCGCATCTAAGCGTAGACCACAGGGTCTGTGCTGCAGGGCAGATTTCCAGGCCCAGGATCATGATCCAGGATGGCAAGGAGAAGCTAGATCCCAGGTCACAAAGGCGTTTAATTTAGTAACCTGCTTCAGCATAGGCCATGCTGTGACCCATTAGTCACTTAGGTACCCTCTGTAGAAGATAAGAGAAAGATCCCAAAGGCCCAGTTGGTGTGCTGCTAGAGAATTTCCACAGCAGAGTAAATGGTTCTGGAGCAGCCATCAGAACCTAGAACCCAGGGTTACCACTTTCCACCTGCATGACCTTGACTGACTGAGTCTCACAGTCTTATGATCAGCAGCCCTGGGGAAGATTGAACTAGATGCTACAAGTAACATGGACTGCAGTAGACTCTGGCACCCCATGACTGTTCAGGGAGTACAAGCTGCTATTATTGCAGGTATAGGGACATGGAGACAGGAAAAAGAGATTAGCCTGGAGGAGGGCACTGGGGTTCTGGAAGGGGTCCCTCAAGAGTGAGGGGCAGATGGAGAGTGGCATTGTGGGAACCCTTGGTCACTGCTGCAACCCTAGCATGCATTGGATGAGGTCTGAAGAGAGCAGAAAGACAGGCACAGGTACGGAAGCCCAGGAAAGCCAGGGTGCTCAGTCGCTCTAGTGACTGTGTGGGAGAGTGCAAACCTCCAGCAGGCAGAGCTGACTGGAAAGGACTAGACGGTAAGAACACTGCAGCCCAAGGGGCAAAAGTCAGACATTTTGGCACTCATAGACAAGACAGAATTTTCCAGGAACAAAAGCAGGTCTCCTGAAAACTAGTTGGTAGTCTCAAACACTAGGAGGACGTGTGAACTCCAGAATGGGTCCTAGGCTTTGTTGCACCTCATCTCAGTGGCTGAACCCCTACTTCAGCGGACCCGTGGGTTTGCCAAAGTAAAGCGAACAATTCTGCCATCTACAATGCTAGAGGATTCCTTAGCAGTTACCAAAATGGCAGGCACAGCCACAAAATCCCTTTTTAAAAAATATATATTTTATTTATGTGTGTGTGTGTGTGTGTGTGTGTGTGTATCAGAGGGCACTGTGTGTCCCTGTGGAGGACCAAGGGTGATTTCAGTTATCATCTTGGATTACTTCTACCTCCTTCTTGCTTCCTTCTGGGATTTCCCAGGCTCTGCCCACCAGGACCAGAAATGCAGGGTGCCACTTTTTCCCCTGGTGTTTTTATGTGAGACCTAGGATCTGAACTCAGGACCTTCTGGTTGCAAGACAGAGTCTTAACCCATGAGCCATCTCTGCAGCCCCACAACCTCTTGTCTCTGAAACTGAAAGTCTTTGGAGTAACTGGCAAACAAAAGAAATAAATCCAGGCATCTTAGTGCCAGCCCAAGAATGGATCAGAGCTGCATCTCTGAGACTTGTAAGCTCACGGTAGCCACAGGGGAACCCAGACCTTTGGCAACTCCTCAGCTTTTACGGAGGAAGGTTACCATAGACAGCGGGCAAGGGAACGCATATGATTTGTGTTCCAAGAAAGCTATATTTACGGAAGCTGAAATTGAGACTTCGTGAAGTTTTTACATGTCATAACGTACCATTCTTCTCTTGATTTTTTTCCCCCAACTATTTTAAAAAAAGAAACTATGCTCAGCTCCAGGACTCTATAAAAGCGCACAGTGGGCTGAATTTAGCCTGCAAGTCCTGCTTCACCCTCTCTGTGCTTGAGGACGGGTCTCCCAAGCCCTTAAGCAGAAATCTGCATTTTCAGAGGCTAAACAGTAGTGTCTTTTCTTTGAGGGACAATAAGGACTCTCTACCTCTCCCCATCTGCCCAGAGCAGGTTGAAGCTCCCTGCTCCTCCCTCCCCAACATCAGTTGTCTCAGATGACAGAAAAGAGCAAAATACAGAAAATATGAATGACTCCCAAGGGAGCCAGTTCTAATCTACTTCCACCGTAGACAAAGCTCCTGCTAGCCCGATACTCAGACTATGAGCTCAGTTCAGTCACTGAGGTTCATATTGACACTTTCCAGCCACGTCACTGTCACACAAAGGAATCTATCCACACTAAGAGGAACTTACAGAGCATTCGAAGAGAACGATGGGTGAAGAACTAGATTCTCCAAGGAAGGAGACAGTAGCTCGTGCCCGGGACAGTGTAGTGTCAAAGCATCCTTTGCACATCTCATTTGAACAATCTGCGGTCGCCTGTTATTCGATCTGCTGATGAGGATGATGAAATAAAGATGCCAGGAGTCTGTCTCTACTACTGGGAAGAGGTGCAGGCCCTGAAGCAAATGCAGAGCCTCTTAGCCAATACTTTAGAGTATCTTTTCCCCACATAGAGGGGGCGGCTCTGAAATCAGCTGCCCTGTGAGAAGCAGAGAGATAGAAATGCTTCCCGGGTACTGAGAAGCAAGGCTTGCACGTGGACAGGGGCTTCCTCTGTATGCTCTGTGTGACTTGGAGCATCGTGACTTCAATTATTGGGGTAGCTGTCCCACAGAGCAGTCTACGCCCACCCCCACTCCGGCAAACAGGATTGTAGATTGTAGGTTTCTGATGGCCTAGGAGGAGAGAGGTCGTGGAAGGACCCCGTGTGATTCCAGCACATACCACACATTGCAGGCAGAGAGAGACTTAGAAGCATGTTTTCCTGAGTATGCTCTCACCATTCCTCTTTTCATGCCTTTTCCTCTGCCTCATGGTTGCTTAGTAACCTTTTTCCTAAAACTGAAGGTGAGTAGATTATGACAGGAGGTTGCTCTACCAGGTCCCTCCGCCATGCTTTTAGACATCTCTCTGTGGTAGCCACGAGGGAAGAAAGCTGGGAAGCAGCGAAATCATTGCCCCACAAACATCGTTATCTTTTCCTTATCTGCTTGAGCTGAGGAAAAAGCAACCTCAGTCCACCTACTACTGAACTACTGAGCACCCCAGGAAGCAACGGTGTTCTATGCGTGTACTTTTATCAAAACCAGGCAATCAGAACAGACTCGCTGATGTCACCCCAGGAACAGGTGGAAGGCTAGACGGTTACACCAATCTCTTGACTCCCCACTCATGGGCCCCACTCCACTCTGTTAGGCATGTTGAACACAAAATGGCTCAAGCTGCGCCGCCCGCCCCCCCGCTTCTGGAGTTCGTGTCCAAAAAAAACTCCCAGTGCAAGTCTGTGAGCAGCTCAAGATAAAATAATACACTCTCCCAAGGACTCTCCACAGCCCCCAGCCACTGCAGCTAAGATAGGTTGGCACGTCCTCAAGGTCTCTTCACACACTCTAGGTGGGCCCTCTGCCATCCAGTACCTTTCCAGTCACATGCCCCTGCCCTATAAAACACCCTAAAGCTAGATTTCACTGTGCTCTGTCTGATTTGGAGACAGCCATCCTGCTGGCTTGCCAGTAAATTCTCCTGTGTGTGTGTTATGTGCTGACTTTGAGTGTCTCTTCATCTCTGGTCACGTTCCAAGGTCCAGGGGCTTCCTGGGAGCTTCCTACATCTTCCGCTTTCTTCCTTTCAGAATTGACTTCTCTGTGTCCACTTATGTTTCCTGGCTACTTCTGACTTGTCCTTGCTAAAAGGGGAAATCACAGGGTGGCCCAGCATGGGGAGAAGGGGGGTAGAGGAGGATGGGGGTTGGGGGGTTGGGGGGAGCCTGGCGTGTTCGCATCAGGCTCCTGCAGATGGAGGTGACGTTCAGATAGGCTGTTTTTCTAAGAGAGCCAGGCAGCTCAGGGAATGGAGAATGGAATTTTTTTTTTTTTTTAGAAAATAATCATTTTAAGACATTTCTCCAGTGTGACTGAGATATGTAGATCTCATTGGAAACTTGAACTCAAGCCCATGTGGCCTGTTGATAGTAGAACCAACCACTTCAAATTATTGCACGCTTATAATTACATTTTGGTTTTTTTTTGACTCTTTATTATTTGGAATGCTCAATTTAAATGCATGTGCACACTTAAGAATGAAACATTTTGACAACATAAAAGGCCTGAGTACGTACTGACCAAAATATTTTGTTTTATCTTAATTTTTATGAAGCTTCACAAGAGATGGTACTGTGTTTTTAACCTAGGAAAGTTTGTTTTCATATGTGTAATGTTAACATACCTAACAGCCAAAAAGGAAAACTGATTTCTGAGAAATTCATTGGAATTTCTTCATTCTCCTGGTATGTATGAGCTCCCTTTCTTGGGGACAAGTCTGCTTTCTAATACCAAGAGTACTCCTGTGTTCTGCTACAATCTTGCTAACTTAATTTGGATATAATGTTTTTAAGATGAGTTCTACTGTTATTGCCTCTTTCATAAGACATTTCTTAAAAGTAGCTAATGTAAAAACATTAAGGAACCATCAAGTACGAAAAAGAAAAATATAAAAAATATATATGGTACTTAGATGTAAAGAAGGTTTATGAGATGAGTTATGTTACTTAGAATGTTAAAGTGTGTTATAAAAGTTTATAAAATGTTCAGTTTATGAAAAGACCGAAAATTAAAAATAATGGTTAAAGGAAATATTATGTTTCTTCCATATTACAAAAGAAAGGACATTGAACCTCAGAAATTAGAAATTAAGAATTAAGCTTCATGTATTCAAATGTATTTCAATTGTTTGTTTTGATTAAATAAAAATTTGGTTACTAGTACTTGCAGCAGCCCTGGCAGGGCCCTCATCCGCTCCCTGGGAAATGGGTTCCCAGAGAGTGGGGCTCTGCTCAGCATCAGACCAACAGGAGAAACCGAGGCCCCGCCCGATGATGCCACCTCAGCTGCAGTTTGGAGCAGACTCAAGGCCAGCTGTTAAACCAACCTCTGCTCACCTTTTGGAGCAGGCCTCTCCTGGAGGGGGAGGAAAAGGGCACCCGAAAATTGGGGGAGGGAATGTTTTAACCTCTGTATGAATGTGTGAGTGAGTGTCGGCCTGAGGTGGGAAACCTGTAACACCTCTGACTGGAGTTTGTAGTCCCACGGCGAGATCCCTAAGATCTCTTAAAGCCACGGGATTCGATTGGGCCAGTTCTGCGTTTCCTTGGTGATAACATACGGTCTAGGGTGGGATTGGATTAGAATCCGGTCGCAAGTCACGAAACCGCTGAACCCACTATGGCCAAGTTATCACCCATGACTCTGCAAAGAGTGTGGCCAGACTGGTACTTGAATGATCTCTCCTGGAGGGATTCCCAACCTTTGTCTGTCTGCGTCGTGTGGTGGGGAATCAATGTGACTCTAGCTCTTTGTCTACATAGTACAGTGGGGATCAATGTGACTTTAGCTCTTGTTAGTCAATGGAAGGGAATTCCTAGAAATGTTTGCCCCACAAGAAAAGACAATGACTATGCTGTTTAAATAGTATAGGGAATACAGGAAGCTTCAGACATGTATGGACCATGGACTCTCCCCTTTTAATGCCATAGAGTGGGGCTCTGGTGGTGTCAGGTGGAGTGCTGGCATCCCCCGACCATGCCACAGGCAATGTCAATAGATGTCTTTGCTGACAGCACTGTGTATATAGTGTTTGACAGAACTCTGCTAAGCCATGCATCCTTTCCTCAAGTCCAGGTTCACTAAACTGAAGCCAAAAGAGAAATATCCCCCTCCTGTGTCCAGGAACTGTATTTAAGTTATATGATATTATCCAACTAGAAAAACAATAGCAAACAAATGACAGAAAGTTAAGAGATTACAGAGATCTATACCAAAAGTACCAGCTAGTAACTCAGGAGAAGCTTTGCCTTCCAATGTCCTCAAGACTAAGATGAAACAGACAGGAATTTCATTTAGCTTCCATGTCAGCAAAACTCCTATCTGGAGAATAGCATCCTCATCTATAAGGGAGAGGTTGGCATCATCAGGAAGCTTTCATTTCTGTCTTGGAGGTAGAATTCTTTATTTCTGTTTGTCCTAGGACTTTAAAATAGGACAGGTGACCTAGGACTTAGTATAAAAAAAAAAAAAAAAGAAAGAAAAAGAAAAAGAACCAGAAAGCAAAGAAATCAGAACTTGACATTTGCCTTAGGAGATAGATTGAACAGGCATCCCAAGCAGATCAACCCAGGACCCCTCCCAACAGGGAAAAGGTGGAAAAGATGCTGTGAATATGACCAGACTAGGCGCTTTGAGACAGTTGTGAGCACAGGAAGCTTTCATGTGGCCTATGTCCCAAACATGGGAATTTCCACTGGGGGAAAGATTGCCCCCTGAACCCCAGGGCCCAGGGGTCGAGCACCCTGGTGGAGATCAATGTAATGGCCTAAAGCTCATAGCTTCCCTCCAATGGAAAAGGAGTTTACAGCTGGTAACCAGTGAAAGTCCAAAGTGCCAGGTTGAGCATCTCACAAAAACCTTGGGTTTAACATGCAAATAGGAAGCCTCTTTGTTTCTATGTTAACGGACTAGGGAGCACAAAATTCTAGTGCTCAACTTCCTTCCTAGGCTTTTGTCGACTTTTGATTTTACTAAAATGTTTAAGATCAGAAAAATGACAAGTTCATTAGTCACCCACAAAATTACTGAGATTCCTGATATGCTTAATACTAATATTATTTTAGACATTCCTTTGTTTACATGCCTGAATGCCCGAATATTCTAGGTTTAGGCTTAATAGAATAAAATATTTTAGCACTGTTATAAAGTCATCCATGTGGTTTTGGTTTTAGATGCACCAAAGATATTAAAAGAAAAAATCATGGATTACAGGAAATGCTAGATAGTGTATAACAAAAGTCTGCAGTTTGCATCGATCTCGTTGTCAGAGTGGTTTCCTGAGTTGGGTCATCTTCTGAGTGGGAGTTCTGTCCCAACATCACCTCTTGTAAATTCAGGATTGAATTATGCTACAGGAAAAGGGGGGAATGTGGAAAATATGAAATGTAAAGCCCTCTTTAGAAAATATAAAATGTAAATCCCTCTTGATGAACTGAACTGTATCTTTCCCCTTAGTCACGCTGACTCTTGATGAACTGCCCTGTACCTTACCCCTTAGTCATACTGACTTGTGCTCTGTTTGAAATTTGTTCCCTGCCCTATAAAAAACCCAAGTCCTAAGTGCTCGGGGCCACTCTTGCTCCCGAAAAGCAGGGTGACCCCAGCGCGCTGGTGATTAAAGCCTCTTGCCTTTGCATCGATTCTGGCGTCTCCGTGTCTTTAGTTGAGGGGTTCGATCAGGTGCAGGAACTTTGTTTCTAACACCATCACCCATACCTTCTGCCCCCAGCAGATAATCATAACAGTCAGAGCCCAGTGAGCACCTTTCTTGCTATGGTCACATCTCAGCCTTGGTAAGGAGTGCGTGCAATGAAGACCATCTGTCACGTTTGTCCCCAGAGTAGCATCTGAGGGAAGCTGAAAGTCCCCACGTGAGACATAAGTCTTGGTCTGGAGGATTTCCCCTGACACGCCACTCCTCCAACAGATTGAGAAACAATGAACCTAAATACAAAGTGGAAACGCTTGAGGTCCAAGGGAAAAATGAAGCGTTTGTGGTATAAAGAAATAGCGCATTGTGCAAGCCACTAGATAGGCGGTTCCCAGAATAAGGAAGTGATAGATTTTGTGGCTATCATCACCTGGGATTAGTTGGCACTTGTGATAAGTTTATAGACGCGGAGAGCGCACTGATCCTGAGGTGCTGGGAGCAGCCCTGGCACACTGGGCCAGGGGCTGGGTCCATAGCGGCTCGTGGGTTGAAGTGATCTGTACTTCCTGAACAGCTGAGAAGAAGGAAGAGAAGCCTGACAGCCACACACAGCCTGCTGAGTGTAACGCTGGTGTGACCGGGCCAGGCATTAGAAGGGTGTGTTCTAGAGCGTCTGAAGGTTCACTGTAGGGACTGCCACCCACAGATCTGCTCTGGAGGAAGTTGGACACGGATGGGCCATGGGGTCTGTATTTTTGACAATGCCCTGGGGTGACACCCTGAGATGAATCAGGCAGTTTGGCAAGCACTGCCCAAAGCAGAGTCTCACTTCTGTGGATGAGAAGGGGCCTAGGAAGCCACCAGATCCTTGCTCTTGATCGCTAGAAGTTGGGCCTGGGCATCCCCCCAGGAGAGCTTGCTCCTCCCATGGGGTTTAACAGGCTGAAGACAGTTTAATAAGTTCTCACTGCATCTATAGGGATCCTGCTCAACCCACAGTGAAAAACCACAAGACGCGTGGGAAAGACAGATACCAGGTTAGAAGGGCGGGGAGGCGTGCAAATATGATTTCTCTTTCGCCCACAATTTCTGAAGTGTGTAATCAAGTAGATTGTCAGTGACCAGTCACTTTCATTCTGACAGGATACTCAGTGGAAACAATAAAGGAAGAGAGGATTTGGTTTATTTTGACTCACAGTTTGAGCGGAGACAGACTTTCAAGGAGTGGAAGGTGTGGTGGAGTTCATAGTATGTGCAGCTGAGACTCCTCACATCTGAGTAGACTGAGAGCCAGAGGAGGCCACAGCCCATGCCTGGCTACAACCACAAGGTCTCTGCTGTAAGCAACCTACTTCCTCTGAAGAGGCCTCACTTTTAAAGGCTGTATAACTTCAAAATAGTACCAGGGCTAGAGAGATGACCCAGGGGTTAAAACTCTGTTTTGCAAACAGGAGGTCCTGAGTTCAGATTCCAAGTCCTATGTAAAAATGCCAGTCGAAAATGGCAGCAGTCTGCACTTCCGGCCTTGGTGGACAAAGCCTGGGAAATACCAGAGAGAAGCAAGAAGGAGGTAAAAGCAATCCAGGATGATTCCCAAAGTCACCCTTGGCCCTCCACAGGGACACACAGTGCCCTCTGACACATACACACGCGTGCACACACACACGCACACACATGCACACGCACACACACGCACACACACGCGCACACGCGCACGCACACACACACACACACACAAATAAATAAAAAATAAGTAGTACCACTAACCGGAGATGAAGTTTCTTTGTGTGGGAGGCTGTTTCACATTGAAACCATAATACATAGATTCTTCCCTATAACTTTTCTGTCTACAGAGACATTATACACTAATTTTTAAGTAGTCACCGATGAGCTGAATAAATTATAGCTCTCCTCTCCAGGAATCTGGTCTTTCAGGGGTAGCATGATGATCATAGGAAAAATGTTCTGGCCTCTGGTGCCTTTTGAACTAATGAAGATTCGTTTTTAATCTACTGCTTTCCCTTTTCCCCCCAGTCTCTTTAAGGAGAAGACCCCACAGGGAGATCTCGATCAAGGAGCCACCTCCTTTTTGCCCTGGAATGTCTTTCATATACCAGGTCCTCCAATGCATCCTTTTCCAGCAGCATTTTTCAGAAGCAATGTGTTATGGTTCTGATCTTAAAGTATCTTCCCTGAAGCCGTGGGCTGAGGGCCTGGTCTCTAACCAGCACATTTGCAGGAGGTTGTGGAGCCTTTAAAAGGTGGGGCCTGAAGGAAGGAAGTTAGGTCATTGGGATATGCTCTTGAAGGGGACATTAGGACCCCCCCCATTCCTGACTGCCCTGAGGTCAGCAAACTGTCTACTCTGCATTACTGCTGCTGACTGCAGAGCCAAAGCAAACATCCCAGTAACTATGAACCCAATCCCCAGAACCGTGAGTCTCTCTCTCTCTCTCTCTCTCTCTCCTTTCTACTGTGAAACAATACCTAACACAACTGACGGGGGACAAAAGGAGATTTATTTGGCTTATGGTCCCAGAGGGGAGACATAGTCCTCCGAGGTGGGACTCCCACAGCAGAAGGCATGGTGGGTGGCGTGGCTTGGTCACTGGGTGACTGCGGCCCTCATGCAAGCACATGAGCCTGAGGGGGACAACTCGCATTCAAACCATGACGTAAGTCATTTCTGCTTGAAGCTGATTTTCTCAAGTATCTTATGTCATAATGACAGAAGGCTGATTAGCATATAGCTAGATGTGCCGGTCACATTTCGATGTTGCAGACAGGGAAGAGTGAGGACAGCTGGTGGGGTGGTGCTAAGCAGGGTGTTGTGGCAAGGGAGAGAAAGAGAGAGAGAGAGAGAGAGAGAGAGAGAACGCATCAGTTCTTCACTCTGAGTCTTTCAACAAAAGACACACACTGGGAAAGAAAATGATTGTGCCCTAGGGAAACCTGGCAGGAAACGGTGTGGTGGATGCTTCCAGAGAGACTCAAACAGATTACAGCTGCCAGAAAATTGGTCAGAGCCGCAGATAAAGCCTGGAGGCCAGGAAGAAGGATTTTGCTAATTGCAGTATATAATTTAAAAAGGTTAACACAGTCCAAAGCCCCAGAGGGACCGACTGCAGGCTTAATTAAAGATGATCATCTGTGAGCTTGTCCTTGATTTTAGAAACAGCAGCCCTGAGATGTGCTTGGGAAACATGTGGGCTCATTAAATGGATTTCTTGTGCTTTGAATCTTAAGATGTGGAGGACTATTCTCTCACCTATAATTTTGCCGGTTGAAATGCATGCTGCATTAGGATTCTTACTCTCTGGTCACTATCACTTTTGCCAAACATGACTCCAAAAAGGAAAAATGAAACAAACACATTTCGGTATTCAAAAGGACAGAGTGTGGTACACAAGCCACAAAGACTTATAATTTTTTTCCCCAAAATCATCCAAGTCACTAGCTATGGCCTCCAGAGCCTGGAGCAGTTGAGGGCAGAGTTCCTGATCTTGAGGGACAAGTGTGCCAGTCCTGCCTCTCAAGACTTAATGTTCCCAGGCCGGTGCCAGGTGAGCTGCCAGCCTTGTTGGATGCCCCCTGGTTTTAAACAAGGTTGAACAGTGTCAAATGAGTGGTAGACACAGCAGCAGGAGGAAGGGGGAGAAAAAGCAAGGCATAGAGCTGCAGCCGTTACTTTGTGTGTCTGGACACGCACATGTATGTAGAGACCAGAGGTCAATCCAGTGTTTCCTCTATTGCTCTCCACCTTGCGTTTTTGAGACATAGTCTCTCACTGAGCCTGGAGATCATCTTTTCATTTATATGGGCTGACCAGAGAGCTCTTATCTCTTATCCCTCCCGCACTAGGGTTCTAGACACCCACACACTTCCCTGCCTGGCTTCAGTGTGGGTAGGGATCCAAATCCCAGCCCTCAGGCTTACACAGCAAGTGTATTATCCACTGAACGATCACCCCTTTCAACACTTTCAAAATTGAGATTGTTCAATAGAAGTGTTCTATGTTTCTATCTACACACAGACTCCTCTTGCATACAGAATGGTTGCAGGGTGCTGTGTATATATATATATGTACACATATGTATATATGCTGGCATATACATATAATCACACATATGTATATATTGGTATGTATCATTATACATGTGTATAGATAAATATATATCATTATATACATATCTATGTGTATATAGTTATATACATATATCTATGTGTACATATCAACATATATTATATATGTTTGTATACATCAATATATATCATTATATACATATATCTACATGTGTTTATGTCAGTATACATACTTATGTGTAGATCATTAATACATATATTTACATGAATATAGCAATATCTATGTGCATATATCAATATACACATATAATGTATATATGTATGTATATATCCATATGTGCATTATATCATTACATACATATGTATATATCGATACAAATGTATGTATAACAAAATATATAAATACACTTATGCTTATGCAAATAGCCCCTACCTGTTACAGTCTGCCTGCTTTGTTGCTAATAAATGACCATGAAACGGCTTAAGGGAACAAGGGGTTTATTGTCTCTTCCGATAATCTGGTTACAGTTCTCACTCCAGCTTGACAGGAGAGCATGCACCAATACCAGGGCCAAAGGAACTGGCCACACCATCACCGCATGACGGCTGAGAGTCAGACAGTTCTTACTTGCCAGACCAGAATGTCTGGTTAAGTGTACAAAAAGACGCCAACTCTCTCAAACAGCTCTGGGTAATTTCTTTCAGGGTCTATTCCCACCCACCATAGGCTGGGCCTTCCCCATCAGCTAGACAATCTCTTGCAGGTTTGCTTTGAGCCTAATTCAACCACTAATTCTCTACAAATGTGCCCAGAGCTCAGACCAACTGTCAAGTTGACACCTGTACCCAGCTATGACACTGCCTTATGAAGATACAACCTCCAATTTTTCCATTTTGGGCTTTATGATGACATGAAAGTGATAGACATTCAAGAGACTCAGGACTTTAAATCTGAGATTGGATTTTTTCCCAGGCTGGCACCATGCAGCCTGATCCTCACTCCGTGTTAGGCAGCAGCAGCAGCTGGCAGCCTCCAGGCAATAACAAGCTCACAAAGGGCACAACCAGACTTATCAGTGGACTTGGCATACTGGTACACTATGCCTTTTGTTTTCAAATCTCATTAAGTTTTTAATAGATTACACAAGATGTCAGCACACACTATTAAACAAATGTTGTGTTAGATGCTTTGGCCTGACTCTATGCTGATGGAAGTCTACTGCACATGCTGTAGAGAAGCTAGCCAAGTGGTTGTAGTCAATGGATTTTTCACATTTTTACCTTTATTGTATTTTCATCAGTCTTATAGGACATGGTCCCATTGTAGGTTGAGAAACATCTGTAGGTTCATGGATGTAATTCTGCCAGTGTTTGCATTGTATAGATAAAGAAGACTCAGTATCTCTGACACTGGCATCAGAAGTTGCATGGTGATTCCTGCTCCACACCTGCTGCTTTGGTGGACGGGTTGGCTTAGTGGTTTGTGGGATGTTGGTTGGGTGGCTGGCAGGTTGGTTGGCTGGTATCCCATCTTTGTTCCGGCTTCCAAGCTAATGAGTAAATAGATGCCCTTTCTCCCGTTATGTTGTCACCATGCCAGATGCTTAGTCACTGGGCAATCTGTCAAGCAAGCCTTTTGAGATAACAGACTAGAGGGCAGATAAGTTAACATGTTTACCCAGATCTAGGGCCGAATTTTGACAGATCCAAGTTTCCTTCTAGTCTGTAAACCTTTTACAACCCTCTTGAATCCCAGGGAGAAATCACAGTAAAGACCACACCCTCCACCATCCCTCCATGCCCTCATAAGACATTATCAGGAGCAAAAACTTTCCCTATAATATTAGTGGTATTTCATGGAATGTTTGTAAGAGGAGAAATACTTAGATCAATATGCCAGAATCACAAAGTATTTAACCTAGCCTTTAATTTAGGATGAATCTCCACCCCTATACCTCTCACAAGATTGGAGCCCCTAGAGTTTCTACCCCATATAACTACCTAATTTGGAATCTAAGCTCCATCTGTCACCAGAAATTATACATGGTTTAGCAAAATTAGCTCTATACCTAGATTGCCAGTCCTAAAACCAAGGCCTTGTTACCTTATCACTACTGGCTGTATATCCTCAGAATATAGCCGATCCTCCATTTTATGGATTCTGCATCCATGGGCTAAACAATTTGTGATAAACAACTATATGTATAGTTATATATGTGATATTAATAACTATATATGAACTATCGATGTTTTTTAAAAAAATTTGCATCTCTTCTAGATATGTGTAGATATTTCTATTTTGCCACTCCTTAAATAATGCTGTATAAATTGTGTGTAGGTTAGATTTGAAAATTGTGCCGTTGCATAGGAGGGACTTGAACATCTATCTGCATGCTGTCTGGGAGGGTCTTAGTCTCTTCTTCTGTGTACCAGAGATGACAACAGCCAGTGTGACTATGAGGATTCGTGGACTGGGCTTCCAGGTGCATAGCAGCTGGCGCCATGAGCGCTCTGCAGCAGGTAACCCAGCACCCACCCTCTGCAGCAGGCAACCCAGCACCCACCCTCTGCAGCAGGCAACCCAGCACCCACCCTCTGCAGCAGGCAACCCAGCACCCACCCTCTGCAGCAGGCAACCCAGCACCCACCCGTTGCCTGGTTCGGTGATGGCAGCTGTCATCAGTGAAAGCAGATGGGCTTAGAAAGGGATTCACTGCAAATTCTCCATGTGGTCATATTTGCCAGCCAGGCAGAGCAGCCTGAAGCCGGAGGATGTTGCATGGGGTAGTCCAGGACTAAACGTGAAAGGGAGACATGATCTTATTCTAGCATGTTCTCTCCACAAGTACTTCAGGCCCAGCTGGAGAGAAGCAAACTTATCCCACCTTGAGGTATCAACATGTTGGCAATAGAAGCCACCCCAGCCCAGCCCCCAAGACTTCAATACGTGTGGACCCACAGTGCTCTTTCAAAGCTTCCCCAGAGCTGCCCGTTGGACTGGAAAATGGTTTGGTTCTGCTTTTTCAGTTTGCGCAGCCCTACTCTGTGGTTTGGGAGAAAGACTGTTGAATGATTCCTCTGCCTACGCCCCTCCTCTGAAGGGACCACTGCAAACATTTCAGATATGTGTGTGGCCACATTGGCCCAGATGCATGGCCAGTAACTGCTGATCACACTCGGCCCAGGCAGGTGTGAGCTTCTCCCCTGGGGAGCAGTGCCCAGCATAAGTCTGTGACCTTTGGCAAAGGGACAAAGCTGTCGTGTCTTACAATCTTTTGGCCATGTGTGTGTAAATGGACACAAGTACATGTCATGTGCGTTTGTGTGTGTGTTCGTGTGTATGTGTGTGTGTGTGTGTGTGTGTGTGTGTGTGTACACCAGAGCATCAGGTGTCTTCCTTCTTATTTTTGAGACACAGGTCTCTTGCTGAACATACAGCTGACAAGTGTGGCTAGACTGATTATGCAGACTCCAGAGATCCATGCGTCTCTGTTTCGTGTTGGGATCATAGACATCCAGCTTTTCTATGACAGTCCTGGGGGATAGAACTCAGGTCTTCATGCACAGCAAGCATGTCACCAGTGAGCTGTCTCCCCAGCCTCACGTTTCACAAAGTTTGTTTCCATAAAATTTCCCTTTCTCTCTTAGTCATACCACTTGCAGTTAACTAGGTAATGCTCCACTGGCTGGGCACAAGTTGCTTCCCAGTTCTCAACTACTAAAGATAAAGAAACCGTCATATACATATTTGCTTATGTGTTAGGTGTATGTTTGAAGTTAAACTGCTGAGTTCAAATGATATCTGCATGTCATTTTTCTGTAGGCGACTTAAAATTTTTTGTCTAATCGTTTAAATTTTGTGACTGTGTGTGCATGCCATAGCATGCACGTGGAAACCAGAGGACAATTTCTAGGATTTTATTCTCCCCTTCTACCTTGTGAGTTCTGGGGATGAAACTCAGATCACCAGGCTTGCCTGGAAAGTGCCTTTACCAGCCATCTCTGGCCCCTGCATGTTGCTTACTAACATCATGGTTTCAGCCCTCATCCTTCCTCGGTTCTATCAGTAAACCGGCTCCCAGTGTGGTTGCTCTGCTACTCACACCATAGGGCAGCAGAGAGGTAATGTGAAGCATCGTGTAAGCAGCCCAGTGGTAGCCAAGAGACAGAATGCTTTCTCTTTCCTGGCATTTTTTTTCAATTTTTGTTTTTTGCCTGTATGTCTGTGTGTGTGTATCAGAGGGCACTGTGTGTCCCTGTGAAGACCTAAGGGTGACATTGGAAATCACCCTGAATCGTGCTCCCTCCTTTTTGCTTTACTCTGGACTTTCCTAGGCTCTGCCTTCCAGGGCCAGAAGTGTAGGCTGTCACCATTTTTGCTTGGCGCTTTTATATGGGATCCAGGATCTGAACTCAGGATTTTCTTGTTTGCGAGACAGAAGCTTAACCCCTGAGCCATCTTTCCAGCCCAGTCTCTTTCCCTCCTTTTAACCAGTTCTTCATTACCCTCATGCCTGGACATGTCACTCAATTAGGCATTTGATAAAGGCAAAGATGAAGGCTTGGGGTTACGGTGGAGGAAAGATGACTCGAAGCACTTCTATGCAAGCATGAGGGTCTAAACTCAGATCTACTGCACCCACATAATAAGCTGGATGTGACCAACTGTGACCCTAGCACCAGGGTTTGGGGGGGAGCAGAGACAGGGAATCACTGTGACTTGCTGGACAGCCAGCCTGGCCAAAAGACCAGCACATTCCAAGTTTAGTTACAGACCCTGTCTCAAGGGAATAAGTGAAGAAAGAGACAGAAAGAGAGAGAGACAGAGAGAGAGACAGAGACAGAGAGATAGAGACAGAGAGGTCGTGGTCAGGTGCAGGAGCACATGAATAACACACACACACACACACACACACAGAGTGAAGGGTTAGAAGAAACCCCACCAGAAGTACTTGCAGGTGCTCCTAGAGAAGAATGAATGATCGTGCATTCATAGGCTGTGGTACGGTACAGTGGTACTGATGGGTTTTTCTGTGATTACTAAAATCTTTCTCATTGGAAGGTGTAGCTAGCTTGTTGCCCATGGCTTCTGTTCTCTTAAAATCTGTGGCGCAGTGACTTGGTACTAGGGCCAAAATTAAAAATGGCTGGTAGGGAAGACACAGGCTGCAGCAGAATTACCGTTCAAACCTGAAGTGTGCCACAGCGCACAAGCTTCATCCAATTTCTTGACCCTCCTGTGTCACTGGAGGTCATGTAAAGGGTCTTATAAAGCCTTGGGTGCCCACGACAACCTTCCAAACTTGGGCTACTCCACATAAACATCTGACCAGTTAGTTATAAACCATAATTTCCAATCATAAGAGAAATTGACATTTACTTTTTCAATTACCAATACATAATCTCCAGGACTTCCTCCTGCTCCCAGGCTCCAACCACAGGAAAAAAATTAGTTTCTTAGTTATAAAGCAAAGTATCTAAGGGGTGGAGGTGGGTGGTTGATAAGTGGTTATAATTCTGAAGCCTCTTCATTCTGCTTGGATTTCCCTGGGTAATTGTCATCTAGAGAATATTGCTTAATTTTGTTCTTGCCAACAAAATGGGGATTTCAGCCCTTCTGGGTTTTCTGTTCCTTGGGAATGTTGGCTTGCTCCGGTTCATTACATGGTTGAGTCATTTTTAGTCTCGGGTCATGGGCGGCTGAGTGAGGATTAGAGCCAGGGCAATTTCTGGTTATAGCGTTACATGTGCAACCTACTTTCTCTGTCCAGTGACACCTAGAAATAGTTTCAGGGTTTCCTCTGGTAAGAATCGCAAGTGCCTTGTGATTAAATGAACCTTGTGATTTAAAAATGAGCAAAAAGAAGAACGAAGGGCTCACTTCCCACCTAGCAGTTGCGACATGTTTTGTGGAATTAAGATTCCCAGTAAAAAGAAGTAATAAATTTGCCTCTTCACACAGCTGTGAGATAATAAAATAATGCACAAACTAAATGGGTGTTATTTTAAAAAGAAAAAAAAGCATCATTCTTCATTTTGCTCCTCAATTGTTTTTTTTTTCCAGAAACAAGGTGACCATATGTGGCCTTTTCTGGCTTCCACTGTTCTGTGCTGTACATTACTGATCACCCGCTTGTCTTAATCAGTACTTCTGAAGACCCAGAGAGGAGGACGGATGGTGGAAGACTATTCTGTAGTGTTTGTTTGTGTCTTGGTCACAAACTGTCTCAAAGACTTAGCCAAATGCCTCTTCTGTATATGGGGCAGTTTGAAAACACTAGCTGGAAACTCCTTCCCGAGTCGCTATGCTAGGAGTTCTTACGTGGAAGGATGGGCTAGAATGTTGGCTGTGGAAACAGACATGCGAAGCCGAGCAGGTGGGGCAATATCTCTACCTCGGGAAGAAGGCATTGGGCATAGCAGGAGGGAAGCCGAGGCCCTGACTCACCCCTTAAGCAGCTAGTGTGTGTCCTCAAAGGCTTCAAGAGGGGGAGCAGTTTGAGCCAGACTAGACCTCTGCAGGTAGGTGCTACTTTACTCCTGGGGGCCAGGGTTTTAGAGAGACACAGTATCCATAGGACACACTTGGAAAAGTGGAGAATCTGGGGAGGGGGGAACACAGGAACACAGGGACAAATGTAGGGACTCCAATTGGGCTGTGAGGGCTAGGGACAGGGCAGGGCGCGCCATACCCGCTATTCCTGGGACAGCTGAGCTCTGGCTTCCTGTGCAGCTCGGGAATCTAAGGTTCCAGTTCCTCAGCGGTGCTAGACACAGACATTCATAAGCCCTTTGTGGTCATCCACCACTCTACCACTCTTTGTCCCACTTCGTGCCATTTATTGTCTGTGGCTCACGACCTCTCTCCTTGCTGGCCAGTGCTCACCTTCCTCTTCCTCCCACACCCTCCAGGTCGGGGATGACAGTGTGTCTCTCCTACAGTTTCAAAGGTGTAAGACCCCGTAGACCTATGTGAATTGTGGCATTAAGAACTCCTAGCATAGCGACTCAGGAAGGAGTTTCCAGCTAGTGTTTTCAAACTGCCACATGTACCGGAAGAGGCATTTGACTAAATCTTTGAGAGAGTTCGTGACCGAGACACAAACAAACACTACAGAATATCCATACTGTCTGTGTGTTGGGTTATAGTCACAAAGAGCCAAATATTTTACTGCTCAAAGTGCTATTTGTGTGTGTGTGTGTGTGCGCGTAGTCATGTGTATATCTGTAAGTAGACATTAGGGGTAGATTTAGAGTATCTCCCCTCCATCAATCTCTACCTTAGTTTCTGAGATAGGGTCTCTCCCTAAACCTGAAACTCAGCTACACAGTGGCTGGCCAGTGAGTCCCTGAGATCACCTGTGTCTAGACCCCAAGATCTGGGATTTCAGAGACATGCCAACACACCTGGCTTTTTAGGAGAATGCTGGGGATCCACTTAACCCTCTGAACCAACTCCCTAACCATGAGAGATGTTTTGTAAGAGTAATCTTACAAGTCCCTTATCAGCAAGCAATCAGAAGTCAAATTTGAATCAGCAATAGAAAAACCAAGAAGTAAACAACAGAAAAACCAAGTAGTAAATTCCTTACCTCAAGCAAATCCGAACACGGAGGACGTGTTGGGTTTCCAGGATCTCTTGGTGACCAGACAAGAACCAAACTAGCGGCACTAGATTTCTTTCTTTCTTTTTTTCAGTTTCTATTTTTGGTTTTAATAACCATTTGGTGAACTGTGACAGTGCAAATAAACTCAGCTCATGAAACTACTTCAGGATATTACTTTGGCAGCCTCAAAATAGCAAGTGACTTACTGAACTGTATGAACTTTTATTAAAATATGTGAGGAGCCCAAACTACCCAACCCCTGTTCTTCCAGGATGACTTTTATCAGTTTCTGTGTATGAGGAAGAATATATGGTACTTGCTTTTCTGTGTCTGGCTTGTCTCACTTAATATAACATCCTCCATTAAATAAAACGTCTCACTAATAAAATGTCCACTTTGTATAATGTCCATTTAATGCAATGTTCTCTATGGCAGCTCATTTTGCTGCACACAATAGAATTTCATTCTTCTTTATGGTTATTAAATTCACTGTGCGAATATGCCTCCTTTTCTTTCATCAGCTGGTGGACACCTAGACTGATTCCCATGTTAGGTAGTGCTGCAACAAACAGAGCTCTGAATATGTCACCTTTGAAAGGCTGCTAAACCCCTCTGAATCTATTGTCTCTATAATGAGGCTAATGCAGCCTATCTGTACAATTAAGGTCAGAATTGCATGACATGAGGCTCATGGGCATTTAACACAGTTGACTTTATGATGATCTTTATGGATGGAAGAACTTCATCAAGTATAACCTTGCCCTTCCCAGGGTTCCCCTGAACTAGAAGTTGAGATCCTGCCCCATGTAATGAACATCTGCACAAGAAACAGGCAGTGTGCTAATGTCAGGCTGCCACCTGCTGTGATTGCATGAGCTATGGAGACTGAGCTCAGATAGGTGTTAAGAAACCCTGGAATAGAAGGCAGGCAGGGCTGAGAGCACTTTGCTTGTCTGGTTTCTCTCCCAGTCTGAAAAATGTGTCTGGCTTCTTTGCGTCTTCTAGCTTATCTGAAGACACCTCAGGGGAGTGGCAGGATGAAATGAATCCTGGGAGTATTTGGCAAATGAATGGCTAGATATATGGGTGCAAAGCACCTGACAAAGCAATTCTGCATAATATGTTCTACAAGGCATATGCGTGAGCCGATTTGTAAGCAGCTCCGTTTATTTGAGTAAATAGCTTGTAAATAAATCATTGGTAAACATTACAAAATTAAATACATTTTCAAAAGCTTGCCAGTATACGTAAAATTCACAAACATAGTTCTTTTAAAAATAAAATATGTTCAAAGCACCCTTGATAGAAAATGCCTGGTCCCTGTCCTCAGACAGGGCCACCTGGAGACTTCTCACTGGTAGGTAGGGTTTCCAGGGGGAGGCAGCAGGGGCTTCCTATGCTCACCTTACCCCACCTACATCCCATCTAAATTTTAATCCTTCTCCATAGAGCTGGTATGTAACTGAGGGGGGGAGGGTAGGCCTGGCTCCGAACATGGAAATCAAGGTCATAATGATATCCAGGGGCCCCCAGAGTTCCTATCGCAAGCCGCTGAGAGAAGCCCAGAATGAAGCCGTATTTCCAAACCAGCAAACACTACCATAGCAACTGTCTTGAAAGAAAGCGACCCCTCTCCATCTCTGTGTGTTTTCACCACTCTGGTTTGATGATACCCAGACACAGAAGGGACTAGAATCTACTTCTAAAGAGGAAGATGTTCCATCGTTAACCTCCTTTTAATCTGCTTTCATGAACAGAGAGATAATACACAGTATTTGGTTGAAAGGAGAGAATCCATTGCTAGGTGGTGTGCTTCCTTTTAAACCACTGCAAAGTGCTACTCAGGTAGCACGGGCATTTTTCTAGAAATCAGATTAGTTCTCCAAAGTGAGGGTTCCTAAAAACTTTTAAAAGACCTAAAATGGGGCAATAAGTACATGACCTGGCGAAGCATCCCAATCAATGAAATACAAAGTCCATAAATTAAGCCCTTGACCATCTCACTGTGTCTGCGGTGTAGCTCACTGACACGATGCTGACACAGTGCTCTTTCACTGTGATACAGAAAGTGGAGATGGCAGATCAACAGCACATGCGTGAAGAACACCTGGTGACGTTTTGAAAATGCATGTGCTGTGACTTCTCATTAGAGGACAAGCACAACTTTAGTCCACTGATAGGAAACGAAACTCACATCTAGAAGTTCAACTTAGTCGTGTGTAGATATTTACAAGTGATAGGAACTTGACTTCTGAGTCAAATGTCCAGCTTAAAAGGTATTATTAGCAAACTGTAAGAAAAACACCTTCCCTGTATAGTGAGGTCCTAATCTACCTCGGTCCTTCCAGGAAACACTGTTTGGCCTGGCCCAGCCCATTCTTGAGTGTCCATCTGGTCTGATAATCCTTGGTCAGGCTACAAAGTCTAACCAAGCCATGGTATCTTTTGCTATTAAAATACACTAGTGAAATTTAAATTACACAAATGAAAACTTAGAAAAACAGAAAGTGACACTTCTCAATAAATGTCTAATAGGTTTCCTCACACACACCAAAAAAAAAAGTGTTGTTTATAAAGACAACTATGGTTTTTCACAAAAGTCTTCGTGAAGTCCAATTCCCAGGATGTTTTCTTTGTTTCCAAGAGAATTCTACTCTGTTCCAGAATCATAGACTCTTCTTCTGTGGAGGGCTCAGTTTCCTCATCCCTTTTACCCGGGAGAGCAGCTCTCTGATAAATTCCTGAAAAAGATCAAAGAGGTTAATAGGAAAGGCCACTCTCTTAAGTCTATGCCTAAGAGTCTGCTTTGAGCAATTAATGTCAACTGCAGCTAGTCTAAGTTGAGGGCTACGTTGGCTGTGTTAACTCCAAAGGGTGTAACACAGGATTTCTTTTCTTTTTTTATGAAGAGTACTTAAGCCTCACAGTACATAGTTCCCTGCTGTACTCTCTCTAGGAAGGAAGACAGGTCACCTTCAGTATCTCAGAGCCTTGTCAAAGAACTCAAATATCTCAGTCACCATCATCTCTGAGTCTGAGGTGGTGTAAACATGAAGACCCTGTTTTTAATTTCTAAGTGACACGTGCCTAGGTTAAAGAATTTTCTTAGATGGCATGTTGCTTTCCACCATTTATACATTCATGCCCATTTTGAAATGCTTCCTTTCTGGCCAAATCCTTCACTGTGTGATTTAGCCATTGCGTAACACTTGGTGTGTTCAGAATGGGATATCAGACTCTAAACTTCCTTTTTGTAAATCCAAGTATTCAGAATGGGATATCAGAGTATAAACTTCCTTTTTGTAAATCCAAGTGTTCAGAATGGGATATCAGAGTATAAACTTCCTTTTTGTAAATCCAAGATCAGAATCACAAACTCCATAATTTATTTTGTTAATAACTACTAATATTCTACAGCATTTTAATAACATTTTCACAAAGGTAAAGCTAAAATCACATAAGAACCAACAAAGCCTAAGCTATGTATCTTTTCCTTCAAGACAATGTGATTTGGTAATTTAAAGGTGAAAGATTTATGCAATCTGAAGGGAAACCAAAGTATTGTCAGCAATTTAAATCAAATTAAAATTTCTTATAAAACCATAGTACTGGTAAATCTCAGCAGTTAAAAAGGTTAAATGGTAGAATTTGTTTTTATGATTTAGTAATATTAATGAAAAGCTTTCATTTTAATTTCGTATCAATGGGACCTATATGACTGTGCTGCAATATGTTCTTTTGTGCATAAAGTACCTATTTAAACTGGTTATTAAATTTGAGCATTGGAGTACTTAGCTGAGTACATGAAAAATAGCAAGACCAATATTTATTCTCCACATAGAACCTTGGCAACACACTTACACTGGATCCTGTTGACTGCAAAGGATTCTCAAGGAGAACTCAAGGGTCTGTAATCACCAACCCCTAATGGCTCTTGATTCTTCTATTCAAAAACCCTCTGGATCAGTGACAACATAGCTTGGTTATTTCCAAAACAAGGGTTGAGAGATGGCTCAGGAGCTAAAGTCTGGCAAGCCAAAGGACCTGAGTTCAGACTCCAGACAGGTATAGTAGTGGCCTAGACTTCTGACCCCAGAAAGCAGATCCTGAGAAATTTGGAAATATCATAGCAAAGCACTAAGTAGGTAGAGTGATACAGAATGATTCCTGATGTCACCCTTGGGCCTCTGAAGGCACACACAGTGCCCTCTTCTACACACACACACACACACACACACACACACACACACACTCTCACTCACAAAGTATACAACCACACAAATAACAAACAAACAAACAAACAAGCCTTGTGTTGGGCACACTGACTACTAGATTGAGACCTGAATTATCCAAGGTAAGAATCACAAACCCCATAATTTGTTTTGTTAATAACTGCTAATATTTCCTAACATTTTACTTTGAGATTCAGCTATGTTATAATGGTTCCTTCTTTTTTATTGTTGTATATTTGTATGGCAATTTTTTTAACCCGTTCATCTGTTGGTAGAAACCTGTACTGTTTCCAGTGTGAAACCACTACAAATAAATAATAAATATTAAAATATAAGTTTTTAAATGAAATATGCTTCCACTTTTTGGCATAAATACATAGTTGTTGAATGGCTGAATCTATGTGTTCATCTTTATATCAATATCTCACTATCTATTAAATACAGTCTCACTATAGGTCTCAAATTTTGTCACCGTAATTTAACATTTCCATATAGCCACCCAAAAACCCATACAACTTCAGGGACAATATCATTCACCCTTACATGTCACCATGAAAGTAAACCTAAAAAGTGCACTACCATATTAATCTTCAATATCTGTCTACTAAACCCACCTTAATTGATGTACTAACAGTCCGATAGCCTCATCTAGGAAACAACACCAACACCAGACAGGAATACCCAAGTTTAAGGCAAACACTAGCAATAAATGCTCAAATGTAGTAATACTGTCTAATTCAATTCAGCCAAAAACACACAAAAACAAGAAGAAGGACATAAGAGATAAAACAAAAATCCCCAGGTCACAGCGCAAATCCATGAGAAACAAAACCCAAGAAAACAAATCTATAAAAACAATCAACCCCATAATGATGGAATCCAACAAGAACAAACTCACAGAAAATATCCAAGAAAGCCATACCCAAGATAATTATATTCAAAGCCTGATCTTTACTATGATCAAAAAAAATGAAAGAGGAAATCTGGGAGGAGTTAAATAACCTCATCAACCACTTTGAACAGGAACACAACAGGCAATTGGAGGAGATGAGAAAAGCATTTGAAGAAACAAAAACAGGCATAGAGCAGTTAAAACAATCTCAAGCAGGGTTTAAAATTGAAATAAAAGACAAGGTGTCTTCAAATCATAACTCAACAGAGAATCTTATCAGCAGACCTAATGAAACAGAAAATAGGATATCAGATCTTGAAGACAAAGTAGAAGAACTAACCAGCTTAATTGAAAAGGTTGTTAAAGCCAAAAAGATATTTGAAAGAAATATTCAAGAGTTATGAGACACCTGGAAAAGCCTAACATGCTCATTCATGGAATACCAGAACAAGAATCCCAAAATACCACACCCAAGGAAAATTTTCAAATTATCATAAAGGAAAACTTTCAACATTTAAAAAAAGAGAGGCCCAACCAAATACAAGAGGCATTCTGCATCCCAAACAGATATGACCAAAATAAAAACTTGCCACGGCAAATAATAGTCAAAACACTACATGAACAAGACAAAGAGAATGTGCTGAGAGCTTCAAGAGAAAAAAAAAAAGTCAGTTTTAAAGGTAAAACTATTAAAATAACAAATGATTTTTCAATGGAAACAGTAAAAACCAGAAGAGTTGGAGAGATGTACTTCAAGTATTGAATGAGCAAAAATGTCAACCCAGGCTGATATACCTGACAAAATTATCAGTCATGATCGAGGGTGAAAGAAAAATTTTCCACCATAAAGACAACTTGAAGACTTATATGACCACCAAGCCAGGCCTTCAAAAAATGCTAGAAAAGATGCTCAAGCTTGAAAAAAAGAACCAGCATATCCAGGGGAACAGAAGGGAAGTATACTACCACAACCTACAAGCTAAATAATACACTTATGAAAGCCAATAAACACAAAAATGTCAGGAATTAAAAGTAATTTCTCCATTATAACACTAAATGTCAATGGAATTAACTCACCAATCAAAAGACACAGATTACAAAAAAGGATTAGAAATCAAAACCCATCCATCTGCTGCCTTCAGGAAACACATCTCACCACAAAAGATAGGTATATTCTAAAAGTAAAAAGCTGATCAAAAATTCTTCAAGCTAATAGAACCAGGAAACAACCAGGTGTAGCAATTATGCTATCTGACAAAGTGGACTTCAAAGAAAATTACAAGACATACAGAAGGATACTACATTTTAGTCGCAGGAAAAATTCACCAGGAAGACTTCACAATACTGAACATATACACACCCAATATGGGCTCCTCCACATTCATTAAGCAAATACTACAATGTCTAAAACAAGAAATCAATCCCAAAACGATAATACTGCACTCTCAATATGGAATATATCAACAGGCCAAAAACTCAACAGAGACATATTTAAGGAACAAATAACACCAATACTCCTTAAATTGTTCCATCAAATAGCAAAGGAAGGAACACACCAAATTCTTTCTATGAAGCTAATATCATCTTAATCCCAGAACCTAATAAAGATACACTTAAAAAAGAAAACTATAGGCCAATCTCTTTCATGAACACAGATGCAAAGATTCTCAACAAAGTTTTAGCAAATCGATTCAAAAACATATCAAAAAGATCATTCATGGGGATGAAGTAGGCTTTATCCCAGGCACACAAGGTTGGTTCAACACACGCAAATCAATAAATGTAATTCACCATATAAACCAGTCCAAAATTCAAGACCATATGATACTCTCAATAGATTCAGAAAAAGCTTTTGACAAGATCCAATAGCCTTTTATGATCAAAACCCTAGAGACAGCTAGAATGGAAGGAACTTATATCAACATAATAAAAGCTGTGTGCAACAAGCCAACAGCAAGGATTATACTCAATGGGGAACTTGAAACATTTCCATTCCAATCAGGAACTAGACAAGGCTGTCCACTCTCACCACTTTTTTTTAATTTTTTTTTTTTTATTTTTTAAATTGTGCGTGTGTGCGTATGTATGTGTGCGCGCACGTATGTCTGTGTGTGTGTAGAACCACGGACGAATTCGGGAACCACCATGGACGCCTCCACTTCCTCCGCCGGGATTCACAGGCTCCGCCCTACCAGGACCGGTAACGCAGGCCGCCCCCGCTTCCGCCTGGCATCTATACATGGGATCTGGAATCCCAACACAGGACCTTCCGCCTGCAAGGCAGAGGCTTAACCCCTGAGACATCTCTCCGGCTCTATTCACTCTCTCCACTCTCACCACTTCTATTCAATATTGTACTTGCAGTCTTAGCTAGAACCATAAGACAAAAGAGGGAAATAAAAGTGATTCAAATCGGCAAGGAAGAAGTCAAGTTATCTCTATTTGCAGACATGATCGTATACCTGAGTGATCCAAAAACTCCACCAGGAAACTCCTGGAACTAATACATAAGTTCAGCAGAGTGGCAGGTTACAAAATAAATGTGCAAAAATCAGTGGTCTTCCTGTACACCAAGGATGAAAGAAATGAAAAAGCCCTAAGAGAAACAATCCCATTTACTATAGCCCCTAAAAAAATAAAATACCTTGGTATAAATTGAGCCAAAGAAGTGCGAGACCTTTATAATGAAAACTTTAAAACTCTAAAGAAAGATAGTACAGAAGACACCAGAATGTGGAAATACCTCTCATGTTCCTGGATCAGCAGAATCAACATAAAAATGACCAACCTACCAAAAGCAATATGCAAATTCAATGCTATACTAATCAAAATCCCAAAGCAATTCTTTGAAGAAATTGACCAAACAATCTCAAAATTTATGTGGAAGCACAAAAGGCCCATGATAGCAAAAACAATCCTGAGAAAAAAAAAACACTGCTAGAGGTAACATCACACCAAACCTTAATCTATGCTACAAATCCATAGTAATAAAAATAGCCTTGTACTGGCTCTAAAATAGACACGTAGATCAATGCAGAAATTCACTACAGCGACACAAGCACAACTATGTTCAAATGCCCAACAGTTGATGAATGGATAAGGAAAATGTGGTACATTTATACAATGGAATACTACTCAGCAATCAAAAAAGATGAATTAATGAAATTTGTTGGGAAATGGATGAAATTAGAAAAAATTATATTGAGTGAAAGTATCCCAGACACAGAAAGTTAGGCACAGTATGTACTCCCTAATAGGTGGATCCTAGTTTCAAGCCCACTTAATGACATATTCAAAGGTATATCTCTGTAATAACTACTGTAATCACAAAGGATTATAAACAGGAGGGAAGGGGAAGGAGAGCCCCACTAAAAGGAGATGGGGATCACATTTCAGTAGAGAAAATAAGTCACTGTCAAGTACTGCATGTAAGTAGCGAGATATCTGATGAAGCTCACTTTCACTTCCCTTCCTGGTCACTTGTGACTGAACAGATTTGATCTCCCCAATCAGAGAGGACATAGGGACTGGCAGATACAGGTTAACTATCCCACAAATGGGACACTGACTCCCCCTCACTGCTGTGTCTTACTCCTATTCCATCTACCTTTGAGTCTCCTCTTATATGAAGATCTTCTTTTAAACAGTCTTTTATCTTTGGTTAGGAGATGATCTTTGATACCAATCATGATGCAGCCAAGGGTGGTGCAGGAAAAGCAAAACTGAAAACAACAACAGACCATAATCCAGAACAGGAAGACCCTACATTAATCATCTGGAACCAGACCAGCCAAATCTCTCCCCATCCTAAAATTCAGGGAATTTTGCTGAAGAGGGATAACAAGATTGTAAGAGCCTAAAGATGGGGAGGACCAACCATATGCAAGATACTCAACATGTTAGGGCTACAGCAACTAGAAATGGAGTTTGCCTGACCTGTATAATGGTTGACATGTCAACAACCCCCCTCCCCCAGTCTAGCATGGATCACAGGGGAGAAGGCTCCAGGCAGTAGGATTTTTAGAGGCAAGGGATTAACAGTCATAATAGAGTTCCCATACTAACGGGGAGCCCAAAGAAGGGGCTCTGGGCTATGCCACTGAGTCCTGAACCCTCACTAGGGTGGAGGACTCAGAGAGAGATCTGACATTCACACAAAGGGATACTCCTACTCCTACGGGAGGATGGGAGGGAAGAAGGGGGAGGCACTGGGAGAGGGAGAGGGAGGGAAGGTAATGAAAGGAAGGAGAAAGGAGGGGAGAATGCAAGGGGGGACTGGGGAGGGGAGGAGGGAGGGAGAGGACAGGGGTACCTATTGAGCTTGTATGATTAGGAAAAAAAATAAAATGTGGGAGAAAAAATGTTTTGAGTATCAGTATCATAATCAATAACAAACTCACCACATACTCTTTTAGTTGCATTTTGATGAAAGTCTGAACTCTTTTTAATGTTTTAATTGTTACCTTTATTTACGTTCTGTATGTGTGCACACACGCCACAGTGTAAGTGTGGAGGTCAGAGGACAAGTTGCAGGAGTCAGTTTTTGCCATCCATCATGTGCTTTCCGAAGATGGAACTGGTATCTTCAGGCTTGGGGGCAATTGCCTTTACCTGCTGAGCCATCTGACCCACCCAAGGTTGAAGTCTTTAAAGAAAAAACTCCAGCGTTGGAAGCAGACAAAGGGTGGATGGAGTTAAGCAAAAATAGCCAAGATACTTAACCAGTGGGCGAGTGACTTGGAATTCTAGGAAAGCTTTTTGTAAGTGTCATGGCATGTGAGATAAATGGCTTCATGTTTCCATTAGACAGGAAGAGGACTATGTCTATTCCCCAGGAAACTGTATGTCACACAGAACTCCTCTCTCCTTCCTTCTTTCTTTCTTTCTCTGTCTCCCTCCTCTTATCTCTCTTAAATAAAAATATTTAAAAACCGTACCCGTATGCCATGGCATACATATAGGAGTGTATTTCCTCTCTCTCTCTCTCTCTCTCTCTCTTTCTACCTAGCCCAATGAGTAAACTAGCAAAGGACTTGGGACAAACTGCAGCACCCAAGAGCTACTAGATCCAGGGTCCAGAGAATCTATGAGTGCCACAGAAGACGGGACTTCCATTTCCACAGAATTCCACGTTATGGCCACTACCTAGAATGCATTCGCTCTCATCTGCTGAGCACCACTCTAAACCCTTTACAAATATCTGGCTTTCACAATCCTTTGTGCAAGTGTTTCTACTGTATGGAAAGAAAGCCAGAGGAGATGGATTCAAGCAATGTGTCCAAGGTCACAGAACTACCATTGCCCTCAGGGTATATGTGTTTCGCTTCTTAAACTCAATGCAGTACTCTTTCCAATAGGGCATCCTGATTCCCACTTACTGGGCAGGACGCGCGATTCCTCCTTCATTAAGCCCTCCAGCGTCAGATGTTCAAGGTAAACTCTTCCACCTTTACCCTGTTCTTTTGTTGTTCCTCTGTACCAGTGTCTGTCTTCAAAATGCTCTCTCTATTCCCCACTTTTTAAAACAAAATTGGACGGCCGATAGAGCTCCCTGGGTACAGTGCCTTCAAGAAAGACCTGTAACCCAAGTTCAATCCCTGGAAGCCCACATGGTAGAGAGAAAGAACTGATTTCCAGAAGTTGTTCTTTGACCCCTACCCATATGCCATGGCATATATGAAGAAGCGTATTCTCTCTCTCTCTCTCTCTCTCTCTCATCTTTCTTCTCCTCTCTCTCCCTCCTCCTCTCTCCTTTCTTCTCCTCTTCTCTCTCTTTCTTTATCTCCCTCCTCTTATCTCTCTCTCAAACAAAAATATTTAAAAAAAAAAAAAAACCTCAAATCTCTTCTCTGACCCTGGTGTAGGCCCACCAATCTCTTCTAGCACGGACAGGTCCCTCAGCCACCTCAGCTCACGCTGTTTCACAAACCCCAATGCCTCGTGCCCACAGGCCCATTTTACAGCTGTAGCTACAATCTATGGAACGACTTTGTGTTCCACACATATGACACCATGACAATCTTTTTTTTTTTCTTCTGGGACTTAAAATATCCAACTCTACTGCTTAGCATAAACCTGAAACATAAGATGAAACCCTAATTGCATGCTGCCTTAGCGTTCACAGTTGCACCCAAGCATTTCACAATACATTTTTACGCAGAACGCTTGGAGCACTTTTCATATGTTATACAAGGGCTTGAATCTCACAAATTTCTATTAATATTCATGTATCCAAATCTAACTCCTCAACAGATGCCTTACGATTTGCTTACAATTTAGAAGATTAATGTCAAGAATCAGGGAAGGAAAAAAAAGTATCTGTAAGTTTATTTTACATGGCTGTCTGCAAAATAATCTCAAGAGAATAAGTACCACTCAATACGGTCTCACACTTCCCAAAGGAGGTGGGGCCTGATCGGAAGAGGCAATTACCGTGTCCAAATGACCACCTATTTGGAATGTCTGCTACCAGAGGGTCATGGAGTCTTCAGTCTCCTTTCTGTGACTTTGCCTTTCTCCTTAATTCAACAGCCAGTCTTTCGAGGACAATTTTGCTAAATAGAGGTGAGAGCCCTTCTTTCTGGCTTTCACTAAACCAACTAGCTCTTTTAAGTCTGCAACCATTCAAAGACTATAACACACAACCTTGGAGGTTGTCATGGTTATGTACAGGTGTCAACTTGGATGATTGAGGGTTTGAGTTCTGGGCACATTTGTGGAAAATTAGTGGTTGAGTTAAGCCCAGAGCAAACCTGAAGGAGATTGTCTAGCTGACAGGGAAGGCCCAGTCTATGGTGGGTGGGATTAGGCCCTGAAGAGATGAATAAAACACTGAGAGTTGGTTGAGGAAATTGGCATCCTTGTGTACACTTGTGCAGACATGCTGGTCTGGCAAGTAAGGATCGTCCCTCTCTCAGCCATTAAGTAGAGATGGTGTGGCCAGTTCCCTCAGCCCTGGTGTTGGTTGTGAGCTCTCCTGTCAAGCTGGACTAAGAACTGTAACCAATAATCATAAGAGAAAATAAACCCCCTGTTCCCTTAAGCCATTTGACGGTGATTCATCAGCAACCATGCAGGCGAACTGCAACAGAGGTCAACTTACTGATGGACTGTTGGTTTTGTTTTTCCTGAGACAGGGTCTCCATTGGCCTGGAATTCACTGTGTAACTGAGGATGACCTGGAACTTCTTGCCTCCATCAGGACTGAGATCACAGGCTTCACCCCCACACTCAGTTTACATGTGGTGTTTGTGTGTTAGACAAGCACACTACAATCCGAGTGACGTCCCCAAGCCAGCTTGAGACATTTTCTACGGGACATCTAGTGCTTCATGTTCCCCTCCCAGCACTGCCTGAGTGACAACTAGAAATGTTTGATGTGACAGGTTTCCATTTCCATGTGCCCTCCCACTTCCTTCCTCTTAGGGTCATAATTTATTCAAAAATGCTATTGAGCTTCCAAATATCTGAAGACTTTCTAAGTATGTTGGTGTCAATGACTTCATTTAATTCTGTCATTAACAAAGAACGTATTTAAATTTGAGATTGTTTTGTGGCCTGAAACATACCTATCTCAATACACGTTTAAGCCGGGCATCTCACCACTGCCTTTGTATGGTGCTTAGAACCCACACAGGCCTTGAACATGCTAGAAAAAAGGGTGAATGCGAGCTGCCCCTCTGCTGCAGAATTTCCATCAAAAAATACAAAGTCACAGAAGGCAGCTCCCTAGCTACAAAGAGTGGGATTTTGCAATATCTCCCCAAATGGGGGCACTCCATTCTTTTGGAGGGGGGTTTATTCTCTGACTAAATGGATGTGTGAAGACGGATGAGGAACTCCCTTGGTATGTGTGTGGGGGGAGTGTAGACCCTGTGCTGGACACACACGAGAAAGGGAATGAACAATGATTAAAGGTCTATTTGGGGAGTCCCTTCCCATGGCCCCCTATTCAACCAAATGTTCAGAAAAACGCATGTTCTCTTTCATGATGAGTTACCTGCCCAAGGCCACAAAGCAACTATTTGAATTTGGGCCTCTCCACCCCATCTGAGTTGGATAAACATGCACTCGCCCACACTCGACCTGAGTGGAATCCAGGGCAGATTCTGCACGAAGTGCTGCGTTGCAGAGTTCAAGGAAAAACAAGTCCAGGGGCTCCCAAGCCAGCCTGGGAACAAGAGACAAAAATAGGCTCATCAAGTAAAGCGCGAGGCACAGAGCCAAGTGTGTTCACAGGCCGCTGGGCAAAGGGACAGCCCGCCTGCTCCTGCCTCTCCCCCTGCTGTTAAGTCAAAGAAGGTCAGGAAAGGGCGTAAGCTCTATGTGAATTCAAGGGCTGCAGAGTCAAGAATGGCTCCGGAGTGAGGGACCATTTCCTTCTTCCTCTCTCCCCTTCCTGTTCTTCTTCCCTCTAGCAGAAATGTACTAGCTGACTGTCTCCCACCGACTATCTTCTAGGTTCTTCACAGTTGAATTCTGATCTCAGCCGAGAGGGTTTTTAAAGGCAAGCAAACATTTGCCCTGAGCTGATTTCAAGACAAGTGGAACGTCTTTAGGTGGTTTCAGTAGCTCTTGTCTGATGTCACTGAAGAGACCCCAGGCATCATGGGAGAGTCTGCCTGCAGGTGCTCACTGCGGCTGCTGGTCCAGCGGGGTCAGGGATGTCTGAACCACAGCTGAATGAATCACCTTGTCTTCTGCTTGATGAGATTGGAACCCAGGTCCCGAGGGCTGAGGACTGTGTGAAGCTACAGCAGAGAGACAGAAAACGAGACCCTTGGCCTGTAAGCACAGCGCCCTGCAAAACAGGTGCCTCAAGTGACCTTAGAGGGTCTGTTCCTGGGAGTCACCTGTGCAAAGGAAACAGTGGGGTCGTGAGGTCAGGAGACTGTTTTCTCCTATCTGAAGTATTTGCTCCTGGACAGAGAGGAACTCATGCAACTTACCAAGTTCAGGAAACTCAGAAAGTTGTAAGATTCACGAGGTCCTGCCCCGACATTGCAAAAGTGGTAAAGATTGCTTCAAAGAGAATTCCCACTGGGAGAGCTGACTATAAATGGCAGGGAGCTCAGAGATACAGCTTTCCTGTGTCTAGAGCTTGTGCCTGGACATGCTCCATACATCGCTCTTCACTCAATGCTTCTGTACATTACCCCTCATCCCTGTCTGTATATCACCGCTCACCTTGTTCCTATATATCACCCCCTTGCTTCTGTACATCACTCCTCACTCAATGCTTTTGTACATTACCCCTCATCCCTGTCTATATATCACTTCTCACGCTTGTTCCTGTACATCACTCCTTACCCACGCTCTTGTATGTAACCCCTCATCCATGTCTGTATATGGCCCTTCATCCATGTCTGTACATAATCCCTCGTCTATGCTCCTATAAGTTACCCTAGTAAACCCACTGGCTCCCTAAGCTACATTTGGATGAGATCATTTCTTTAGTCTACAGTCAGTACCCTCTCTGGGAAGCATAGACATTGGTCCTTGTTTCCCCAGGAAAAGTCATAGAGTAACCACTTGCAGACTAATTGTCTTTTCTGCATCTTGGTTTTCCTCACCATGAGTAGGAGCAATGACAATATAATCTACCCTCAAGTTTTCTGTAACGATTAAATAAGTTCTCATAGGCAATGCGATTGGAGATGGGCTTAGACCATAGAAGAGCTGTGCGAGTGTCGCCGTCCTCGTCCTCATCCTTGTCCTCATCATCGTTATCTGTTACAATCTGGAGATAAAGTATTCCTCCTAGGGGCTCATGCTTTGAAAACTTGATCTCCAGTTGCCAGTAGTATTTTGAGAGATGCTAGAAACTTTATGAGTTGGGGCCTAACTGGAGGAATTAGATCCTAGAGTATCTTGTTCTGAGCCATCCTCCCCTCCCAAATACCACTCTGCTTCCTTGCAGCCATGAGAAAAACTTCCTCTGCCGTAAGCTCTCCTGCCGCAATGTTCTGTCCAAGGGTTAAGCACCTGGGGAAATGGCAGGCAAAGTAAATCACCCTCCCCCAACTTGCTTTGACAGGTTCTGCCACAGGGACAAAACTGAAACTACTCAATGCAATTACCACATCAAGGCGGTACTGAGCTTTAGAAACAGGTCCAGTTCCTGTGGTTTGAATGACCCCTTCCAATGCATGTCAGATTTAATCACTCTGTAACAGCTCTGAGAGGCAGGGCCTGCAGGCGACTTAGGACATCATTCCAAGAGTGGATTAGCTTTTCCAGGAGTGGATTGTTACGAGAGAGAGTTCTGCTTCTTCTTGTCTTTGTCTCTCTCCTGTGATCTCTTGACCTTCTGAGCTCCTTCTGAGGTCCTTGCCGCCGGCCAGCACCAGACCCTCAGATCTTTCTCACGATATTAGAAATAAATATGTTTTCCCTAGGTACTACCCAGCCGAGGGTATTCTGATAAGACAGCTCAGGATGGACGAAGATACAGTCTACACAAAGTCAAAAAGAAAACAAGCTGCTCCTGCCCCCCAGCCTGATCAGGGCTGACAGGCCAGAGGTGTGTCGTGCGATCTCTGCTGAGACCCACAATGCTCTGGTCAGGTGTGAACATCAGCACATGTGTTTTCTTCTGAGGAAGTCGTCAGTGACTCTGGTCAGGCAAACAGTCCTTCCCTTGTGGCCACTGTCCCTCCAGCAGACACAGGCTGTCACTATGAGAAGGCCCACACTAGCCTCTCCAGTGCTTCCGGGAAGGCCACAGATCCTCCTACCTTCTCCTGTCGTTTCTTTCTACAGTCCGAGCTACACAACTTCTCCGAGCAAATAAGTGCATTTGCTCTTCATGTCATGAAGGGCTTGATGTGAATGTGAGAATACTCCTGCCACGTTGCCCAACCACATGCACACACATACACTTGCACACATGCCACACCATACACAGACATGTATACACATCTGTATAGGCATGTTCATCACACCATACACAGACATCTGTACACGCCTGCACATTCAAGCACATCACGCCATATAAAATACATGCACGCACCTGCACATGTGCTACACCATATACAGATATACACATCTGAACATTCAAGCATACCATACCACACACAGACACACACAGACAGACACAGACACACACGCATCTGCAATTCATGTACACCACACTATACAGACATGCATGCACTTGAACATTCCACACATAACATAGCACACACACACGTAGGCACACCTGCATATGCATGTTTATCACGCCATATACAGACACACGCATACACTGAACATTTATGTATGCCACATCACATATAGACACGTGCACATACCTGAACATTCATGCACCACAGCATACACAGACACACACTTGCACATTCACACACCACACCACACATAGCCACATGCACATACCTGCACACGCACGCACATATGCACACACCAAGCAACAGCACACAACAGTCACCACCTACCTCCATCCCTTCATTTTGTTCCTTCAACTTCCGTGAACCTGTACACATAGCATTGTGTCACACTAAAGGTGAAGTCTACCCTTTCCTTCACCAGGCTAGCCGCCTTCAAACAGAAACATCCCTTTTTCAATAAATGCCTTTCTGAATGACGATGGGCCAGCTCACCCTTACCCCTACCTGATAGCAACTATTTTTATTTATAAGAAAGCTCTATATTGACTCGTGTGTGTGTGTGTGTGTGTGTGTGTGTGTGTGTGTGTGTGTGTAAGAGAAGGAGAGAGAAAGAGGGAAAGAGAGAGAGAGAGAGATCGTGTGCATGAGTGGAGACTAGAGATAGACACTTTAGACGTTTTGCTGTATCATGTCATGTCCTGTCCTACCTCCTTAAGACAGAGTCCATGAGGGTTAGAACTGTCAATGTGGCATCTAGGAAGCGGGACTCCAGATGTACCTGAAAGGGAGTCTCTAGATCAAGGTTTGCCTCTGGGTAGGCCTGTGAAGGACTGTTTGGATTGTATTAATTACCGTGAGAACTCAGCCCATGGGCAGGATCATTCACTGTGCAGGTGGTTTGGCACTGGACAGCAGTGGAGGGGTGCAGGCAAGCAGGCACAAGGATCTCTGCCTCCTGCTCTGGGTATGGATGAAGGCTGGCCTGTCTCCTCAACTTCTGCTGCTGTGACCCTTTGGCCATGATGGGCTGTACCCTGGAATCAAGAGCTGGAATGAAGCCATTTCCCCCTGAGTTGCTTGAATGAGGTATTTTGTCTCAGAGATGTGTAATGACACTAAAGCAGGATCACTCACTCTCTCCTTGACTTCCCACAATACTGGGGTTACAGACGTGTGTGTGTGTGTGTGTGTGTGTTACCATGCTCAGCTTCGTCGTGGGTTCTGGGGACTTGAGCTCAGGTCCCCATGCTTACGCAACAAGGACTTTTATACACTGAGCCTACTCCCCAGTCCTGCATTTACTCTGCTTTGCATGAAATTCACCTGAAGCCTATTCTCGCTTGCTTGGCGCTGTACCATGCTCCCATGGTTACCGAGTGCTGTCTGGTGATTCAGATTCAGATCATACTCCTTGGGCACCTTCAAGGTGAAAGTTTTTTAAACTGTGGGTTGTGGTCTCTTCTGAAGTCACTTAACTGAAAGGCGAGGAGGGGCAAAAGACTTCTGCATGTATAATGAACGACCAATACGTGACTCACAGCCAAATGTATAAGGGATGCCAGGTGTTTCCAGCAGCACTTGCTAGGTTGCAGCATGTGACTTCACTGTAGCACACATGTATCCTGCAACCTCAGCTCAAAGCGCACGGCATGTGCTCTGCGCTTGGTTCTGAGCACATAAACATGTGCCCTGTGGTTTTGGTCCCCAGCATACATATGCTTTGTGGCTTGGTCTTGAGTGCACATGTGTTGATTCTGAGCTACAATGTGCATCCTGTGGCCTTGGTTCTGAGCACACAACACATGCATTCCCTACTTGCAATGCCATCACTGTCACACCAGGTAATGCCAACAATGCTGCCTGCAACACCTCAGCTCAGATTACAAGCTACAGTATTATGAATTGTAGTGTTTTTATTGTACACACAAAGTTTTCTGCCCTCATAGAAGCACGTGGTTTAATTACAGAAAACAGAGACTGTCAACATTTTCTGAACATCCTTCTTCAGCATGAAAGTATCAAATTAGTGTATCTGTAAACTGTATTGTGCTAGACACATTCACCTCATTAGTATGTAAATTTGTTTTCATCTGTAACACATGGTAAGTTAGATGTATGCCAATTATTTTAAAATAAATTTGCTTATCAGTAGATGTTTGAATTGTATGCCTACTTTAATAACCATCCCTGGGGTTGTGAAAATTTCTGAGGTGTAGAGGAGTTACAAGTGGCAACAGTTTATGAGACTGGTCCAAGTGACAGGCATAAAATTCAAGTGGTGTCTGATTAATCATTATAACCTGTAAAGCAGGCCGAAATGGAAATTCTTAGAGAAAAAAAAAAAAACTAATAATCATGAGAAGGTCTATTAAAGCAATGAGATAAAATCAGAAATCTTAGAAGTTTAAAAATTCCAAGTGTGTTAATGAGGCAAATGGTTATATTGATGCAACATGCAAGTTGGTGTAAACATTCAAGTAAATTCCAGCTCTTGAAATATTCCTTCAAGAAATTCTTGTATACCAGCAACAGGACAATAATAATAGTTTTGCCACTTCACTGTTCATAATAGTGAAAGACTGAACACAGTACAAACAAGAATAACAGAAGAATGGGTGACTATATTATAGAATATAAAAGAAGAGAGAGGAAGGAAGGGATGGGTAGAAGGAACAGAAGACAAGAGAATGGAGAAGAGAAATAAAAAGGAGAGGCATGAGGGGAGAAAAGGAGAGAGATGGAAAGAAATACAGACAGAAGACCAACATTTTTCCAAGGAGCTTGGAAAACCTGACTCTGTGTAACTCGTAGCAACCTGATTTCTAAGATGGCTAAGAAAGAAGTCAGGAAGGTTCTGAGGGGATGTAGAGGAGCCGTGAGCACAGAAGGTCCCCTCCTGCTCCAAAGCATCTGTCTGCTCACAGTGGCTCACCCTCCTCCGAGCCCTCACCATGCCCATCCTCTGGGCCTTCAGTCCTTCCCCACCGTCACATGCACACCAACCCAGGCCACAGGCAGCATATGGACACACAATGTGTAATTATCCCCAGAGCCAGGTGTCTGGGAGTCTTCCCTTGGTCCTTCACAGTCATTAATCTGCTTTACATACAAAATGGATCCATAGAAAGTAGAAAATGAAGGAACCATTGTTATTGCAAATCACTACTGCGCATAAACCACACATGCGCCATGCCTCCAAGCATATTGTGCCATTTTGGCAAAAAGGAAGTGAATAGATACCATGCAATAGCTCTTTAATTAGATGTATTTCCCAACAAGAGAACTTCATTAGCACAGCCTGGAGAATTGTGTCAACTGCCAAGATAACTGTCAGGGAGGCAAGCTGTGATAAGGCCTGCCTGTGACCCCCCCCTGCTTTTTTAAAGAAAATACCACTCACTGCCCCCCTGAGGCAGAGAAAAAGAGTGGCGAGAAGCAGCAGGTGAGGATTCTCAAGTCTGAGACCCACAGGAGCCTGGTGCATCCCCCTCTGCTCCCACAACAGGAACTGCCCCGAAATTGCAGACATTTGTGTTCCTGGCCCTGTCTCACTGACAACTTCCATCAAGTCTAGTCAACTCAAGTGCACGTGTTTCTCTCGCTCTGTGTGTGTGTGTGTGTGTGTGTGTGTGTGTGGTGTGTGTGTATAAGGGTGCACCTTATATGTGCCACAACACACATGTGGAAGTCAGGGAACACTTCAGAATCATTTCTCGCCTTTTACCTTTATGTGGGCTCCAGGGATCGAACTTATGTCATCAGACTTGCACGACAGGCTCCTTTACTTGTCAAGTTACCTCGTGGCCCTCTTTGCTCACTTTTATTCATTTAATTTCAATTTTATGTCTTTTCTTTGAGATAAAACCCTTGCTGTGTAGCCCAGGCTGGCCTTGACGCTACCATCACGCTGCCTCAGCCTCCCAAGCGCTGGGATTCTAGGTGCACACCCACCATACCCAGCTTCCAACGTCAGTCTGTCAGGGACACTTCCTCTAACGGGTAGCTGTGGAAGAGAAGCATAAAAGGGAAAAATCTTAAAAAACAATTCTTAAGCCTGAGAAATTGCTGACAGGCAGTAAAAATGTCCAGTCCTCTACCATTCTCTGGAATTCCCCTCTGGAATGCCATTTGGCCAGAAAGCCTGCAAGAAGCCCACCAGTTTCTCTCTCTCTCTCTCTTTCTCTCGTAAAGCCTCTCAGTTACTAATTTTAACTTTTGGTCTATGGTGGATCTTTGGATGACTCCCAAATCCATAACAGTAGCCAAGGTAGGAATCAGGTGACCTGTGAAGACAGTAGAAAGAACAGAAGAATTCCCAGATTCAACAAAGTGAAGTGAGGAAATTGGAAGGCTGGGATCTGCCTCCTTGAAAGAATGACCTGAAAATTATTCCAATATCACAGCGCTGCCACCCGCAGAACCAGTTCGGCTCAGCGCTTTGATAGCCTTGACCACGTGGCCCCCAGTGGGGAGCCCGGCAGGAGGCAGTGAATCAGGCAGTGAATCACCATGTGGGAACCCTGCTTCTGGGGGAGGCTGGGACGTGCTTTCCACAGTCACAAACACACAGGTGACACACAGCCAACTCCACCCAGTCCCACCCATCACTGAAATGCTTACCAGCACCCCCACTTGAGGGACTAAGGGAGGACTGCTAATCAGCAGAGAGGATCCTATGTGGATGGGCACCTCAGAGTCAGCCCTCCTTTCCGTTGTCCAAAAGTGGCTTCTGCAGCCGCTACAGGTACAGAAGAGCTGTCACCCTGACTGACTTCTGTCACCCTGAGTTCTTGATGGTCTTAACTACAGCTTGGTTTTCATTTCCCTCCTTTAACTTAAAACCGCCAACACCGTGGGGCTGTGACCTGCTCATTTTCTCGGCTATCCGTCTTTAGAGATTAATTTGCTTCTGGGAGGCAGTTCCATTAATCTCAGGGATTCAGCCCGCTGCTCTTAGACTAATTTATTTATTTTTATCCAAATTCCAGCTAAATTTGTATGCAGCAGAGGAGGTAGCTTGCTCTCTCCACCTTTACCTTCAGGACTAATGGATTTCTTGAAGTCTTTACACTGACAATTCAGGCAACACAAAATAAAATGCACATAAATAATCCAGCCATGTTCAGAGATCAATGAGACAAATCCAGTGAAATTATAGCCTTTATGTTTGCTAAGGACACTGAAATGATGTCACCAAGAGTCCTATTGTTCCTGAGAGCAAACACTCTTCGCTTGTCATACAAAGAGACTCAGACAATCTGTGAAGCAAACAAGCATTTGTTTGGGGTCCAAGAATTGCATTTCAAGAGGCCCAGATTCCCATAGAAACCAGAACCTCCCTCCCCCACCTCCCCTTAGGGAGGGTGGAGGATTTCCTTAGAGGTAGAAAGAGGAAGTGTGAGTTAGATTACTTCCGTAGCTTCTAGCACAGACTCATGCACAGTACACCACCAGTGAAAGAAAGTTTCGTTTGCACCAGCCCCGGGATTTTTTTCTCAGTGAATCACTTTCTTGTGGCATGCTGACCACAGCAGCACAGGAGGGAGCCTGGGTCACAAAATGGAGTCACCACTGCCAACATTCTTTCATAGCTTCAAATACACGAACCTTGTCTAAAGGAAAGAAACCCTTTCCCGGCTTCTTTACATTTTTTTTAAATCCTCATCTCTTTGCCAAAGATGTAACAAGCTCCAAATTTGATGTGCTGAGTGGTCTTTATAATCCTTTTTATGTCCATGCAAGTCTAAAGATAGGAAAAGGAAGTAGAGCTGTGTTCAATATGGAGTTGCTGGTTCTGAATTTGATGACTTAAGAAAGAGGCCACAGGGGCTGGAGAGATGGCTCAGGGGTTAAGCCTCTGCCTTGCAGGCGGAAGATCCTGAGTTTGGTTCCTAGACCCCACTATAGACACTGGGCTGGGCGGAAGCAGGGGCGGCCTGCGGTTCCAGTCCTGGTAGGGCGGAGCTGTGAATCCCTGGGCAGAGTAAACAAGGAGGAGGTGAAGGTGGTTCTTGGTGGTTCCCAAATTCGCCTGTGGTTCTACACACACACACACACCACACACACATACACACATACACACACACACACACACATACACACACACACACACACACACACAGGCATACATGCACACACGCGCATACACGCACAATTGAATAAATAATAAAAAAAAAGAAAAGAAAGAGGCCACGAGGCTACCTGCTGTTATTAGAAGTGCCAACAGGCCCAATGCCTGCCAGAGGCTGTGCTGCAGGGCTGGGGATGAGACTCAAGGGCAGAGTGCTTCCCTCCCACAAGCAGAGTGCTTGCCTCATAGGAGCAAAGTATTTGCCTCACACGACAAAGTCCCCAACTGTTGTTCAGCACAAATGAAAGGAAAGCTCGTGTTTAATGACATCACAAGTCGCTTTCCTCAGCAGAGCACATGCTGGTAACCGACTCATGCTCCAGTTCATGCCAAGCACATGCTATCAATGGCAACGCACATGAAACACAGCAGACCATACATGTGAAAAAACACGAAAATAGGAGGAAGGAGGTTTGCAATGGAAAAGGGGGAATTGGATTGGGTATTAAAAGTGTGAACTTATCATACATTCACTGTATTTGTGAATAAAACTCTAAGAAGATAATAAAAAAAATAAAAAGTTGGGTAAATCCCAAAGACCTCCTCTCAAATCAACTGAAGGACTCTTTCAGTTGCTACAAAATTCCTGGTGCTTCATTCAGAAGCCACATCTTCCCGTGGCCTCCTTCATCCATTCATGTGACTTTCCCAGTAAACAGAACCGCATTCTCAAACACGGATTCCAAATAAAATATTAAATGTAAAGACGCTTGAGAGAAGCAACTTCAACCTATCTTCATACTTATACTTCTAATAGCTGATATTAGATTATTCCCTAAATACATATGCAGGATATCGTAAGTGAAAACTAAAGGGGGAGGGCGAGGACGCAGGTACCTGGGGTGAGAGGATGGGAAAAGAAAAGGTAGGTGAAAGTTCAGGAAAAAGTGGAGATGGACATTTTTAATAAATCACATTTTCTCTTTGCAAACTTAAAAAAGTCATTAACTATGGTGTATACATCCCAAAATAAAGCTTTCTTTCTGATGGATGCTTTCTTTATGTAGCTTTATGATAGCATCTGATCTTTCCCCTTTTGATATCATTGTCTTCATCACCATTATCATTGTCCTTGTTGTCCCTTGGTATCTGAGAACACAAGGCAAAAAATTTAATCTTGTCAGAAAAGAGGTCTGTCATTGATTCTCAACTTCCTGGAGAGTAACCTACAACCCCATAGAATATCTGTCTGAATACTGACTTTATTTACCTTGGACTAAGATAGTCTAACAAGGTGGTTTCAAGTGTGAGCTTTTAGACATAGGGTGTCACCTCAAGAGTGAGTTCTAGCATGTGGTCAGTCTGGACCCTCAAGTCCAAGTGACTGTCTTGTCGCTCTGTACCTACTGCAATGAGCTGGATCCAAGCAAAGTAACTCTGTTTCACTGTGAACAGACAGTCGGAAGCTCCATGTTTGGACTCCCCAAGATTCAAACTTCCTGAGTCTCTTTCCTAGTCTCTTTCCTTACCTGATTTCAATGCCTCCTTTGCTGGAATGAACCAGAACTATACTATTACAGATTCCAACGAGTTCTGTGCCCTCACCTAAGGAAGTATAGATCTTGGGCACCTCCAAACCTGCAATTGGTGTCAGGAGTTTTGACAATTTGTGACCTATTCCCTAACTTTGTTGGGCAGGAAATCAAGGCAGATTTTTCTTCTGTGGTCATTTGTCTGGGAACAATACTGAGTTGATTTTTCTCCATGAAAACAACCTTAACAAGTTCTAGAAATATTCCACTGTGGAACTACTGCTCACCTTGCAAGAACCTGCGAAAAAGGCAGTGAGAATCAGAGAGGACATAGGGTTTTGTTCTTTAATGTGGGCGCAAAGACTAGTAGTCCCAGTACTCACTGGACAAGGGAGACCTGGGATGTATAAAGGAGAATGGGGATGGGATGCATCTCGGCTGGTGGAGAACTTGCCTAGCATGCTGGGGCCTAGTTCAAACCCAAGCATTGCACATTGGTTCACACCAATAATCCCAGCACTTGGGATGTAGAAGTAGGAGGACGGGAAGTTTACCCTCAGCTACATAGTAAGTTTGAGACCAACATGTGATTTTGTCTAAAACAAAACAAAACAAAAACCAAGCCAAAACAACTCAGAAAGGAAAGCTTATGAGCAGTTGACAGGGGATCTAGGGACTAAGATCCTCTGGCTACTCGGGCAAGCCACATGTGTGTCTTGCTATAAACCCGATCCTTTGATACTTACTACCCGGTTACTCTAAAGCCTGGCAGAACTTTCACAGCCAATGGAAGCTTTCAACTGACTCTAGTCTTTCTCTGGAAGTCTTCAGTTCTCCTTCTACTCAGAAACATTCTGAAAGGGACAGCTTTTATTTTTTTTTTTCCATTTTTGAAATCTTGTTTTCGAGACAGGTTCTTGCTACATAACTCAAGCTGGTCTGGAACTCATTGTGTATGTAGACTGGGTTAGCCTCGAACCCCCAGTCTTCCTGCCTCCCTAGTGCTGGGGTTACAGGTCTATGTCAGAATGACCCCAATCTACATAAACTGCATGAAAGTGACTGCCTTTTTTTTTTTTTTTTTTTTAAATAAAAGCTACATGTTTATTGGGACATTTTTCAGCAGTATTATTTTTTTGACTAGGGACATGAAACAATTGCCTGGGGATATTTTTGGGGGAGGGAGGAGTATGGCTCCTTGTGAAAGGTGTCTTACGACTAGTCCCTCTCACACTCAGCTGAGCTCTGTTCCACTGCCGGTCTTAGCTGTCTTTCTTTTTTTGAAGAGGTCGCGTAAGGAGTCAGATGGAAAGGGCCTGGGGTAATAGAAGGGCATGGCACCTGAAGACTTGAAGAGCCAATAGACCGGCACTATGGCTGCCCCTTCTCATGAAGGCAGGTCCCCTCAGCCACATTCTGGCTCAGCCGACGTGTAGGATAAGCCCAGCGCCCGGCAATGATGACCTTTCAGTTCCATCTTGAAATACTTTGAGCTTATAAATTCTTACACCAAGATTACCTGCTAAGGAATGGGTTTACCTGTGGGTGTTCATGGCTACATCCCAGTCCACAGATCAGCTATGGAAACTCCATAAACATTTGCTGAGCAAATGAATAAAGGGGCTGTGGTAAAACACAGGCCGTGTCTCCTCCAGTCACCCACCCAGCCTCTGTGTGTTGTAAAGATCTTGCTCAGACGTTGGGTCCATCCTAATCATTTCGAGGGGGCCTCTGGGTCCTTCCGTGTCTGTGTAAACTGGACAACTTTACAAAATAGATCAGAATGCTATACAGACAGAGATGTGGTGTGAGCAAGATGATGTAACGGTGGCCACCGCAAAGCACATAACCAGCAGGCTCAAACAGAGAGCGCTGGCTGGCAGTTGGGCTGGTTTCTGTTGAGGAGCCACAGGGGCACCTTCACTAAGCACACCACACAGATGTCTCACCACTTCCTCTCAGGTTGAGTGTCGGGTAAAGCCCTGGTACACAGCAACTTACAGGCTTTGGCTGTGAAAGGGCAAGATGACACTACAACCTCTAGAGCAGCAAACAAAGCCAATGTCGTGAAAGAAACTGTGATCTTTATCAGGAGCACAGCACAGTCACTTCAACTCGAAAGTGAGATTTGTTTTTTGAAGTCCATTGACTGACCTGGCAGCTCCCTTAGCAATGGTAAGGCAGAACCCTCCTGCCCACACTAAACACATTTTCTGTCTGTCATCCCAAAGCAATGGAGGCACTTCTGTGTGATCCCTGGATTTGAAAATCATGCAAGGAAAGAGTGAGAAGCAGGAATAGAAGCTCTTCCTGACTTGGTCTCTACACTCTTCTAATCTGCACCAATTCTACTGGCTACTGTACTGATTACGAGAGTCTGAGTGAATTCAGCATAGAATTATGCATCTGCTTGTACAGTGCATTGTATAGAAGCAGCCCTTTCCTGCCTTAGCTTTAGTTAAATGTTTTTATGTTGTCTACATCCAAATGGCATTAACACAAGGGGAAAACTGAAAACGCTACTCTTACCAATCTATCACTAAATACCTAAAGTCAGAACCACAATTATAGTCTTGAGTTCAAATATGCCCAAATCAGGAAAGAGTTATGTGTCACAAGTCCACAGTTTTGATATGGTTCAAAATGAAGTGGAAGTTTTTTTATGAGCCTGTGACCCATGCAGGCAGAAAACACAGACTGAGACAGACCACAAGGCAAATGGTAACACACCCAAAGCAATATGCTTCTAAGAAACCAGCAGATTCTTAAAAAATTATGGAGTTGGATTCAGCTGCTATGTTGCAGATCTGTGTTTTCCGGTGTATTCTGACTTCTCCACTCACTAACTGAGGCGTTAGGCAACCTTTCCATGCCTCGGATTCCTTAACCAGCAACAGTGGTGTCAATCCAGCAACTTTTGGTGACGATGATGCAAGAGCCCCTGTTTCTAGTCCGGTCTGTAAGAAGCACCCACACTGCCATTTCACCTTACTGACAAGTGCCAACCAGCTGGTCTGCAGATCTGTAAGAGGAGGGAGGTCACAGGGCTAAGCACGAAGCTCTCCCTAGAGTGACACGTGAATGCAGAGAGTGCCGACCCTTTCTGGAGCAGAAAACCACAGGAAGCAACCCCAAAAAACCAAAGTGAAGTACAGGAAACCTGACTGAAACTAATGAACTGCTCAGTCTTACATTAGATGAGCTTGAGGGATCAAAGTCCCTAGGGGACTTAGTGTTGGAAAAACCTCAACTACTGTAAGTTTTATATCTAGCAAGTCCTCACTCACACACTGAGCGGCACAGGGGAACTCTTTTGTGTTAGAGTTAGAGTAATGAGTAATGAGTCCACAAGCAGAGGGGACGGGGTTGCTCAGTTCTCAGAAACCAGTGTGGTGGAGGCCCATGCGTGTGAGATCAGTTCTGAGAGGATCTAAACAGGCGGATCCCTGGGGCTCTCCAGCCAGCCTAGCCTATCAACTAGGACTATGTAAAAGACACCCACTGTGAGACAAGCCAGTGCGGTTTCTTAATCCGGCCACAATCTAACCTGTTGGGGTTTGACAGTGCTAAAGGGAGGAAATGATTCAATTCCAGGTGTCTCCAGTCATTTTGGGGTAGGGGGGCTGGATAGAGGCTTAAGAGGTCCTAGAGAACTTTACGATCCAAGGATACAGTTCACAGAAAGACTGAGACTCAAAACTAGAGAACGTTTTCCCTTCTCTTCCAGACTTCACATCACATTACTAAAGGTCTACTTGCCCCGGTTTCTACTACCTGATTTACTAAGAAACTTCTACTGTGCAACAGAAGTAGTGCAATATTACAGTTCAAAGAAACACAACGGTCATTATAATCAGACTAAAATATAGCAGAAACATTCAGGTTAAGAACTTGAGACAACTGTAACAACTCTGGTGAATAAGGCAAGCTGTCTCTGCAGCTCAGGGTGCCTGGCACAAACCCGGGGACCTAACTTGTCCCTGGAGACCACATGGCAAAAAGAGAAAACACTGAAAACTTCTGAAAGTTGCCCTCTGGGCTCCATTTGTTTGTCGGGACATGTCAGCCTGTTTCTCTCTCTCTCTCTCTCTCTCTCTCTCTCTCTCTCTGTCTGTCTCTCTCTGTTGCATCTCCTCCACCTTGTGCATTCAATAAAAACATCTATCATCAAGTTATACCTGCAGCCACAAAGACCTTTTTAAAAGAAAATTCAACAAAAAATAACAAAGCAAGCAAATAAATAAGCACACATTCCAAAATCAGCCCAGACTCTCCTGGAAGATGTCTCTTCAGAGGTCATTACCACACATCTACAGAATTGGCAAAATCCAGAATATGTAGTTATCATTTAGTTGCCATTACTGTTGCTATCACTAAGCCAGTGGTTTGCAAAAAAAAAAAAAAAAAAAAAAAAAAAATCCTTACTAATGCATTAGGAATGGCTTGGACTACTTTCTTGCCTAAGAGCTTCCATTATGGGAAGAAAGAGAAGCCCAGAGAAGATGAAAGCATTACTTGAAATCATATGGTTCTGGCTCTGCCATTCTGCTTTCTACCGCCCACCCAACTCTCCAGCTATATCAGTCAGCAAAGACGCTTGCTTCACATCCCTGGCTTCAAAGTGGCTTAATTAGGTATAAATAACTTTGACCAGGTGCCACATCTCCAGAGATGGTTGCTTTAAGAAGTCAGGATTCTTATGACACAATAGGTGACTAAGGGAGTTAGAGTGATGAGTTAATTTGCTTGATAGTAATTATTTCATTTTGTATGTTGCAACTTCAGGTTGCATACCTCAGATACATTGACTAAGAAAAAGGCATGTGTTCAATAAAAAGTGCATCCGGCCAGCCCAGAGAACTTAAGATTGGCATGAGTTTAAGAAGTTTATTTCTGATCTTCTAAAATGTTGAAAGGAGTCTTGTTGTGTGGTGACACACAGAATATGTCAAATATTTACATCACATGGTAAAAGTACTCATCAAAAGTACATCCTGAAGAAGCATCAGTGAAATGTACACAAAGAGATGAATGACAAGCAACAAACATGCAAACATATCTTATTGTGCAAATAAATTAAAATAATAAGAGAGGAAAGAGTTATGTACCAAATGGGAACTAGTGAACGAGAAAGGATATGATGTAAGAGTGTTGCTAGAAGCTGCCTGAGAAAAAATGCAGAATGACTCATTTTGAGAGTTCTGCAAAGTCAAAAGTGTTCTAGTGGCCTTGGGTAAAATAAACCCAAGTGGAGAAAAAAAATCACATCATAATAGGAAACGTGGTTATTTTCATTTCACACTGAGCGATACATTTAGATGTAATGGTATTGGCAAAGAAAGAAAATAAAGGTTTGAAAAAGATAGAGAACTCCAATCTAACTTCAGGGAAATTAGGAAAGAAATAGCCAAACACCAAAAGGAAGATTACACTGTAAACAAAAGCACACTAGCATGAAAGAAAATTAATCATCTTAGTGTTACATTGAACATGACTTAGCCAAATTGACTTTTGGAAGGGTTGAAACAGATTTTGAAGTTAAAAAAATACTAAAGAATAAGAAGAAACAAAGTAGCAAAATTTGAAAATTTAAAAAAACAGATGAGACATTATACAACACCAAAAAAAAAAAAAAAAAAAAGCAATATCATTCAATGAGGACTGGATCCCTCCTAGAAACTCAGGAGCCCAGGCCTTGGATTCAGAGGGACCTGGGGGTTGAACAAGTCCAGGTGGGTCCGGAAGAAGGCTCTTGAGCTGGCCGTTTGGACATGAACAACCTTTCCTCTGAACAAGGGACCATATTCTTTTCTACACTGGTTACATAAGAAAACACAAGGAACAAGGCAGAGTTAGCATTTAAAGGTGCCAGTCTTTGAAAATTATATTTATTATATATAGTCATAGGTTTACAATTATTCTTGTTTGCAGTAGTTTAAAATTGGAAATAAGATTACTGTCAAAATTTGTACATTTTTAAATTAAAAAGGAAGTACATGATTAATTATTTAGCACTTAGCTCTGCTAAGACAAAAATCCTTGGAAGTCCTGAGTTTCTTGCTGAGGCAAATAGCCAAGAAGACTGGTTGGGTGAAAAGAGAGAGCGCAAGTTGCCTGAACCCTCCTCACTTCAAATGGTCTCTGTTCAGATTAAATGAGACAATGTGTATCAGTGCAATGTGACTACCGGACTTTAGAAACACAGAAGCTAAGACTTCGCTCACAACGCAGGTGCCACAAAACCTTGTCTCACATGCAGTAATTCAGCGACTCAAGGCCTGGCCTTTCCAAAGACTCTTTCAGGGATAAATGACCTTGAACGGTGTTTTTTACTCCTGCAGCATTTCTATTCCTAGAAAGCGCGAGCTAAAAATAGAGCCAGAAAAGTTCACTTGGATGTCTACTCCTGCGCAATGTATGTTCCTTTTGTCATTTGGAACTCTGAAGAAGATTCTAATACCCCCCCCTGCCCCTTTAAATCTCCTCAGCCTCCACATAGAAACCAGATGAGGGGACTAGGGACACAGCCCAGTTGGTACAATGCTTGCCAGAGGCACTTAATTTGATCCTCAGAACCCACTTTTATGAAGCAGGCATGAGACAGCAGGGTGACTCGGTCAACAACCCTGCGACCTGAGCTCAAAGCCCTAGAGACTACATGGTAGAAGGAAAAAACCCACTTCCAAAACTTGTCCTTTAACAGTCACACATACCTACCACCGCCGAGACATGTACTCTTTTTCTCAAGTAAACAATTAAATAAATACATTTGTAAAGATAAAGCAGAGTGGCCACAGCTTTGTAATCCCAGTGCTTGGTTGGCAGTGATAGCAAGACCTTTGGGGTTCGCTGACCAGCCAAATGGACTGGGCAAGCTCCAGGCCAATGAGAGACACTGAACAGTTTCCCAAAAAAACAGGTGTATCAAGTGCTCAGGCACGCAGCATCAAAGGCAAAGCAATGGAACTCAGTGGTTTTGAGTGAAAAGACTTGACAATAGGAGGGAACCTGGCAGGGGAGAAGAAGAACTATAATGGAAAACGGAGGGATGGGGTGAGATATTAAGGATGTGAAAATATTGCAAACTCACTATATTCATGTATGACACACAAAATATTAAAAACACTGATAAAATTATAACCTCAGATAAAAAAAGGTATATCTGTAAAGGGTAGGCAACTAGATGGCCCAGTGGGTAAAAGCATTATGTTTTAACACATCTTTATTGCATACCCCTTATGGATTGAGCTTGGTTCCCAAAACTCACGCAAAAAAGCCAGATGAAGTTGCCTGTGTCTATAATCTCAGCATTGCTAGACAGTCTTATAGCCAGATGGAAGGAGGAAATGGGAGAGCTGGTCCACAGACTCATGTTCTCCGTAAAGAGATAGAAACACAAAGAGAGATGTTGCCTCAAACACAAAGTCATTCTCTGACATCCATATACATGTTGTATGGCGCGTGCGCACACACACACACACACACACACACACACACACACACACACACGCACACACACAAATACAATATATATTTATGGTAAGATTTTTACAAAAAATTTTAAAAAGTAAACATTGTTTGAGGAAGAATGATACCCAAGATTGACTTCTGATCTCTAAACATACACACTAAAGGAAAAAAATAAGACATTTGTTTCAGGTACCAAGACTGTCACTCTTATTTATCTGCATGTCACTGTAAGGTTTTGGTCCCTAGACACTACAAAAAGTAGAGTTCATTGTACAAATACACAGAGTATTTACACCACTATCATGAAGTAAGAGGATCACCATTGCCTATCCAAATTGCATATTTCCCCTAATCTTGTTGTACGGCTCACAACTATGCTGATCTTTGGAGATCTTTTCCCACTCCACATACAACAAACACAAAGGAGTCTAGCTTGCCATAATAACCCAGAAACGAAAAGCTATGTGTTTCGTTTCCTTAGATTTAAATGTGGGTGAACTGCCAAAAAAAAAATCAGCAAACAGGCAGAAATAGGCAGGAATAAAGGTTCGGAGAGGAAAGAAATAGACAGAGCAGAGTGATCTCAAAAACAAAAGAAACATTTGATAAAAATTCTCAAAGAGAAAAAGAAATGAAACAATTCCATAAAGCAAGAAGAAGCACTAAAACAAAATGAACGGAGACCAAGAAAGAGTTCCTAGATATGAGAAGCAAGACAGATGAAATCTGAAAATATCAGTAAAAGGAATAGAAGGGAAAGCCAAGGAAATCTTTCAAAAAGTAGGTCACAGATGAAGGAGACGGAAAATAAAAGGGAAACGAAGTTAGAGGTTCTAGGGCTGGAGACATGGTTCAGCGGTTAAAGCCTTTCCTCACAAGCAAAAAGACCTGAGTTCTGATCCTCAGATCCCACTTAAAAACACTGGAAAGAAATGGCAGCTGCCTGCAATTCCAGTCCTAGAAGGCAGAGCTTGGGAAACTCCAGAGCAAAGCAATAAGGAGGTAGAGCAATCTGGGATGGTTCCTGATGGGAATGACTGTTGGGCCCCCACAGGCACACATATTCCAGTATTCTCTTTATATACATCCCCACACCACACATCCATGCAAAAAAAGTTTTAAGGTAATAACTAAATAACAAGAGAGCCATAAATAAAAAATATGAGGAAGAAATAATGATTAATGTATGGACAAAAAGAAAATTTCTTAAACAACAACAGATGTATCTATAGAGCAAAAACAGTTGGCAAAGCATCCAGTACATGGATAGAAAAAGACCATTATAAAGCTTCAGAATACAGAGATGTCCATAAAGGTGGGGCCATATATAAAAAGCCAAGAATGAAATGGCATCAAACTTCTGAAAACTAGAAGCAACACAATAGAAGAATGTGTTTAAAGTCGAGTTTTAATAGTGACTTTTATCTCACAAATCTATAGCATCCAAACTATTTATTGAGAAACACACACACACACACACACACACACACTCACACACACACTTCTCCAGAATACTACTCCAACAAAGATGCAGAAGACTGAGATATAAAATCTAAAGGCAAACTATAGAACAATGAACAGCAATGAAAAACAATGTCAAGATTAGCTACTTAGCAGCCTAGATATTAAATACATTTTTTTCTCTCAAAAAAGGTAATTTTTTGAAAGACAGACTTTTGAGAAATGCATATGCACAAGGTAATAGTATGTGCTCACTAGCTGATAAATGTTTTGCTATAATAATTTCACACCTTCTCAGAATGTCTTTGAAGTATAGCTTTTCTCTAAAGAAAAGTTACTGCATTGAGGTCTTCCTGAACTAAACAGGCTTAGGCTTAGACATGATGAAATTATTACTACAAAAACACAGGGATTCATGGGTAGCACCTGATACCTCAAATTCATTTACTATAGCTTCTTTAAAAGTAGATGCATTGATTTGACAAAAAACAATTCCAACACAGACTTTAGAAAGAAACTATTTGCTTACCTCTGTTGGTTTATAGCAGTCTACAAGAGCTTCCTAGAATTAAACAGAAAGTCAGTTTCATTATTTTAAAATTCAGTATCATCTCTACGCTCTTATGTTTACAATGGTCTATGAAGGCTCTCTATTGACCATCTACAATCTCTATGGACAATCTATAAAACCAATTGGTCATCTAAGACACGACAACACCACGGATGGGCAGGAATGCTTTGTCCTCGGTGTGAACACATGCACACACAGTACATGGAAAGCTTTGGAATAACAAAAGATTTGGTTTTATGCTATTATTCCGCCAAAAACAAAATGTAACCCTCCACCAAATGGCGTATGCTGCTCTGAGAAGGACTTGGTTCAAAGGAGGATGGGCGTGATGAGAAAGCAGAAATGGGGAGTGGTCTAAGAGGAAGGAAGAAAGGCAGGCAAAGAGGGGAAGGGTCACAGGGGGAGGACGAAGCAGAATGACATGTACATATGAAAAAGCCACCGTGAACCCATCACATTGTACAGCTGCCTAAAATCTCAATTAAGAAAAAGCCAATAAAGGAGAAAGTGGCAATGAGTGCAGAGGTGGGGACGGACTCCAAGCTGGCCCTCAGTTGGAAACTCCTCCACACATACATGCACACACCCATTTCCCTAGGTTAACTGAATGCACCCCAGAGACCCACTGCTTTGGAATATATCCACCCAGTGATGGTTATCCTCTTTCTGCACATGCATATGCAAACTCACACCTCCCTGGCTAATACTTACTACTAATTACTTAATCTACTTAAAGTGGAGACCTTGCCTGCGCAAGAGGGTGTGAGTCACAACGGATATGGTCCGGAAGATGACTCAGCCATGGAGGGTTATCAGTGTTACCTCTTCACTCACTTGATTTTATGATCTAAATGTGAAATGTTCCTTCTAGGCTCGTGTCATGGTTTGAAATGTGTCCCCCACAGTCTCATGTGTTTGGCAAGGTCATGGCACCTTGAGAGGTGGAACCTCACTGGAGGAAGGCAGTCACAAGGAGTGGGCCTTGAGGTGGATTAGTTCCACCCTACCTCCAGGAGAAGTCTGCCTTTGCTGCAAGCAGTCTTGCAGCTCTCAGCTTCCAGGATGTCTGCGGTGACTTAGCCTCCTCCAGCTTTGGCCAGCCAGCCATGCCGCCTCTGCTTCGAGAGACTGTCCCTTCCCTCTGGATCCGTAAGCTGAATAAACCTCCCTTTCTTCCTTAAGTTGATTGACTTTGGGTGTTCTCTCATAGCAATAATTAAGAGTAACCTTTACAGAAATTGGTACCGTGAGTGGGATATTGCTGTGAGATAAGAACAGCTGGTACCATAAAGTGAAGTTGTTTGTGAAGCTGAGAAAAGTTGGTACCCAGAAGCATGGCCAATGCTGTGATGTGGCTAGCGTGCCTTTGGAACTGTTTGTTGGGAGAAATACGGAGAACTTTGGGACTTTGTGCTGAGAAAGTCTTTGCGTCTTGGCGGTTGGGCCAAAGGGGCCTTTCTCATGAGAGCTCAGAGGAGAGCAATGCTGTGAGAGACGCAGGCAGTGGAAGCCCAGCTTGTGATGGTCCAAAGGGGAACAGAGACTGTGTTTGCAACTGGACGAGTGACACATGGACCCATGTGTTGGCTGAGAGTTTAGTGAAGTTTTGCCCTAATCCTGAAAGTTTGCCTGATGTTAAGCTGGAGTGCTTGGTGGAGGAAATTTCAAAGCAATGTAGTCTTGACTATGTGATATGGCTACTTTTTAGATGTCTTTAGAGTTGTGAAAAAGAGCAAAGAATCAGGCAGGAAGAAGCAAAAACTGTAAGATCCAATGATGAAAAATACAATGGCAAACTTAAAGAGTCAAACCAGGAAGAAGCAGAGAACAAAATGGCTGTTGAAGAGATTAGCTCCATTTGAAAATCAAAGCCTGCTCTCAATTTGGATAATAGGAGAGGCCCTAGTTTGAGGGCAGGATCCTCAAGGAAAGCTCCCACTCATAAGAATGCAAATCCTTTCAGAAGACTGGAGCTAAAGGGTGGAGTTCCAAAGCAGGAATTGGTTTCCCTTACCAAGCAACTGCCCAGGAGTGAAAGAGATGGTCAACATAGAGAAGCAGAATCAGCTGTGTGATTCAAGGGGGCCAGTCTTGGCAAAGTCGTCCACGTGGTTCTGGTTTTAGAGGCATCAGTGATGCAAGAGGGAGGAGATCACGGAGTCCTCCAAGATTTCAAAAATTGGCAGAATCCAGGCATTATGAGGCAAGAAGCCTGCAGTTTAGAGGCCTAAGAAGGGCAGTTTGTGCTGTGGAGTTAAAGCCTGGTTTGCCATTGAGAAGTAAAGATGTTAGAGATTCCAGAAACAACTTGGGACACCTGCCAAGGAGAGCTGTAACCCTGGGAGGAGTCAGCTCAAGAGATCAACGTATTCTATGGGCAGCTGCATTGGAGGGGTGGAACCAAAGCCCTTTGGAACTGAGATGATTTCAAGGAGAGGCTCACCTGTTGGACTTGGAGCTACAAGATTTGGAGTTTGTCCTGCTGGTTTTCAGTCTTGTTATGGACCGATCTTTCCTGGATATGCCCCCATTCCTTCCTTTTGAAATGGGAATGTTTATTCTGTGCCACTGTATGTTAGAAGTATGTAACTTGTATTTTGATTTTACAGGAGACTTTGGACTTTTGGACTGTGTTGGGACTACTGATGTAGTCTATGAAGACTTTTAAAGTTGGACTGAGTATGGTTTGCATAATGAGATGGCAGTGAGCCTGTGGGGGCCAGGGGTGGAGTGTCATGGTTTGAAATGTGTCCCCCACAGTCTCTGTGTTTGGCAAGGTCATGGCACCTTGAGAGGTGGAACCTCACTGGAGGAAGGCAGTCACAAGGAGTGGGCCTTGAGGTGGATTAGTTCCACCCTACCTCCAGGAGAAGTCTGCCTTTGCTGCAAGCAGTCTTGCAGCTCTCAGCTTCCAGGATGTCTGCGGTGACTTAGCCTCCTCCAGCTTTGGCCAGCCAGCCATGCCGCCTCTGCTTCGAGAGACTGTCCCTTCCCTCTGGATCCGTAAGCTGAATAAACCTCCCTTTCTTCCTTAAGTTGATTGACTTTGGGTGTTCTCTCATAGCAATAATTAAGAGTAACCTTTACAGCTCATATATATACACACACATATACTTGGTCCCCAGCTGGTGGCACTGTTTGGGAAGGTTATGGAACCTTTAGGAGGTGGAACCTTACTGGAGGGAGTGAAGTCACTGGAGGTGGGCCTTAAGGTTTGATAGACAGGAGGAACGCTCCATTCATTCTGCATGTGAATACAGCCAACCTCTTGAGTTCCTTCTATCATGTCTTTCCCATCATGGTAGAACATAATCCCTTGAACTACACACCAGAATAACCCCTTCCATCCTTTAAATTGCTTCTTATAGGGCATCTTGTTGCAGTAATGAAAAAAAAAAAAAAGGGACTAATAGACCTGGGAACTAAGGGTGGGGAGAGGGGACCCAATGACACTTACAAAAATGCTTTTTTAAGTTCTTGACTTTAAGAAACTTTTTCATATCATTGCATTTTCTATAGAACTGATCTCTATTCTGACTTTCTAGCTATTATAAATGGGATCCTGTTGTTTCCCAACCAAGTCTACCCAAGGGAATAATCTATGTGGCTGGGTCTGCTGGACAGTATGGGGGTGTGAATCATTCTTAGCATATTAAAGACATCACTACATGAAACTATGTCCTTCAATTTGCTGGAGACACCTTGTGCCATGGGTGACAGCCGGCAGCCACTAGCAGTAATCGATTCTCAGAGGACATTGTAAACAACGGCAGGTCACAGGTTATTAGTTTTAGAACAGCCCAGTGCAGAATCAGAAGTGACAGACTTGATCTCCCGGGGGAAGGACTGTGCTGTATTGCCTTTTGCTGGGCAACATTAGACTTCTCAGCTTCCATTGTGTAGCAAAATGTAATCGGGTGAGCATTTATTAAGAGATGCTTTATTAAGAATTCTGTTACTTGCAATCTAATTTTAGACCTTGTGTCCATGGATAATATAACCCACAACCATGAGGCCAGAGCACAGGGTTTGTATATTCCCAGTCTCAGTTCAGTGTCTCTCCTCCTCCTCCACCCCTTTTGCAGGGCCCCAATGCCTGCCCTGCAGAATGACCTTTGAAGGCAGAACAAAGTCTCTCTCCCAAGATAACGAGACTGGGGAACATCATCCCAACGGCCAGGTTCCCAGAGGACTGACTGCAAGCCAACAGTTGTTTTCTCATCAGACATGTGAATGAGGGTAAAGAAACATTGCTCTCTGCACTATAAAATGCCAAGTCCTAAAGCAGAGTGTTGGGTGTGGGGAGGGTGTCAAAACACCCACGAGACAGAATCGGCTTATGCCAAGCCTTGGAGACCCAAGTAGGTTCAAAAACTATGATTGGAAAAGTTTTACATTTTGAAAGCTGCTTACCTGTAATTTTGAAGCTCTTTCCTCCTCACTGTCTGCATCCAGAAGATCGTCAATGTCAATTTCTACATCTGGCATTTCTTCTTCCTGAGGGAAAATATGAAAGCATTTAATTTGGGGAGGAGCTGAAAAGTACAGAGCCAATTTAGTTGAGCTTAGGTTATCCTTGGAGAGAGGATGGTGGGTAGGATGGTCAGTGGTCAACTTGACAGTTGTGAGGTGGGCCTGTAGGCATTCTACGAGGAACTGCTTGGTCAGGGCAGCCTCTGAGCATTCCTGTAGGAGACTGTCTTAATTGCGTTAACTGAAGTGGGAAGATCTGCCTGTTACGGACGGCTCCATTTCCTAGGCTGGTGTATTTAAGGGACCTGAGTTTGGATGTCCAGATCCCACATAAAAATGCAGGGTAGACAAGGCAGCAGCCTGTGATTCTAGTTCTGGAAAGTAGAACTTGATAACCCTCAGAGCAAGAGCAATAAGGAGGTAGAGCAATCCAAAATGATTCCTGAAGTCACCCTTGGGCCTCCACGGGCACACACACTCAAGTGCCTTCTTGTACACATCTCCCCGCCACATGCACCCAATACATGCACATTAAGAAAAGATGCGTCCCATGCAGAGGTTGGCCGGCATGCACTGGTTTCCCCTCTGCTTTTGATTTTGGACATGGTGCATCTGGTTCCGTCAATCCTGTTGCTGGTAACGTTCCTGCTGTAATGAACTATAAGCTGGGACAATGAGCTGGAGTAAAATCCTGTGTCCCCATGAGCTGTTTTGACCAGCTCTTTATTACAGCAACAGAATATAATAATAACCCAGTGAATAAGAGGGAGAGACAAGACCAGGAAGGTGCAGAAACAGGGCAAAGAAAAATAGACTGAAATGAGAGAGGAAGGGAAGAAAGGAAAGAAGGGATGGAGAGAAGGCGAGTTCAGACATACATTCTATCTAAGTGGGTTAATGACAGTCCTGAGAACATACAGCTCCCTTCCCCCTTCAATAGAAAGTAGTAACCCCCAGCCCCCTGCCCACTTCCTTATCTGCAGCTGTTGTTTGCAGATAAAATCTGTAGATGAGGTGACCATCACAGGATTCTTAGCCCACAAATTCAATCAACCCCCACTCTGTCCTAAACATGCAGACACACTATGGGTCCACGATGGCTGACTGAAAGAATACAAAACAAGATGGTCAGAGATGCAGCTTCCTGCCTAGCGTCTAGTCTCTCGGTGACTGTTACAGTCTTCTAAGGAAAGAGAAATATCTTACTGTAATTAAGGGAATATAAGTGAATATAACCTTACATTTAATGAGTAGTCTTAAGAAAACTTTTGCCCTAAGTTTGTGTCTAAAAATCATGATAACGGAGATAACACGGCAGTTTGTATGCTTTGTAACTCCTGAGAAATGTTCTCTTCCCAAATATATTGGCAAAAGAACCGCCATAATCAATCATGCTGATTAAGAGAAAAGCTTTAATTGTTTGATCATAAGTTCTTGCTTCTGTAAATATGCTTAAATGCTAAGAAATTTCCTTTTTTGCTGACCCTAAAACATGTGAGCTGGTGGCCATATAGAAAAGCTTGCCAAGGTCACATTCAGAGAACAAAGGACTCAGAAATACACACACACACACACACACACACACACACACACACACACAACTGTATGAATCTGCCAATCAAGGTCTCAGTCCTTTAATGCATAGCGTCTGTACAGACGGGGGTTCATGTGAAAAAAATCTCCTGAATGCACCGCTGGGTACATCACTGATTTTTGTTTCAGTTTGTTTCTCTAACAGGAGTTCATTTCCATTCACAGCTCCAGGTGTGTAGAGCACAGGCATTACTGAGCCCAACTCTGATTCAGAGAGGATGTGTGATCCAGCGGAGACCCAAGGGGACTCTGGAAAACACATTTCTTCTACAAGAATGCCCCCCCCCCGAACCTGATGCAGGCTGAGGATGCATGCAGCCCTGGACATTGCTGCTGGTCTTCTGTCACCGTGAAAAGACACTGAGTTTAAGAAAAGGCTGACTCAAGAGTGGGCAGAGTGAGGGGAAGGAAAAGAAAAGAAGATTCCAGATAGAAATCACCAAGCCACCAGGTCAGGCCATGTCTGAGTAGCTGAGTAAATCCCTTTATATCACTGCAGCCAGTGTGGGTTGAACAACCAGAAGCATCCAGTCAGAAGAGAAGGCAAGACACATGAAAGGCCCCCATTAGTTTGGAAACCGCTCTTCTAGCACACAGTGGATCTCCGCTCCCCATGTTACCTGAGTGAGCATACCCTGTATGCTCAGGACAGCATCTTACAAAACAAACAAAAAGCCCCGGCACCTGAGGTTGGGGAAATAGCTCAGAGGTTAAGGTCTTTGCCTTCCAAGCAAAAAGACCTGAGTTCAGATCCCCTATCCTAGGTAAAAAAATGTTGGACAGGTGTGGCAGCAGCCTGTAATTCTGGCCCCGGAAAAAAGAGCCTGGGAAACCCCAGAGCAAAGCAAGAAGGAGGGAAAGCGATCCAGGATGGTTCCCGATGTCACTCTTGGGCCTCCACAGGCTCACACACTCAAGTGCCCTCTTGTACACGTGCCCCACACAACGAATGAATGAATGAATGAATGAATGAATGAATGAATGAATGAAGAAACAAACCAGTGTGTGAGAGAGACCTGCAGCTTTGTGTATCATCTTGTCACATGCAGCCCCTTGTAGCCAGATTCCCTCAGTATAGCTAAGGAGTATCTGCGGGAGCTGGAGAGACAGCCACACAGGGGGACAGCTGGGGACACCTGGGCTTGGCTGCTCTACATAAGTAAGCTACCTTGACTCAGCTTCCCAGCCAAAGCTGCCATTCTGTATCTAAGCTTTGTAGTAAAATGCATTTCAGCAATAGTGCCTAAACTTTGTGTTTGGTTCCAGCACAGCAGTGAGTATACCAGGGAAATGGAGGACTGTGGCAATCAGCCATTGGCTAGCCCTGCCACTAATGTGTCGTGTGACTATACGCTGGTTTCTCAGTCTCTACAGACTCTGTTTCCTCACTGAAATGGGATAGGAGACGCCAACTACCTCATAAGTTTGATGCATGTAATGATACATTAATTGATATCGACTTTTCAGAATAGTGCCTAGCACACAGCTGAAACTTCCTGAGCACTGCTATTTCTATAATATCATGAAACCTGAACCTGAAGTAGAGGGGCAATTCTCACATCCTCAGTTATATGAGAGTTAAAAGTCTTTAACCTTACTAGTTTAAAAAATAATAATAGGTGATGGGAAAAAAATCTTGAAAATCCCCAAGACCGGGAACAACTGCTTCTGGCTGCAAAGTAGTTGTAGAAATAAAATTAAAGCACCACGCTGGGTCCTCAGGTATCAGCAGAGCTGCAGCGGGTGGATGTATCCGGAAGGGAACAGTTGTGGGAAGCTTCTTCCCTGGGAACTTTGTCTGCAGGAGCAAGGGGTGCAGGCATTGCTGTCTCTACTGCATGCTGCCAGGAGGCTGTGGTTTTCCCCTCCTGGCCCAGAATCCATCCATCCATCCATCCATCCATCCATCCATCCATCCATCCATCCATCCATCCATTCCAAACTTGCATCCAGCCGGTTGGCCTCTCAGATGCTGGGAAGACCCCAAGGGTATACACTTGATGGGCAGAACTCTGGCAAACTCACACAGACCTGGGCTTCCTTTGTTTTGTGGGTGCCAGTCTCCCAGGCTACCACCACCCATTCCTCTACCATACAGGAGTCTTTCACGTCAGTGCTCTTATGTCCGACTATCTAGTTTGGTAGTTATTTGAAATCATGGTGGGAAGGAACACTGGCAAGGGGTGAAGTGGGTGGGATCCTAAATAAAGAGCAGTGGGTAGAGCTTGAAATAAAGCCTCATACAATTTGCCAGAAAAGACAATGAAATTCACTGGTTCACAGGACAGGCAGGAGTGCCGGGTGTTGCGAGGGCAGATGCCCCCACAGACATTCCTAGATCGAGAACTGGCTGACACCAGGATGAACTGCTCCAGAAGAGGAGCTGAGAGCAGGCTGCCTGTGTGTTTCAGAAAGCGCAGCTAGAGATGAACGGGGCTCCAGTCACAGTGCGACGTTAATCCTACTACGCAGGCCAAAACACTCTTGTGGGTCTCAGCTGACCCATTAAAACACTAGGTAGAAACAGTGGTGGCCTGTATTCCTGGCCTGGCCTGGAAGGTAAAGCCTGGGAAACTCCAGAGCAATCCAGTATGATTCCCAAAATCACCCTTGGGCCTCCATAGACACACACAATGCCCTCTTCTATACACACCTACATCCACACACTGCCCCCCCCAAAAAGAACAGTTTACACATCCTCTCTCTTGCTTTTTCTTTATCCCAATCCTCAAATAGCCCTTTGGGTTTGGTATTTACCCTCTGCAGTATCTGAGAACATGTTTATGTCATGGTGCATGAAGCAAAGCACAGAAACTGGGCATAGACCTTGAAGAAATCGCGGCCTTGTGCAACCTGGGAACTGTTGCTGGAGAAGGAATTAAAAACCCAGTAAGTAATGAGACGGCGCAGCGGCGGGTTCCCTGCAAACAGTGCTGAACAGCACTGATGCCGAGCCAAGTTTGATCAAAGCTGCAACTTGCTGGGCAATGTCTGCCCCAGGCAGGCGGCATCCTCGGCCAGGTGTCCTCTCATCAGGAGAGTGCAGGGATCTGGCTGTTCGCTAGTGCCGTTGACCCATTTCCCCAGACCCGGAGAGCTGGGCTGCCAGCATGGTAGCCGTGGGTGGTATTTAAATTGCTGACAATGAGGGCCAGGGATGGACTGGGTTTCTCACACCAGCCGCACTGCAAGGGCTCAGAGGCTCATGTGTCGAGGGACGTCTGCACAGAAACCCAGATTTATTAATAGAGCCTTCTGTCACCACAGAGGGCCTCATGAAACAGTGCGGCTCGGGAGCCACCTCTGGCTCAGAATCAGAGCCTCTCAAAAGCAACAGATCCACTTGGGATGATGAGTTTTAACTTGAAAATGGATTTTTTTAAACAACACACAACACAGTTCAACAATGATTAGTGGCCATTTGTATCCCCAAAATAAGGAAGGGAAAACACCAGTGGGGTTCAAATGTTGAGCATAGTGTGGTAGTTCCAGAGAAATGGGGTGGGGGAGGAAGAAAGTGCCTAGTGCCTTCAGGTCACAGCCACGACCCACAGTCACATGACTGAGGGTTGTTTCCTGAGGAGTTAATGTTACTGAAACTGAGAACTCACTGACTGACTAATCACAGCTACCTGAGGCCTTAGGGACTTTCAAGGCAAGGTGGTGAATCTCGCCGCACTCAGCTTCTTTGGAGACCCGGGTCAGCCATGTTCAGACTGCACTGCACGCTGGGAAGACAGTGCAGAGTGCTGGGTTCCCACACGCACAGAGATTCCCGTTAGCCCCAGACTCCACACGTGTTCTGACAGCAGTATGATGAACCATCCCAGTCACAAATCAGACTGTTTACAGGCAGAAGACTCTGTCACCCCCGCGGTGGTAAGCACTGGTTCAGCTGCATATGAGTATTTGTCCCACATTAACAGTGGTGCACCTCAGACAATGTCTCTGGTGACAGGAAGTAAAGCAAGGACCTTGGGAGTCCCTAGGGAATGTTACTACCTCACTGGGCTCCTCCTCAGACACGTGATCTTTTGACGTCAGGGGCCGTCTGGGATGACGAGTCTTAACTTGAAAATGGATATTTTTAAACAATATACAACACAGTTCAACAATGATTCGTGGCTATTTATAACCCAAAATAGGGATATGAAAACACCAACGTTCAAATGTTGAGCATAGTGTGGTAGTTCCAGAGAAATGGGGGTGGAGGAGGAGGAAGATTAAGGGGCATGGTGAACTTCAGCTACCGTGGTCAGTCCAGACATGCTAGAAAAAAAAACAGCCAAAGATCTGATGTCTTTCCTTTTGCAAGACTGTTGGGGGAAAACTGCCCAAGAGGTATAAAGTAAGAGCTGAATCCCTTTTTCTAACATCCCAAGAGGTATAAAGTAAGAGCTAAATCCCTTTTTCTAACATCTTTATTTGAATGTGAGAGAGAGAGAGAGAGAGAGAGAGAGAGAGAGAGAGAGAGAGAGAGAGGAGGTATATATGCATGCCATGGTGTAGAGAGGTCAGAGGCCAACTTTCCTTCCACCATGTGGGCTACCAGGGATTGAATTAAAGTCACCAGGTTTGAAAGCTATGTCACTGGCCCAACAGCTGAATCCTTAAGACCATGCATTCTCTATGAAACTATTTACGCATCATGTACTCATTTCAAGGATGCTCTTCCCAAAATTCCTACAAATGAGCATATTTTTGGACCGGCTATGACCAAGCTGTGCAAGACTCTGCTCTTACACATAGGAATCAAGTAGGATTATGTTAGCTGTCACTGGCTAATAAGAAGCCCAGAGGGCAGACAACATATACATTTAACACAGGAGTGATTCACTCACACCAAGTGATGCTGAAAGATGTCACTTAAAGGACATGAACTGCAGCACTCTGCGCCTAATTCCCACAGCTGAAAAGAATGAAGTCAACCATCATGGTGAGTTAATGGTGCATTTGAACTGCACAGGTTGTACCATAGGCTTAATCAGTAATTCTGATGCGATGTTATAACTGGAGGAATCGTACACACAAGGAGTTTATACCGGGCTTAAGAAATATATTTTTAAACAACATTGTAACATTAAACATTTAAATCAGTCCTGGAAACTACAAGAAAGCCAACCTATAGTATATCATAGAAGAAGAGTATCTGAATGCTTGGAATGAGTGAAAACTCTCAGAAGGAAAACAGATTACACACAAAGATTTAGAGAATCAAGGCAGGCAGGCTTCCCACCAGCAACGCCGAGTGTCCAAAGTCAGGAGCAGGCTGTCAGTCTGTTTTGTGTGGCTATAACATGAAGCCTGAGGCTAGGTGAGATTTGCACAACAAGCCATGTGCTTAGCTCACCTTGCGGGAGGCCCAAGAGCATGACCAGCATGTTCTGGTCAGGGCCTCATCGAGATGGCAGCTCATGGCATGGCACATTGGGAGGTCACACTGAGAGGAAGAAGCAAGAGGCAGGAAGGGGTCAGGCTCAGCCTTTCACGATAGGCTGCTCTTTGAGGATACTGACCCTTTCTTGTGAGACCCACTCCCTCTGAAAGACCAGTAATAATCCCTTCCAGAAGGTGGGATTCCATGAGTTAATGACCTTCCACCTCTTAAAGCTTCTACCACTTCCGTAACACAGGATTGGCCCTAGCACAAGCCTTCAAGGACGCGCTGTACCCAAACCCGAGCAGGCCACGATTACAGACTCCCAGGGAAGACCAGCTTCTGACCCCAGGGCCTAGCTCCTGAAAAGCTCCGCCAATCAAAAAGGAAAGGAAAGACCTAGGGAGGTGCTCAGTGGTTAAAGTGCTTTCCATGCAAACAAAAGGTTTCCCAGATTCCACAGGAAACTGGCAACGGGCATAGTGGCCCAATTGAAATTCCAATGCCAGAAGGCGGAGCCTGGGAATCTCCTGAGCGAGCTGGCTAGTCGGGCTAGTCCTCAGGGTGTACCCTGGGCAGCTCAAAGCAATCAAGTGAAAGAGCAACTGAGAGTGAGTCCTAATACTACCCACAGGCTTTTCTACATGCAAGCGCATACACATGCACCCACCCACATGCAAATATATAAACGCATATATACATGTGCCCTACACATACACCTATGAAAATGGAAAAGGAAAAAAAAAGTGAAAGGAAAAGCCACAGGCACTTTTAACACGTTGGGGTTTGTAGTGTCATATCCTACTTCCGATACTGGAAAGATACACTCGGTCAAAATAAAGAAGTCAACTAAGGAAGTCACATAGAGTGCTGACTCACGAAGCCCAGAGGTGCATAACAAAATTAAGACTGTGGAGGAACAAATGGACAGAGCTCGGAGAACCACGGCTAGGCCAAGCAGGGTCCAGGAGCCTAAATGATATGGTGTGGGGCAAAAGTCCAGCAGGTTTACCTCCTACAGGAGGTGTGGCAAGTGTCCATCCATAAACCTCCACAGGCAGTGTGGCAGCAGAGGCAGGAGCCATCTCCGGCCTCAAGGAGAACAAATGGGGAGACACGTGTGCACTGTTCCAGTCTGATGCCCCATCAAGCCAGAACGGCAGCCGATGGGAAGAGGCTGGTCCCATGTGCAGTGCCAGCCCCGCCAGCGCCTCCTTTGCTTCTTGCTCATGAAGACGCATTAGGACACAGCTGACTGAGGACAGCCTTATTTTAAGCACCCTAGGATGTGTTTGGGTTTGAGATTTGTGGTTTTTATTTAGCACTTCCAGCATTATTAACAAATGACTTGTGACACACCCATGTGTTACAGCAGCCCCACTGCCATGGCAACATCATAACAACACAAGACAAACACTGGCTGGCAGATGGGAAGATTCACACGGCTGGTCCTATTAGATGATTTTTAGAATAAGATAGAATCTCTGGGTTCTGGGAAAAAATCTGTGTGGCATCTGTTTACTGGGCCCTGGCTATCCACCAGGGATTAGGAGTGAACTGCAGGGGGAAGAAAAGCAAACATGCTGAGCAAGTGGGTTCAGGGGTCTCAAACGACAGGCGCAGGGCCAGGGTATTTCAGAGTTCAGGTTACAGGGAATCAGCACAGACTTTATTGGCTAAGCATCCCCAGTCCTGGAAGTCGAATACCCCAGATGTTCGAAAATCCAATACTTATGTTTCACACTGCTGGTTCTGAGCACAGGGTCTTACCCATGTTAGGCAAACGTCCTACCATTGCACTACACCCTTGGACTCCAAATTGAATGTTTTTGGGGTTTTTTTTTGAGTTGGGAAACATGATGGTCAAAACTGAATTGGGGAACATATTATATTTCAGAATTTCAGACAAGGAATCCTCAAACCACGTATTGTATAGTGTGGTAGAGAGTGATAGACATTTTGGAGAAAAACTGGCAGAAAAGAGGAAGAAAGGGAAGAAGACGCAGCAAAGGTGACATCTGCTTAAAGATTTAGAGAAGGGAAAGGGTCCAGCCAGTCCTGTATGGGACATGGACCGGCGCCAAGCTCTGTCTCAAAAACCACAGGCAGAAACACCGGGTCTCTACAGCAGAGCTGGCGAGGGGTTGGGGGGATGGGAGGCTGGGAGAGACCAAGCCTGCAAAGATTCAGAAGACCCTACAAAGCCTCCGACATGAACAAGAACAACCACTTCGGGATCTGAAGGTAATGGTAACGTGGCCCCATTTACTTCCAAAAATTTCTTCGCTGATGTTTGTGGAAGAATAGGCTTCCAGGAAGCACCGGCATGAGTGGAGGCCACGTAACAAAGCCACAGAAACCAGCTGGTAAGAGAAACCAGCTGCCTCAGACTGGTCGCGTGGCACACGTTCTGCGCTTAACAAGCGTGTTCTTGGTAGGTCACTGCTGACTCGAATGGCACATGGGGAAAAAACGGTCCCCATGCAACTCCTCCAGGTACCACAGCCATAGTGGATGGGGGTGGGTGGAGGCTACAGATTTTGCTAGAAGGTATGGAGTGCACACTGACTAACCAGAGCAGCAGGTCTTGGCATTGCAGACCGGACAGGTGGTGAGGAAGGGAAGGAACCAGACAAAGGAGACACCTGGCCCCAGAAATTGGCAGGACTACTGCACAAGGATTGAGCTGTCGTGGAGCTCCATGGGAATGATGCCATAAGGAGGGAACGGAGGATGGACTGTCCCTTTGCAACCTCTTTGCTAGGGAGCTTTCTCTTCCCCACTCACCAGGAAAGTCTTTCCTCCCCTGAAGACACTTGGGCATTACTGGCACTCCTGCCTGCTTTACCACCATATCTCTTGCCACCTTCAGCAATTTATTTTAGGAACTTACTTGAGGTGTCAGTGCAGCTCTCCAAGCACGGCTAAGTAAGAACTTTTACAAAGATTAAGAGAACTGGGGCGATAGCTCAGGCAGAAAAGCACTTGCCTTGCAAAGGCAAGCACCTGAGTTTGAGCTACAGAAACCACATTAAAAATACACAGCCAGTCACGGCTGCACACACGTGAGATCCCAGTGCCGGGGAGGTGGAGACAGGGAGCTCTGAGGTTTGCGGGCTGCCAACTTAGCACACTTGGCAAGTTCCAAGGCATTGAGAGACCCTGCCAAGAGAAAGAGAGGGAGAAAAAAGAGAGAGGGAGAGAGAGAGAGAGAGAGAGAGAGAGGGAGAGAGAGAGAGGGAGAGGGAGGAAGAGGAAAAAGAGGGGAATGGGGGAGGAAGGAAGGAAGGAAGGGAGGGAGGGAGGGAGGGAGGGAGGGAGGGAAGGAAGGAAGGAAGGAAGGAAGGAAGGAAGGAAGGAAGGAAGGAAGGAAGGAAGGAAGGAAGGAAGGAAGGAAGGAAGGAAGGCAGGCAGGCACTGGGTCATAGACAATAGATAAAGACCTTGTGGGAAGAAAGGAAACAAAGAACCAGGGGCACCTAGACAGACAGAGGATGAGGGGCAGGAGTGCTGCCTCACCTTGAAACCACACTCAGTTCCTTCATGCTTCACAGGGATTTCTGACTGGCCTGAATTGAGAGTAAGGAGGTGCTGTCTCTAGGCAGTGAGAACGGAGAGGGGAACCATGGGAAAGCCACAAGCCTATGTGAAAGGCAATACGTATGCTGGGAAAGCTGACCTGAAGCCTACACTGAATTCAACCCTCCCCACCAGGGGGTCTGCCACAAAGCCCGCTTAGTAGGACTTTCAAACTGGGCCCCACCAGGGACCATCAAACAAAGGTCAGAGAGGAAACCCATAGAAAGTTTCCATCTTCAATCCCCCAAAAGTTCATCAAAGGGGTGCCCAGGGTCCAGAGCTTCAGAGCAAGACTTGGAGTGGTCTTACCTCTGTCTGTCTCCCTGAACAACCAGAGACAACTTCTTGCTCCCCCTGATTCTCCCAAGCAATCAGGTGTACCTCCCTTCCCTGCTTTTCAATAAATTTTACTTAAACCATTCAAGCATGTCCAGCTTCAGTCTTCGAGTCTGGGATGCAAGAACCTGGATAGAAATACAAAAACAGATGGTCCACACCAGCCTTTGCAGTGGAGATGCATTGAGGAGGCCAGGCGGAATCTCCTTGTCTGGGAACACGCAATGGACCATGAGCTGAGGCCGGCTACACCCCACGGGGAGAGAAGATGGCTCCCTTCTCCCACCAAAACTCTCTCCACGATGCTCATTCCCATGGCAACCACGGCCACCGTGATACTGGGTTTCCTAGAACACAGTGCTAAATCCAGACATTTCATTTTCTGTCTTGGAAAAACTCCTAAACTACCAACGATCAAATATGTTTCCAACTGTAGTGAGGCTGACTGAGGAGGTTCTGTGGAGAGAGCACGTGGAGGGGCCTGTGGGAGGTCAGGTCTCCCAGAGGCAGTTTAGATGCACATTACGAATGAAAGAAGTCTCACTGGAAAGGCCCTGTGAGGTTTCTGTGGTACTGTGGGATTATAAAGCTGGGGGAGGAGAAGAGTCTGTGTGGTGATTATGGGGAGGAAAAGAGGGGAAAGAGGTGAATGGGCAGAACACAGGGTATTTATTCTGGATAATCTCCTGAAGGTAGATACCTGTCACCATGTATTTATCAAAACCCAGTTAGAGAATACACACACACACACACACACACACACACACACACACACACACACACACGTACATCTCACAGAGTATACAAGACAAAGAATGTACACATATGTAAACTTGGGATTTCAGTTGTTTGTATTAAGATTGACACATTGCTCATTACAAGTATCTCACATTAATGTAAAAATGGTAATAAAAGGGGAAATGACAGACTAAAAGAAGAGAATTCTCAGTACTTTTTATTGAACATTTCTATAACATTTTTAAAACTTAAGAAGTGTTCATTATAAAACATGAACACACGCAAGGGGGTGGAGATAGGTCAATCAGTAAAATGCTTGTTGAACAAGTGTAAGGACCTGACATGTTGGGCCTAGTGGAATACTCCTGTACTTCCAGTTCTAGGGAGAAGGACACAGGAGGCATGCTGGGGCGCACTGGCCAGCCAGTTCAACTGCATTGACAAGCTGGGTTTGGTAAGAATTCCTGTCTCAAAAGCTAAGGCAGGGAGTGATTGAAGAAGATCTCTGATGTTGACTTCTGGCCTATACATGCACGCATACACACGTGCCACACACACAGAACATGTGCCACGCACACCTTCCACACGCACTCCCCTCACACAGAACAAGGAAACTTTTGTTTTGTGGTGGTCACTGCTCATGCAAACACAGAAACCAGTCGTCCTGTCACTGACCACTCCGGTTCTTACAAGACTGGACATGGAGTGGACCCCGCATGTGATTCAAGCTGTGACGGATCACTTGGCACAGATCCAAATCCTCAGCTTCAGCAGTCTTCCGGGGCAAGCTGCGTGGGAGGCGCGATGGTCGTTCAGTTGGCACGGGCAGAGCTGCTAAGTCAGCCAAAGCCCGCACTTCCCTGAGCAGGACTTCCACTCAGTGCTGAGGGAAACCAGAGTCGCAGCTGTCAGGCAACAACCGGGTGCTCTTGGAACAGACAAGGTTGTGCGAATGAGAGAGGGAGAGAACGAGCCAGGGCCAGGAGGACCTGGAGCAGGGCACTGTGAGAAGTCTGGAAAGAGCATCTGGGCCTGGTGACAGCCTGTTCCGTGGTGCCCAGTCCTCATGGCAGTTGGGGCCCTGGGCGGGACTCAGACGGATGCTGGCTAGCCTGCCCAGCTGTTCCGCCTAAGGCTGACAGGCTTGCTGGGCAGTTCTTTTCTTCTCCTTCCTTACACCACACGAAAGGGGAGACAAGAGCTCACAGTAGATGCAAAAATACACCAGGGTCAGGGGCACATGGGCACACCTGCCTTTGGTCACATTCCAAACAATCACTGAACTAGAATTTGAGTGTGAACTTCAGGGTCCAAAGAGCATGCGCCTTTGCTAGTAATTTTTCCAAAGCATTTATGCACCGTGAGAGTGCTCTGCGCCTGCATGACCTCTCCTCTCCCTGACTCACCATCCAACATCCAGCCCTCCGCTGAGACCACCAGTTGTGTGACCTAAACATCTCAACATCTGCACTTTTTACCTGTAGGTTCACCACACCCAAGACAAAGACTCGTTGTCTCTGATGAGCTGCTGCAGGAAGCCCCTTACTGGTTCCACACATCTGTGCCCGGGCTCCATGGGCCAGTCTTGACCATGCCAGAGAGAACACGAATCTCTCAGTTCCCTGCTTAGAACCTTTGAATGACTTACAACAGCTTCTAAGACCAAAATTCTTCCCACCATCTGCGAGGCCGTCTGGACCAGGCCCCTGGGTTTGCCTACATTCAATACCTGACTCATTACCACCTGCATCACATGCCCTGGTTAGGCCTCCCCAGGGCCTCTGCACATGCTGGGCATCTGGTGATGCACTGTCCTCATCACCTGACATCCTTCCAAGGTACTGGCCTCCACCATCCTTGTGGCAAGGGCAGCCTCCTCACCCCCTTGAAAACTGTTCACAGCACCACGTGCCTCTGCTTCATGTCCCTTGCTGCTTATTCGTAGTTTTCCATTCGCCAGCCTGCCCCTCAGCTGTAAGTCCACAGAGCAGTGTTTTACATAGTACCAAGTGCACCACTAGCCCAGGGTGATCACATTTTGACTTAAAGGACGAGCAGTTCCCTGAAGTGCACGCTACCCATTCCCATCCACAGATAGAACGTCAGGGCATTTTTCCCCAAAGGGGTTCACAGATACATTTTCATACTTGGACAATGTGATCACCAAACATGTCTCCTTTACTTGGGTTACAGCCTTTTGGGATATGTGAAAAGAAAAACTTTCTCCTTTAATATTTCAGGAAAGAGAGCAGTTTGGGGACAGCTAACCATCTCAGGAGTCTGTGTGAACCTCAGCCACAGGATCAGGCCCCGCCTGTGACAAACACAGGGAAGATGGTGGCTTGAAACACTGCTGGCATCCAGGCTGGTGCAGAGGAAGCCACATCTGCCCAGAGGAGCAAGGACCCACCAGAGTTGAGAGGGGACCAGACTTGGTGCATCTCCGCTACCCCCACCCAGCCCGGCAGGTGCACAGTGTTCAGCACAGAGCAAGAAAAAGCAACTGTCCCACAGAGGCAAGAAACAAAGACCCCGACACACAATGGGGTGGCCGTGACAACATTCATGGTCTGGGGTTAAAATCAAGCCCACTTAACAGCCCCTATCTTGTAAACTTAATTGCTTTTTAATTGTATATCCTGTAGTAAATTCTTTTGGATCGCCTAGAAGAATACACAAAGGAATATGGCAAGGGATTTCAACTGAAATTATAAGGTAACTTCCAAGTGCACCTAAGTGCGGGAACAAAAAAAAAAGTGTAAAAAACCTGCGTGTCTAAGACAAAGTAGTTAGAGATGAGCTGGAATTTCCTTTGACATTGTTTGCCCCAAACTTGGAAATCTCTTTAGAGAGCCCATTTGTCTCAGTCTGCTTGTTATGGTTTAAAAATGTGTCCCCCACAGTCTCATGTGTCTGGGAAGGTCATGGCACCTTGAGAGGTGGAGCCTTGCTGGAGGAAGGCAGTCACAAGGGGTGGGCCTTGAGGTGGATGAGTCCCACCCTACCTCCAGAAGTCAGCCTTTGCGCAAGCAGTCTTGCAGCTCTCAGCCTCCAAGATGTCTGCAGTGATGTAGCCTGTCTCCAGCTTTGGCCATCCAGCCATGTCGCCTCTGCCATGAGAGACCGTATCTCCCCTCTGGAACCATAAGCTGACTAAATTTCCTTCTCCCTTAAGTTGATTGACTTGGAATACTCTCTCACAGCAATAGTTAAGAGTAACTGTCACACTGCTTGCGCTGCCACATAAAACATAGAGGCCGAGTAATTCATAGGGAATAAGAACTTAGTTCTCACCATGGGAACTCCATGGTCAAGAAGTTCAGTGTTCTTCAAGGGGTTGTCTGTACTTCCAGAATGGTGCCTGACTATTGCACCCACCCGAAGAGAGGTACACTGGATCCCCACGTGGTGAAAACTGTGTGGGAGGTGTGCTGACCCCTTTTCTCTGCCTGAAGCCTCCAAGATGAAGAGTTTAGTCCTGCTCTCGAGGGAGGAGCCAGAGAGCCCAGGTTGGCGCAGCCCTTAGAGGTCGTGTAGGAATGCATTAGCCATTCATTCCCTTTAACACCTGAGTTTTGAAAGAACATGTTCCAACTACAGCAACTCTGCAGCTACAAGCCTGAAACACTCTTTTTTCCAAATAGTGACTACAGGATACATGCTCAGAATCCAGGTCAACCAAGCTGAGTGTCTAAGGGAGAGATTCAGCCAAGAGCCATGGATACTACTGTGGAAGCAGAGTTCCATTCAAATAAGGGAAAACATTTGTGGCAGAAAGGAGAGAAAGAGAGAGAGGCCCTGATTTTCTTGACCATTCTGGAAAAAGTTCTCCTTCTTGCTGTGCATACCAGCTGCCCACCACAACCTGGGCACCATATTATGTACTGTGTTTCAAAGATCAGCAAGATATAAGACCCACACCTACAGTTTAGGGCAGGGACAAGAGCAACTATAAGCAAGAAATGCAAGAGAGGCAGATGGTTGAGACATGAGGACACACTGCCCCTTGGCACGGAGGCCACACGGCCCGAGGGTTGCTGGGACTGCCCAGATTCGACCAGGGGCGAGACGTTGTCATTACCAGTCTTGGCTTCTCCAGAGCCCCTCTGAGAACAGATGGCATTTCTAAAGCCTCTTCTGTGTTTCTCAGACCCTGCAGGCTTCTCCGTTTGAGAGTGTTAAGAAAAGCATCCTCCACCGCTTTTGTAAATAAGCATGTGGTTCTTCGCCTAGGAAAAGGGGGCATCTGTGACTGTGTCGGAAAGAAGCCATTCCGCCCATGGGGAGGAGGATGGCTTACACCCACTCGGTGTGATCAGCAGCCCGACGTCCTGGTCCCCTTCCTTGATGGTGGCAGGCAGGGGACAGGTGTCAGCTCAGATTGCTCCACCACCTCGTTGCCCACTCTCTTGTTCCCCACCCTCCTCGACAGCAGGGGTGTCCGCCCTATGCATCCTGTGATGATCTAGAAATCAGCAATTTGCCAGTCCCTGAACCAGCCTGTCAACCTTAGGCCATCTGCTCCCTCCTCCCTAACCTCAGACCCCAGGCAGGCAGCGAGCATTCAATTCTAATTCAAAAACTTACTGCCTCTCCATTCAAGGCAAGCATCCCTGAGCTGGGATCTGGGGAGCATCTTCTACAAGCAACTGCTGGAAGTAAGATGCCTGCGGAAGTCAGATACCCACAGTTTAATGTTCTAGACAAGACAGTAACTGGAGTCAGGCTGTTCACCAGTGTTAGGTTTGCAGCAGGCGCAGTCTAACGTCAGGCCCAGAGCTCAGCCTGAGATCCCCACCTAGCTTTTTCCTCTTCCACAGAGATTTCTTTTCATCTTATTTATTCAGGGGCACATATTACACAGCACAGATTGCAGCACAGATTGTTGTCCTCTAACAACTCTGTAGAGTCAGTTCTCAACTTTACATGGGTTCTAGTCATCAAACTCAGGTTGTAGGCTTGAGCCGCAAGTGCCTTTACTCTGAGCCATATGGACTGACCTCCCCTCCCCCAGAGATTTAGAGTAGGGCTCTGGAGTAGATAGCTTGCCTATCAGGCTTCAATCCTGACAGATAATAGCTAGATAAAAAGACAGACAAACAGATAATAGATAAGATAGATAGATAGATAGATAAACAGACAGATAGATAGATAAATTGATTGATTTATAGATTTACACATGATAGATGATTGATAGATTAAATAGGTAGATAGATATATATAGATAGATGAAAGATAGATAGATAGTAGATAGATAGATAGTTATGAGAGAAAGAGAGAGAGAGAAGAGGGAGACACAGGTTGAACCCCCATCCCTCATGCTTCAGCAGAACAGTTAATAACCCTTGTCACCTTCCTACTCACCTTCACATGACTGCGCGTCCCTCAAGGTTACCTGCCTCCAACCCAAAGAGGTGTGAACTGAGCAGCTGTTAGCTTTGCTTTGCTCAAGGCTTTGACCACCCAAGGAGGTGAAGTCTGAGGGGAGCGGGCACATCCATGGCCCTTCCTGACCCCTGGGAAAGTCTTGTCTTTTTTCTACAAACGTGGCCAGCGCTGGTTGACAGACACCTTCACAGCGCAGCTCTGACCCTCAGCATCTAATCATAATCCATTTCAGGACACCACAATTGTATCATTCTGACTCTGTCACAAAGCAGAACCCTATATCTGTTCCTCCCACTACTAAAACACACACTCAAGGGGCTGGAGAGGTGGCTCAGGGGTTAAGCCTCTGCCTTGCAGGCGGAAAATCCTGAGTTCGGATCCTAGACCCCACGTATAGACGCCAGGCGGAAGCGGGGGCGGTCCTGCGTTTCTGGTCCTGGTAGGGCGGAGCCTGTGAGTCCCCAGGCAGAGTAAACGAGGGGGCGGTCCATGGCGGTTCCCTAATTCGTCCGTGGTTCTACACACACATACACACATACATGCACACACACATACACGCACACAATTGAATAAATAATAAAAAAAATTAAAACACACACACACACACACACACACACACACACACACACACACACACACTCCAGTTACGTTCCAGGAGGGAAAGAGGGAAGGAAATTTCAAACTTTAATTTTGGCAGATAAACTGATTGGTCTGTGTCTTTAATTCACAAAGAGAAGTGTCAAAAGTTAAGGGGGTGTTGCAGTCAGCTTGCATGGTTGCTGATAAATGACCATCAAATGGCCTAAGGGAACAAGAAATTTTTTTTTTTACTGATAGTCTGGTTACTCTCTGTAGTCCAGCTTGACGGAACAGCATGCACCAACACCAGACTGAGGGAACTGGCCACACCAGCATGTCTGACCAAGTGTACAAAAGGATGCCAACTTCCTCAGTCGGCTCTCAGTATTTTATTCATCTGTTCAGGGCTTAGTCCCACCCACCATAGGCTGGGCCTTCCCTGTCAGCTTTGCAGGTTTGCTCTGGGCTTAACTCAACCATTAATTCTCTACAAATGTGCCTAGAGCTCAAACACTCAACTGTCAAGTTGACACCTGTGCCTAACTATGACAGGGGATAAATTCATTGTGTTTAATCTTCGTTTTTATTCCAGAAAGAGGCGTTGAATGCTAAAAATAGGGATTTTTTCCCTCCTGGGTTGAGTATAACAAACTTGCAAGAGGAAGAAGAGGATGAGGAGGAGGAAGAAGAGAAGGAAAGGGTAGGGCCTTGAAACAAAAACATGATTGAGGAATGAAGTGTCTTGCTCCTACTCCTGCTAAATATTGACATAAAGAAGGAAAACAGACAGAGTATGTCACGCTTAGTGGGCGTGATAATGATGAGCAATTGTCTGCTGCCAAGGGACGACTGTGTGATTCACTGTGAGTCCCAGGTCTCTAGTGAGCTTGCTGAGTTGTAAAGGCAAGCAGGACTCAGGATTTATGGTCGCCCAGCTGCTCCCGGAGGACCATTAATCATTGCCAGCTTCTACGCTGTTCGGGCAGCTCAGCCAGTGTCTGAGTGGACAGAAAGTATTGCATGATGGTTCCCTTCTTAAGGTCAGGACTCTTATTTAGAAAGGGGAGGGGTCAAGTGGGGCCACAGGTCTCCATCTGTGAATCTCAGGAGTGACACATCCTGGTTCCCCACTCGTGACCACATATATACTCTTCAGCCCAAACGGGCAAGCTGATGGGTCTTGGGTTTTGACCCTGGGTGCTCTGTGCACATCAGGAGATGGGATGGAGGCCACCAAGCTGACCACTGCTGGTGACCATGATCCGAGGCCACATCAGCACAGGTATTCCCTGGCCTCTGTCCCTATACCTCTGTGGTCACCCACAGCCTAGCAGGAATGAGCTTGGGGGAGTGGGTTCCCCATCAGAGGAGGCGCAGAAGCTCTAGAGATGGACAGCATGGGGCTGCACACGAATGGGGATGTTCTCAGTGCTGCTCGCCTGACTGCTTAGCAGTGGCTGAGGTGGTGAATTTTACGTCGCATCCATGCTATCGCAAAAAATAAACACCAAAAACTGAACACTTGAAGATTTGTGTGTGTCAGCTGCCTCCACCTGAAAACTATGCTCCTTAAGTCCTGGGAACTTCTTTCTGACATCCGAAGACACAGCTTGGTATCCAACTGCTCAGGTCCACACAGGGCAGTGTTGGCTGAGTGAATAAACTGGGACTCTCTCTCCTGATAAGATGCTTAGGCCTAAAGCTATCATTTTGGTTTTATAACTTGCTGCTACAATAAATACCTGACCTGAACAACTTGAGGGAGAAAGAGGTTTATTCCAGCGCACAATTCCAGATTACTGCCCATCAGAGCAGGAGAGTCAGCACCAGGAGCCGAGGGAACCAGCCACAGCAGAGGAAAGAAGCAATGCGTGCCAGCCAGCTCGCCAGCGCTCTGCTCACTTTCTTACGTGGCACAGAGCAAGATGCCACCCACAGTGCATGGGTCATCCCGGCTCATCCACAGCCACTGGACTATCTCGCGCAGTTTTGCTCAGAGGCTGGTCTTACCTAGGTAATTCCTCGCAGGTGTGCCTGGAAGCTGCTTTCAGGTGTCAGGTTGACATTTGAAACTGACCATCATAACCACCATGAAGCACATTTTCATCTGAAGAGTAAGATGAACCCATAAAATTACATAAGCTTCCTCTTGAAATTGACTGAGATTTTCAGAGAAGATGGTCATAAACACTATATTTTTAAAGGCCTTAACTAGAAACTGCTATAGGTACATAAGTAAAAAAAAAAAAAAAATGCAAAGGGAAAAAAATGGACATGTGTTGCTTTTATAATACTTGCCTTCACTTATCCATTCATCCCAGAAAGGCTTTCAAGTCAATTTCTGTGTTTACTCTCTCTTTTAACTATATATTAGCAATTATAGTGTATACTTAAGTAGACTTCATCTATATTCACTGAGAAGCTGGAAAATAGCAAATATCTTGTCAGTAGGCAGTTCAAACATAGGAAATGGGATCTTTATGGAGCAAATTAAAAGAGCCCTTCTGTGTTTTTTTTTAGAAAACTTTTTCCCACATTCTGAGACATGAAGTCTCTCATGGTTCCCTCCTCCTCCTCCTCTTCCTTTTAAAATAAGGATTCTTGGGTCTGTCCCATGGAGATACTGATTAAATTAGCCTGCTGTGACTTTGAAAGCACCCCTCAGTGATTCTCAGAATCTGCAGTTCTGGAAAGGCCTGTGCTTGGTAACCTCTGACCTCCTTCTCTCTATGAATCACCTAAAGAGAAATTAAAAAGATAAAAGCCAGAATTCAGAATATTCCAAGGTCCATCTCCCCAGTACTCCAAACACACACACACACACACACACACACACACACACACATATGATGTCAAGACCAACACTGTACCTCAAGCAAAGCAAAGAAGTCTTAGAAACAAACAAAACTCAGGCACCTCTCTCCTACGCTCTGCTTGGAAGCTCAGCGGCTATGTACCGTTCATCTTGATGCGTGTGCTTTACCACATCTGGAATGTTCTGTCCTCCCCCATCTAAACCTCAAACCTCAGCTCAGAGGCCCCTCTGCAGTCCAGTGCATTCCCTTCTCCAACAGTCAACAGGGAAATGCTGCTCTTTTAAAGTTTTCCCTTTACATTTTCTGTCGACACCACATGCAACGCGCACATGTGCTCAAACACACAGACCACTCACCCTCTTTGCTCACCGAGATGCTAAAGAGAACAATCAAGTGCCATTGAGCAGTTCCATAAACACAACAGGGTCTGTGGCACTTACTCAATGGAACGGGAGAGAAAGCACCTCACTGGTCTTTGCTCTCTTGTTATTGTGAATCTGGGAGCATTACACACAGCTGGTTGGGTCTTCCGTCCCTCCCAGTGTTAATCACCATTCTTTGCACAAGGCAAATACACATTTGGTGGGTACACTCAGCCACAGACATTTACTGAGTGTCTATCATATGCCAGACATTGTTTCAGGTGCTACAGACAGAATGACTGTCAACTTGATAAGCAAGTTGACAGAATCACCTAGGAAACACACCTGCAGACTTGTGTGGTTGTTTCCAAAAAGGCTTACCTGATGATGAAGACTTACCCTGAATATGAGCACCACTTTCCACCCCCCATGGGCAGGTCCTACACAGAATATAACAGAAAGGGCTGGAGAGATAGCTCAGGGGTTAAGACAGCCTCAAAAGCAGAAGGTCCTGAGTTCAGATCCCAGGTCCCACATAAATATGCCAGGTGGAAATGGGGGCAGCCTGTGCTTCTGGCTGTGGTGGGCAGAGCCTGGGAAATCTCAGAGCAAAGCAAAAATGGGATTAGAAGCAATTCAGAATGATTTCTGAAGTCATCCTTGGTTCTCCACAGGGACACACAGAGCCTTCTGATACACACACACATAACTTGATTAAAATGAACAAAAAATTTTTTAAATATTTTTTAAAAAGAATATATCGGAGAAAGTAAGAGCACCACCATTTACCTCTCTCTGCTTCCTTACTGCAGATACAATGTGACTAGCTGCCTCCTGCTTCTTTTTTTTTTAATTTTTTAAAATTTATTCAATTATGTGTGTGTGCATGTGTGTGCATGTATGTGTGTGTATGTGTGTGTGTAGAACCACAGATGAATTCGGGAACCACCATGGACCGCCTCCACCTCCTCCTTGTTTACTCTGCCCCGGGATTCACAGGCTCCGCCCTACCAGGACCAGAAACGCAGGCCACCCCTGCTTCCGCCCAGCTTCTGTAAGTGGGGTCTAGGATCTGAACTCAGGACTTTCCTTCTGCAAGGCAGAGGCTTAACCCCTGAGCCACCTCTCCAGCCCCTGTCTCCTGCTTCTGCAAACATACCTTTCCTTACTATGACGGACCATATTCCCTTAAACCATGAGCCCCCAATAAGTTCTTCCTTTCTCAAGTTGCTTTTTGTCAGGCATTTCATGACAGCAATGAGAAAAGGAACTAATACACCAGCATTCAGAAATGTGAACTATTCCATGGAGGAAAGCGGCAAAGGACAGAGGATGTGTGTGTGTGGGGGGGGTCCTCAACAACACCCGACCAGGGATAGTTCACCACATGCTGATCTGCCAGCAAAGTCCTCAAGGTCATGAGGGATGGAGCCATGTGAAAGGTAGAGGGACAGCTTCCACAAGCTGCCACATCTTGGGTGGGGGGGAAGGAACCTTGTCATATTCAAGGATGAAGAGGCTGGTGTGGACTCAGAGAGGGTGGAGGGAAGGAAGGCAGAAGATCAGAGAGATAAGGGGCTGCAAGTAGAAAAGGTGTATTACACAGGCCTCACACAGTACAGTCGGGTAGGATCTCTGCAGCAACAGTGTGGTACAGAGAGCAGGAAAGGGGCACAGGTGGAGGCGGTGGGACAGTGAGGGAGCAGGAGGCAGAAGTTGAGGAGAACATGGTCATAATGGACATATGTGGAGGGGTCACACTCGGGTACATTGGTACGAAGAGCCAAGGAACTCACTACTGAATAAGGAACACATAGAAAGCATGATCAAGAACAACTCCAAGGCCGCTGCTTTGAGCAACTGGTAAGATGGGTCTCAGCTCTTGCAATGAGCAAAAAGGGCAGGAAAGACAACTGGAAGGACCGGGGGAGCATCTGAAGCTCAGCTTGAGACATGAGCAGGCTGAGCTTCCTGCTAACATGGACATGTCTGGTGGCAGTAAATAGGTGACAATAGAGTTTGCTGGAGGGAACAGGCTGGAGACATTAGTTAGGGATTCACCAGTGCATTATCACCATCGTCAGACATGTGACTAAGTAAGAGTTCCAAAAGTCAGAATATAGGAAGAGCGGCCTGGCCTGGCGGCTCTCCCCTGTAACCGCCACACTCAAACAGTAAGAGCGCCTCATGGAAAGGCATGGTTGGACCAGACCACAGTCTGTGGTCTGTTGGTCTGCCTAGAGAACCAGATGAAAGGAGCAGTCTCTGGGAAGAGGGGGAGTCAGCAGAACCCTGGAGGTGAGGCATGGATGGAGAATGAGCTGTCGGGAAGAGCAACATGCAAGTCACTGACTCTGTAGGGGAGCAACTGTGGAGTGACAGGGGTCAAAGCCCAGGGGCAGCTCACGAGCTAGTAGAGAGCTGGGGCTGGGTTTGGAGCTCAAGAATCTAAAAAACATTATAGAGGCTCTTTGCTTTGAAGAGAAGGAAGCAGGCTAGAGAAAAGTTTTAGTCTTTTTTTAAGAATAACAGCATGCTCATTTTCTGTAGTAAATTGTTATGACACAGGACTCAAGAGAAACTGAAGAAAAGGCGGAGTCTAGAGCATAGGAAGGCCTGTTGCCAGACTGAGCAGACCGGTTCAGAGATTAAGGTGCTTGCCACACAAGCAAGAAGACTGGGGTTTGGATCCCCACACCCTGTAGTGCCAGGCAGTTAGGACGGTTCATCTGTCTCAAGAGAGACTGAGAATCCCTGGAGCAAGTTGGCTAGTCAGACCAGCCATATTGATGAATGAGCTCTGGGTTTGATTAGAGACCCAGCCTCAAAAAGAACAAGGTAGAAGATTGATTCCTGATCAATCTCAGGCCTACACGCACGCACGCACGCATAAGCACCACACAGTAACTTGACCAGGAGAAGACTTGTTAAGGACCCGCTTGAAGTCAATCATCATGAATTTTGAGAACCAGGCCAGCAACAAAGGGAATAATGAGTGGATAGATAAATATTTTGGAAGAAGTCGATGAAGTAGAACCTAGACAAGAAGGATGGGACGCCCTCTTTTCTTCCTATCAAATAGACAGCAACTCTGGATGTTATAACAATCAGGAGTAGAGAGCACAGAACACACAGCCAATCAGAGCAGGATCTCAATTCCAGTTCTGTCACTTACTAGCTGTATGATGCACCCCCTGCACCTCAGTTTTCTCGGGTATGAAATGAGAATCCACATAACACAGCGCACTTCCCATTGAGAGAGCATCCAGGTGGGTATGGAAATGAGCAGGGTGGGTGGACACGGATTCCAATTCCTTTTATATAAGTTTTTCTTTTATTTTTAAAAAACATTATTATTATTATTATTATTATTATTATTATTGCTATTATTGTGTATGAGAGAGAGAGAGAGCGAGAGGTGTGAGTACAGGTATGCATGTACCACTATGACGCATGTGCAGAAGTTAGAATGTTGCTAGTCCTCAGGATCTGGAGCTTATATTTCCAGTTTCATGAGCTTTTATTCAAGAATAAAATAAAAACTCACACAGATTTTCAAAAGTAGCAAGAAAACTTTTGTTCAGAGCAAAATGACAGACAAGTGAGGAGGATGCTCTACCAAGGAGCAGCAGGCCCATGAGGGAAGATACCCAATGGCCCCAGATTGTCACCTGGGTCACTGCTGATAGGGTATAAAGCAAGGTGGGGCTGGTTACTAAAGAGCATAGTTTAGGTGGTGCTCTGCTTGCAATTGGTAGATTAGGTCATCTAGTCATTTTTTCCTACTATGCATGAACCTTCCCAGCGTGCATCTTATTTTAATAAGAGGTAAACAAGGAAATAGTGGATTTTCTCTAAAAGGTTCCTTGAGAGAGCATTTTGGCTTTATACATGCACCCTAAACCAATTAAAGTCAAATTGGCGCCTCTGTTCTTTACAGCTGAATGCTCTGAGAATACATCTGAGTAGAAACTGTCTACATTTGATGGCTACTAAGGGAGAAGAAACATATTCCATTGTTTCAAACAGGGGTGTACGTGCAATCTGATCCAGGTGGAGTGCTCTGGGTCTCAAGGTGCACTGCTAGAGAAAGGTGTGCATGCAGTGTGTGCAGGTAAAGGACCTAAACTGCTGGGTGTGGAACCAGAAGTGTGCTGCGGGGTGGGGGGGGTGCTTAGTCAAAATCAAATGGGTTCCTAAGCTATTCTCTATGTGTCCATGCCTCAACCGGGCAACTTTGTGGTATTATTCTTTCCCTGGGTCCTAGGAGTCAAACTGAGGTCATTAGGCTTGCACAGCAAGCATTTATACCCACTGAATTATTGCATTGGCTCGATTCTTTAATGCACCAGGTGATGTTTTCTTTAAAGCTCCCAGTACATTTCATTAGGCAGCTTTTTAGTTTCTGGCCTCCCTCCAGAAAACTGCCCAGCCAGGACAGATTTGCACCCCTGAGGCCAACAGAACCTTAGAGACTACTCACACATTGATAAATCATGAGAAGATAAAGTCCTGAACTGCACACCAGTGGTTTAGAGTCTATATGCTTACTTTCTTTAAGCTCCCACCACATGAGATATAAACTGTCACGCAGTTACTTACTGTCTTTGGGTCTTGAAACTTGCCTCAAGTGCAGAACTGAATAATACAGTCCACGGTTTTCAAAACAGTAGCAGCTAAGATTTACCTGGAACTTTGTGTCAAGCAGTACACTCATGATTCACATGATCTGAATTTTACATACTGCTCACATTAGCGATTTGTGGGTGCTATGATTGCACATGCAGGAGACACCGAGATGACACATAATTTACCCTGAGTCAGGCAACAGGGGAGGATGGCAACTGTTGGATCAAAGCAGTCAATTATTTCAACCCTCAAATGGGAGTGAGGACCTGACTTGGAAGGTCTTGCTGTGCTGTGTCTGCTCTGGCAGAATACCTGAAGGTACTGTGTGGTTAGGGAAGGGTGGGGAAATGTTACTATTCAAGATGGGTCCGTGTGATTCAGTTCACATCAGGGGCAGGAGCTCTAGCTGCTAGCTCCCATCTGGTACCAACCAGGTTCGGGATTCCCAACTGTGGTTATTTTGAGCTCAAAGTGTCTGCAGTTTTTAGACCTCATCCTGAGGTATCTGGACAACCAGGTCTCCTTGCAGTGGACTAAGAAAAAGCTTTGGAGGTTCTGAATGGGGTCAGTTGAGGCATGTGAGGTCAGAGAAGCTTCCTACTCAGAGGAAAGCTGAGATAATGTGCTAGGTGATAACAAGCTAGGATGTCACCAGGATTCTCCACATGGAAGATGGCTTGACAACATACAACACAAGACACTGCAGAGCTTCCCTGGCCATCCTCTGGATACAAGAATGTTTTCCAAGCTCACTCAAGACCACCCTGGCATTTCTGTCAACTCCATTCAAAACACCAAAGTCTCCCTCAAATCCAGTAACAGTGGCCATGGGGAAAAAAATGGAACCAAATATAAACCCAGTCACCAAATGCTACTGGAATGGAGTCAGGTGTGGCGGTGCACACCTGTGAGCCCAACACTCAGAAGTCAAGGCTAGCCTGGGCTACACACTGCATTCCAGGCCAGCCTGGGCTACACGGCCAGTTCTGTCTCAAAAATAAAACAATTAACAACAACCATGAACTAGGACACCGGAGAGGGCTCAATGCTTAATGTGTTTGCCATGCAAGCATGAAGGCCAGAAGTGGGAGCTCCAGAACCCACGTAAGTATAGTAGGGTGGGCGTGGGAGTCTGCCTGAAATTTCAGTCCTCTGGAGAAAAAAGACAGGGATCCTCAAAGCAAGCTGGTGAGTGAGACTGGCCAAATCGGCAAGCTCCGGGTTCAATTAAGAGATCCTGCCTCAACAAGTAAGATAGAAAGGAATCAGGGAGGCTTCTCCACATCATCCTTGGGCCTCCTTACGTACACGTGTACACATGCATGTACCCACAGGCATATGGACATGCATACACACATTTGCATTAAAAAGAAACCCAATGGAATCTAGTTGGTTGCACAGGGACTCTGCCTGAAGTGGCGTCATCAAAGGAAAGCAATAATAAAGAAACCTACATGCAAGTGGAGCCATGACAGGTTTTGTGTGTGTGTGTGTGTGTGTACCAGATGGCACACTGGTGTGTGTATAGAGGCCCAAGGGTGACTTCAGGAATCACCAATCCTACTTTTACCAATCCTATTGCTTTGCTCTGGTGTTTCCCAGGCTCTGACCTCAAGAATCAGAAGTATAGATCACTGCTATTTCTGCCCAGAATATTTACATCAGATCCAGAGATCTAAATACAAGGTGGAGGCAAAGGCTTTAACCTCTAAGCTATCTCCCCAGCCCCATAACAGATTTTATACACCTATCTCCTCATTTGAAAAAGAGGTTGTTCAGAACCTTAAGCATTCACTTCAGTAGCATGTAGGAAAAAAGAACCTACAAAGTGTAGATTTTACTAGTGAACAAAGGATAATTATCATATTCCATGAGAAGGTAATGTGCTTTGTCCTGCCCCCATGCCAATCAATCAGAGTTGGCCTTTTATTTCCCAAGTAGACCAAGTAACCAGAATGGCAACCACCATCATGTCTGTCCAGGCCTCATGGCCTCCTCTCTCCTGACCTTCAGAACAGCCCGTTCTTGCTGCTCTCCTCAAGCCAATGGGGACTAAAAAATATTCTAATTCACTTGCAACCACTTAGGGACAAATGTTTAGAATGTGTAGTAAAAAACATCTATCCACCACTTAATGAACCTATGAGTAAAAGAAGAGAGATTCAAGCAAATACCCTATCTTACTATAAAGCCAACAAAACCAGAGTAGACTAATCTGTTCTAAATTAGACACCTTAGATGTCATTTTAAAAATTTTTATTTATTCTTTTTTTCTACGAGCACGGGAGCGCGCGCGCGCGTGTGTGTGTGTGTGTGTGTGTGTGTGTGTGTGTGTGTGTGTGTGCGCGTGCGTGCGTGCGTGCTGTGTGTGTGTGTGTGTGTGTGTGTATCAAAGGGCACTGTGTGCACCTGTGGAGGCCCAAGGGTAACTTTGGGAATCACCCTGGATTGTGCTACCTCCTCTCTGCTTTGCTCTGGAGTTTTCCAGACTCCGCTTCCCAGGGCCAGAAGTGCAGGCTGCCGCCATTTCCACCTGGCATGTTGATGTCTTAAGTACATAAATACAAGGTTCAATTTAAAAAAAACAAACAAACCTTAATGATCATCTAATGAAATAAGAAACCTTGATAACAACAGACAACTTCTACGAGAGTGACTAAACCATGCCAGAGTATGATCCACTATGGTGATAAATATAAATCGAACTTTCTGTGCAAGTAAAAACTACTGAGTAGGATCCATCGAAAAGTGATACGTCATTCAGTATAAAAAAGTATGAATACAAGTATTATAGAAAGCCATCAATTATGGAAATACAAATTATAGCAAGAAACAAAGCAGGTAAGATACAGCAACAAATAAACCAGACTTAAAAATTCAAAGGGGCTGCAAAATAAAAATTCAAAGGGGATGTCGAGATGACTAAACTGGTAAAGATGCCAGTGTGCAAAACTGGCGACCCCAGAGTGATCCCTGGAGGCCACATGGTGGGAAGAAAGAGCTAACATCCAAAAATTGTCCTCTGACCTCCACACATGCACCATTATATGCATGTGCCCTCTGTCTCTCTGTCTATCTCTCTTTCTCCCCTCATATAATTAAGTAAATGTTGAAAAATAAAAATGAAATCCTAACCATACTCCATGCCTCTGTATCTATGGCTTCTCTTTGAACTTTCAACTCTGACCCCCACTTGACCTGCGAGGTTCCCAGGGTTTGACTCTCCCAACTTTTCCAGCTTCACCTCTTGAAGAGGATATCAATGTTCAGTGACATAATTAACCTAGCAGCCCAGTGCTGACTAACACTGGATCTCCCTTCCTTAGACAAGCGGTAGAATTGTAGCTTTGAAGTGGATGAGGGAATGCGCTTAAAAGCTTTGGGACCTTTTGAAAAGAAAAGTCCACTTGCTAAGGTTCTTGGAATTAACATCTTTTCTCCTGAATAGATAATTCCTTCAAGTGAGGTGGAGTTGTGGCAAGAACAACCCTTTGTATTGTACAGTTTCCAGTGAGGCAGTCCTGCAGCTGATCTCTCTCTCTCTCTCTCTCTCTTTCTCTGTATGCGTGTGTGTGTGTGTGTGTGTGTGTGTGTGTGTGTGTGTGTGTGTGTGTGTGTGTGGTGGCCATTAGGGCCACACCCAGATATTCTGGTTACCTCCTTCCTGGCATAGGTTAGGTTGGCACTTTGCTGCCCACCTGAAGCTAGGCACGGTTGGGTAGATAGTTATGGTCCAAGAGTTCTGATATACAATGAGGGGTGCACTCCCAGACTGAAGCTTTAAGGACTGTGCCATGTTTTGCAAGACTTTGCCCTACCCATTGTGAAAATTCCTGAAATAAAAATGGAATGAGCCACTGACGTGGAAGCCTGATAGGGTGGAGTCAGGAGGCCCCAAGGCAAGACCCTCATGCGCAATCAGCCTGACCACGGGAATATCTGCAAGGGACTCGTCCTGACCTCAGTCGTGTGGGTCTAGTAACCGCCATTCACTCTGGAACTGATGCCGTTGTTACTGAACCTTCTATCTTTTACTAGCAAACCCATTGCCTTTTTTTGCCTCTTCAGATACGCTTGGGAACCATCCATAGTATAATTTTCGTTTCTGAAAAATCCAGGCTTGTTCCTGATAAATTCATCGTTTCTTTGGGGAGACTTTCTCAGCTTGTACAAGCTAATAAGTTCTTTGAATTCAGTGCTCTGGGAAGGGATTGACAGACATAATTTTCGTGAGATCTTGATCGATTCCCAGGACAGTAAGTTTTTATAATATAACGAGTTTGGCTCCCTGAATCTGTCTCTCTGGTTTCATACCCCACTCTGCGATCTCTTCTTGCCCCCACACATTCTCACCACTGTGGTGCCGTCTCCCACCATGAGACCCTTGCTGGAGACTTGACAATGGAGGGTCCTCAATTTTAGAATCTTAGCCCCCAGAACTGTAAGCTAAACAAACCTCTGTTTTTATAAAATATGCAGCTGCCAATGCTTCCTGTAGCAATAGAAAATGAACTAGAATAGAACTGTAAGAAAATATGGCAGCCAAGAGCCAATGGCATATGGCAGGTGGCAGGTTTCACCAAGAAGCTACCCTGGCTGTCCAACCATGGGCCTTGAAAGAGGAGTCAGCCAGCGCCACCTCCAATGGGTGAATAAAGACTATATCTTCATGGGTAAATATACCTATCTAGTCGAACTGTGCGGCCTTGCTGTGGTTCGCTCAGTCATAAAATCATTTGCACAATTCATCCACAAAAGTTCAAGTCCCCCCTTCCCCCTGTGTCAGATACTGTCCTATGTTCTGATATGACAGCGTCAAGTGAATGAGCAGCCACTCTCAAGGGGCCTTTCACATAAGGACAGAGAAAGAGAGAGGGAGAGAGAGAGAAGTGAGATCTCATAGGAGGAAAACAGAAGTTACTTCACATCTGTGTGGCAGAATGAAGTTCAAAACTTGCTTAAATGTGTTGCCCCCCAGATGTAAGTAAGGGCCAAATGCTCCAAAAGAATCACATCTACATCTGCCAGGGGGTTGGATGTGCCAGCACAGGACTGTCAGGCATGCCTGGGAGCAAGAGGAAATACAGAAATAAAGGCAGAGTCTCATTCTCTATGTAAGGGCCACCTCAGCTGGAAGCCAGGATCAGCCAAACATTGAGCTGTCCCAGGTGCACAGCATACACAGTCTGGAATGCTCATTTACTCATCCTTGTGGCACACCTGTACATGACTTCCCAGAGTTCATACATGACCATCTGAGTCCATCTCTGACTGGGAAGAAGCTAACGCCTGACCTGCCTTTGCTAGCTCGCCAGGTCTTCCTAACTAATCCTTCAAAAGCCCAAAGCAATCACTACTCCAACTATCACAGCGCTAACTTGACCCGTGGGAGGTGTAGAGCTACCTAGAAAGAAGTCTGCCAGCAAGTGTCTGCTGTTTTTCTTAGGTTTAAAAACTATCTATGTTGCCCGAGAATGGGATCCCATGCACAGCGCTGAAACTTCTCTGCTTCACATGTGCTTTTAAGGAAGTCCCCTTTGGGCGACTCAGCAGTGGGTTCGTGTGGCCCCGGGGTACTCCAATATTTGGAAGCATTTCCTCAATACTACATTCCCTCGAATCCTGGGAGAAAATCCATTTAGGTTTTAATCTAATTTTCTGTGGAGGTAGGGAGATAAAGTTGAATTTACAAACCATTTTCACCAACTCATTTCCTCTTTATAATTTCAGTGCTAACAGGAAATTCAAGTGAAGTTTATGACTACCATCAGCTAGAATTACTTGCTCATAGCCCAAGATAACTCATTCTGAAAGCAAAGCAAAACAAAACACTTTTACCAGCATAAAGGTCTAATGTGCTCCAGGAATCGTGATAGCCATAAAATGCAAATGTGGGGTGTTTGTATTTACGGGTTTATTCAACACGATCCTGCTGCTTGGTCCCAGGGATGATCTTATGTGCTATACGGTTATTTTATCTCAAGCTCAGTCCACTAAAATGGATCCATACCTTAATTATGTGCATTTTACAGGTTTGCAACATATGCTACGGGACTGAAGGTGAGGATCTCTCAAATTTCATACTTTGATGCCCTAAGATTCAATGTGGCAATACTAGGAGATATGATCTTTGGGAAGTCATCAGGTGAGGACCGGCCCCTCAGGAATGGGATTAGTGCCCTCTTAGGAAGAGACCAAGAGAGATGAACCTGTCTATCACACGAAGATGCGAAGACACAGGGAAAAAGTGACTCTCTGCAAGCCGGGAAGCAGCTACATGAGCTAAGGAGCCCGCTGGGGCTTTGGCCTCTGTTAATGACAAATGCCTACGGTTAAGCTGCCTGCTCTATATATACTCTTGCTATCAGCAGCCTGGGCAGACGAAGACAGGCCGAATAACTTGGCCTAAGATACACGAACTGGGAATGGAAACCAGATTCAAAACCAGCAGGTGTAGATAGATATTGTGGAGTCTACATTACACTATCTGACATGACGGCTGATGTCATCCAAAGGTCACATAACATCAGTTGGTGAAATGATAAGAATCAGTTAGGTTGACAATTTGACACTCAGCACTTGAAAAAAAAAAACCAATTCTTATTTCACTCCCGAGTCTTATCCCCTCACTTTCACCAGCAACTGCCATGGGCCAGGAAAAAGAAAATAAACACATTACAAGGCATTTCCTGCAGAAAGCTGCAGAAGTAAATTCTCAGAAAGAAGATTCACTCACCAAACTGCATAGACTGATTGGAATTTCAATTTGTGTGGACAGGATTGGAATGTGACAAACTCAGAGTCTACTTGCACCTTTACCTTTGGTGATCTTGACGCCCCCTTGAAAGCCACCCCCTTGCCCTTCCTCTGTGTCTGTCCTAACATTCTGTGCATCAACGTGACAGACCTTAGTCCACTAACCAAAAGGCCAAGAATGCATTAGATAACATCTCTAGCCCGTAACAAAAATCTTGCTTTTCGGTAGCCTGCCTACATGGCATTTCCACCAATGTAATTTAAAAGTGTCTTGATTTATGGCTTTCTTTGTTTCTACGATTATAAAACACCAAGAAACGGTCACCACAGTGGAACATGGAGTTTGGGGCAACCTGAATCCATGTTCCTGGACCAGGGTCACTCATATTTGGCTCCTATCCCTTTGAGGTGAAAAGCTGTGATTGTTCTGTTCACAAAGCAAATCTATGACAAGTCAAATTAGAGACGCAATGAGGAGGAAAACCATGGCACCAAATCACAAATAAATCAAGTCATAGTCAATGAAGGAGCTTAACCATGTCACATAGAAAGTGAGTTCTGTCCATGGGGAACATGCCTCGCACAGACTCAGCAAACCAAGAGATTTAGCTCTCCAGCGTGGCGTGGTCACAAGGGAGAAAGCGCAGTACCCATGTGTGTGTGTGCATGTGTGTGTGTGTGCACATGCGCATGTGTGTAAGACAGCACTTGAGTGTGTGTGCCTGTGGAGGCTCAAAGGTGACATTGGGAATTATCCTGGATTGCTCTGCCTCCTTTTTACCTTGCTCTAGACTTTCCCAAGTTCCATCTCCCAGGACCAGAACTTCAGGCCCGCTTGGCATTTTTATCTGCCCAGTGTTAGGGTCTGATTTCTCCTCAAAGACCACCCAAGACACGTATGCAAAAGAAGAGCAGTTATTCAATCCAGCATGCTGGGGCCCATCACAGGATAAACACAATGGCCACCATGAACAAAGGGAGCTTGCAGCTTATGTAGCCCTATAGGGGAGCTCTTCTCTCAGTGCGCCGTCTCCCCGAGATGATTGGCTCAGGTATAGTCACATGTATAATTGGAGCAACCCTATTGTCCATCTCCCCCCCCCCCATGTGCGGAATGTGGGTCCTGATTTCTATCTCAATTGGCCTTTTCCATGATTGGTTGGCCCCAGCCCAGGGACTTATATGGTCCGTCCCTGGCAAGCCTGGGTGGAGCCTGTCTTGGCGTAAGGTTAGTCCTCTAAGCCAGGTGCTTCACCCAGCATTTTTACAGATCTGACCACCGGTCCTTTGGCTTGAGCGGCAAAGACGTTAACCTCTGAGTCATCTCCCCAATCCCCTCATTTCTTAATCAGAGAAGTGTGTTAGCTCGTCAATAAGCAACATAACAAAGGCAAAGAGAATGCTGGACGCTGTAAATATTCTGAGCAAATTTTTTAAATATCCTTCCATAGTATTACAATGTTTTGGACGGGGGCATAGCTCAGAATAGAGAACGTGCTTAGCATGTGGGAAGCCCTGGGCTCGTGGCCAGCACCATACTAACTAGCTCATTAATTCAGTCTCCTCTAAAGATAACCTAAAGTCTAGAACACAGAGGAAAGGAAAACAGCCACAGGATCCTCTCTCCCTGAAAAGCATGGCTGAGTAATAATAACTAACCTCTAGGGGTTGGGGGAGGGGGCACCACGCCAGACGGTCTTCATCAGTTACCTACCTTGAAGATCTCCAATGCTGCACAACATGCTCAGCACTTGTTCACGTAAGAAGGCTAAATATTTCATTTCCCAGACAGCACTTCAGAATCTCACCTTAAAAAAGGGGGGTGGGGAGGTACCACCACCTATTCAAAGCAAATGTTCCTCAGGGAAATGTTCCTCTATCTTCTCACGCCCAAATGAACCTCAGCCGGGGTCTTCTGCCCTTACAAAATGGACTTCAGGCTTCATTCAGCATGGCTCAGGGGTTAAAAACCTTTGTTTCACAAGCAAAAGGACCTGAGTTCAGATCCCCAGATCCCACATAAAAATGCCAGGTGGATATGGTGTTATATGAAACCTAGGAAAACTCAAAGCAAAGCAACAAGGAAGTAGAACAATCCAGGATGATTTCTAATGTCACCCTTGACCTCCACAAACATACACACTCAAGCACTTTCTTTAGACACATGCTTGTAAATCCATCCACACGCAAAACACACATACACATATATATACTACTAAGAAAAAAAATGAGCATGGACTGATTCTAATAATGATGCTTATCTGCACCAAGAAATCTCTCGTCCCATCCAAGACCTTCTAGAGCCCACTGACATAGGGCACCGTTACCACTCAGCACGGAAAGCGCATCATTCAGCAGTGAGACTGTCTTCAAACTCACACAGCTGAGTCCTCACACTTTGCTCACTCTGCCCACAACCTCTGCTGGATGACCGTCTCACTCCTTGAGGCGACACCCCAACACTTCCATGACATGTTCTCAAGGAGCTTACACGGGGGCTTCTCCTGTGCCACCAGCTGGCTTGACCACTGACAGGTCCCCAAAACACGTGACCCTGTCCAGATGAAAAGACAGAAGGCAGCCCAAGGAACTTGCAAGGTTGCACGTGCACAGGTTCCTGCGGAGGCTAGGGTGCGCTGCAAAGGTAACACAGCAGACATGTGTTTAGATTGCCCTCAGGCACTTCCCAAACACCTCGCACAGCTATGATAACAACTCTTTGCAGAGACAAAACTAACGTCCCCATTTTATAGATGAAGACATTGAGGCTCAAAGCAGACTACTCAGTGAAAACAAAACCTGAACCGTCTGTACCGTTCTGGCTCAATTACAACTACTAGCAAACACCAATGGCTTCCAAGTCAGACACAATGATAAATGCCTCTTTACCTGCAGCATCTCAGGCCATTCTCACAACATTCCTTTGTTGTCTACACACACGCATACATACACATACACACATGTACACAAATTTTACAGATAAGGAAGTCCCCACAAAATGAAAAGCTGAGTAACTTCCCCAAAGCCAACCTTTGTCTTCCTCACTTAATCTTTGTGTGGACTCTCTTCTTTGGCTTTATCACAGCCAAGACTTTTTAAAATTGATTTTATTTTATTTCACATTTAAACAGACTCATCGTGGATAGTATCAGCTTTCCAAGAGCCTGTGAAACTAATGGCAGAGACTTGCTGTGTAGTTAGGCTTTAAATGTCAATTCGATAGCTGTGAGCTGAGCCTTTTGGCATGCCTATTAAGAATTATTCAGTTAAGTCGAGCCTTTGAGAAATCTTGGAGGAGATGATTTAATTGATGTGGGAAGGGGCTGGAGAGGTGGCTCAGGGGTTAAGCCTCTGCCTTGCAGGCAGAAAGTCCTGAGTTCGGATCCTGGACCGAACGTATAGACCCCGGGCGGAAGCAGGGGCGGCCTGCGTTTCTGGTCCTGGTAGGGCGGAGCCTGTGAATCCCGGGGCAGAGTAAACAAGGAGGAGGTAGAGGCGTCCATGGTGGTTCCCGAATTCATCCGTGGTTCTACACACACACACACACACACACATACACACACACACACACACATGTACACACGCACAATTGAATAAATAAATCAAATATTAAAAAAATTTCCTGATTGAAGCGGGAATGCTTCAAGTTTAAAAAAAAAATTGATGTAGGAAGACCCAGCTCACAGTAAATAGAAACATTTCCTGGGCAGAGAAGGAGAGAGAGAGAGAGAGAGAGGTATGGCCAGTTCCTTTGGCTCCTGACTTGATATAAACTCTCCTATTGTAATATAATTTGAAACTGTGAGCACAGACAGACTCTTTGTTTCCCTAAATAGTTTGGATCATGTATTTATCACAACAACTAAAGACAAAACTAAGACACTTGTGATTTTTTATCCCACTCTATCCAAAAAAACAACCAAACTTGTATTTTATAAGATACGCTGTGATATTGCATTTCTAGTTATGATTTGGAAATTTTATTTCCTACACAACTTTTTGTAAAGTGTCCTCTTATTTTAAATCTTTTGAAGTAATAAAGTTTTGATATTTAATAGCAACAACAAACAACAACAACAACAAAACTAATACACTTGAGACTGGGATCAAGATTCCAGCAAAGGGCAACTCTACACAGCTGTCTCCATCCTAAGACACACCCCACCCCACCTCAGCCATGGGAGCTGCCCTACCCCAGGCCTACCCCCAAGACTAAAGACTCCATAGACAGAAAGGGTCTTTTCTCCTGGCCTCCCCACACCTCCCCTCCCAGCTCTGCTCTGAGCCCAGGGACACACAACAGGCCTCCCTGCCTCCCTGCAGGAATTGGGTAGCAAGATATGCTAGGAAGCAGATCAGGGTCTTGAAAAGCACTTCAATACACCAGCGTGAAAGGGTCTCCAAAGAGAGCAAGCCTGGCCCCTGATGTCCCTAGAGCTTGCTCTGCCCCCGGCATCCATGTTTTGAGTTGTTTCCTAACAATTACCTGCATCTGGTAGATGAAGACTGTGAGATTGGAACATCTTCACATGGAAACTACACCTAGATGTCTCAGCGCCCCCCTCAACCTGACAGCTTCACGCTAACAAGCCAACCTATCTCTTTGAGGTATGTTATATTGCCATGGTGACAACCAAGCCCAAAGACCCTCCTTAGAAGCTCCGTCACATCATTTTCTATCTGAGATCATTTTGAAAGCCAAGAACAACTTTGTCCTTAATGATCCATAGGAATGGAAGAAGAGAACAAGTTGCCATGACAGCAGCATCTATGACCTCGCTTGGGTCCGAGAATGACCGCGTCCTTGGCTGAGATGCTTCTTTCTGGTAGGTTTGTAAGTCAATGTATTGACCTAGCTCAGATTGAAGAATCGACTTAATAGCAAAGCTGCCAAACCATAGAACGGCCAGTGTGTAACACAGCAACCTCTTCCCTTCCCTCTGCGTCCCAGCCTGGGTCTCCTGAAGGTCTCGAGGCTGGTCTAATAACTCAGTTAGCTACAGAAGTGGCTTCCACTATCCATACTGTCCCCAGCAGGCTCCGCTGCCTACACCCATGGCTTCCTCCAGATGACAGGCCAGCCGAACCCTTGTATCCACACCCTCCCCCAGCTGCGACGCCCAGGGGAGGCCAGATTTCCTAGAGGACATGGACAACAAGAGCAAGGCTTTACCCAGCAGTGCTCACAAGGGCTGCGTGTGGGGCGGGAGCACCTCAGCTCCCACATGAAGTCTTCCAGGACCTACTGGGCAGAGCACACTCATGAACAAGGTAACACATTAACCAGTGGGCAACCTCATTGTATTTAAGCGCATCAGCACGGGGCAAACTGTCTATCTTCCGCACTTGAAGAGAGGGCCTCTTGGGTAGGTCTGTCACTGGACAGATGGAGTCCTGGGAGACTGGCTGCAGGTCTAATTGACCCAGTTAAAATCCGTCTCCCCGCCCACTCTCTACCTCCCCTGCCACCTGTCCTGAGGTGAACCCCGACTCTTACATAGCTACAGGTCAAACTAGTCTCCAAGCAGATGCAGGGTTATGGGAAGAGGGGATCAGTGAGGGAGGAGAGAAAACAGATTCCCAGATACAAGTGTGTGTGTGTGTGTGTGTGTGTGTGTGTGTGTGTGTGTGTGTGTGTGTCTGTGTGTGTGTGTGTCTGTGTGTGTCTGTGTCTGTGTCTCTGTATGTATCTCTCTGTGGGTGTTTGTGTCTCTCTGTGTGTCTGTCTCTGTCTCACTCTCTCTCTGTGTTTGTGTCTCTGTGTGTGTATCTCTCTTTATCTGTGTATGTGTGGTATCTGTGTCTATGTCTGTGTGTGTGTGTGTGTGTGTGTGTGTGTCTGTATCTGTTTGTGTTATATGTATCTCTCTGTGTGTGTTTGTGTGTCTCTCTGTGTCTGTCTCTCTCTCTCTCTCTCTCTGTGTTTGTGTCTCTGTGCGTGTACCTCTCTCTTTATCTGTGTATGTGTGGTGTCTGTGTGTGTGTGTGTGTCTGTGTTTGTGTCTCTGTATCTATCTCTCTCTGTGTTTGTGTGTCTCTGTGTGTGTGTGTGTGTGTGTCTGTCTCTCTCTCTCTGTGTTTGTGTCTCTGTGAGTGTATCTCTCTCTTTACCTGTGTATGTGTGGTATCTGTGTCTATGTCTGTGTGTGTGTGTGTGTGTGTGTGTGTGTGTGTGTGTGTGTGTCCAGCCCTGCTGGGGGAGAGAGAGATGGAAAGGAATGAGAAGTGGACAGGAGGAGACACAACTGACAGTGACATCTAGATCTGCCTAACAGTTGTAGCCCCCAAAGGTCAGTCTCAGGGACTCCACACATGGCCTTTTGCTTGCTGTCTTTTCCATCAAGTGACAGGTTCCAGCCCTCGGGCACCCTGGCAAGAATTCCCACTTATCTACGAAGATAATTCCCTTCCCAATATAAACTTGGCCCAAATGCTCACTGCATGAAGTGAGACTATATATGGGTCACAGATCATCTCTTTATGATCCCTCCTCTCCTCCCCTTTCATGCAGAGAAGCATGGCTGTCTTAGCTCTTCTGGAACGATCTAACATGTCTCTTCCTTCAGAAGAACTGGCAGTGTGGGGAACGCCTGGTCCTTCACACTGAGTGGGAGGCAGGACATATATGGCACAGCTGCCCAGCAGGAGCAAGGGGTGGTCGGCAGGCTAGGCGTGGACATTAGGATTTCTGATAAAAGAAGGTGGCAACCAGGATGTGGGGTCAGGCGCAGAGGAAGCCAGAAGACAGAGAGTTACTCTTCAGTTCAGCACACAGGGAAGGCCGGACTGCTTGGTGACAGGACCAGATGAAGAGAATCATCTGTGTAAAATCTTGAGTCCTGCATCCGCTGGCCATCGGCAGGAGTCTCCTGGTTTAAACCACTCCTTAAGTTCTTTGCCAAACTAGGTGCTGCAGAAAGAGCAGGCCCCTGTCTTTGCACGGGCCTCACCTGTGAGAAGGACACCTCGCTACTTAGATCTTTGCGAGATTGCTGTCCTAAGGACCGCCTGAAGAAGAGGTGGAACTTCAGAGCCGCTGAGATGCCAAACCACCAAGACTCCAAAGTACCTTTAAAAAAATGAACAAATCAAAAGAAAACAGGGGTTGGTGGGGAGATGGCTCAGGGGTTGAAGTGTTTGCCTCCCCAGATCCCGCCCCATGTTAAAAAAAAAAAATATCAGGCGGAAATGACAGCAGCCTGCAATTCCAGCCCTGGAAGGCAGAGCCTGTGAACTGCCAGAGCAAAGCCATAAGGAGACAGAGCACCCCAGCATGATTCCTACGCTACCCTTGGGCCTCCACAGGCTGACACACACTCAAGCACACTCTTACATGCCTGCCCATATATGTACGTCCCCCTACATGCAACACACACACACACACACACACACACACACACACACACACACACTGAATTGAATTAAAAATTATTCTCTTGAATAACCTGAGTTAGGGATGGGCTTTCTTGTGGTCTGAATGTAGCCAGTATTTTAATGAAGACTGTGCAGTTGGAAATAGATACTGCTTCCCTACCCCCTGCAGCTGAAGACAGTCAAGCCAGAGGAAGGCTGAGTTTCATCTGAAAGACACAGTTGTCTTGATGCAAGAAACAAGGCATGAGGTGGTTGTCAAGGAAGTCAGACGTGCACTGCACCAGGGCGCCCTGCTTTGTGTCATTTTCAGAAGCAATTCCAAGCTCAAAAACTTTAGGCGGCCTCATAGAAAGAGATGGGGACATGGGGAGTCTGCCAAGCCTGGGCCACCCAGACAGACCAGCTGGGCTGGTCGCCTACACTCCCTGGGTTCTACCCCACACCCCACACTGTGACTTCCTAGTGCCCACAGGGCACTTCCTATTCACCCTAATCACAAAGACCCCAGATCCCTGCAATGCAGGTATTTATCAACCTCAGCTGCGCCAGGCCTCAGCCAGCTCATGTAAACCCTCCTCACTAGAATAATCCGCGCCTCAGACATGGCTGATTTAGAGACCCTGTTATCAGAAAGAGAATGTCAGGGCATGGAGCAAATACAACTAGTCAACCAAACAGTGCTGTTAGAAGCAGCACAGGTATTATGCTTTGCTAAAGCAGGACAGTATCTCACATCCTGGCTTTAAAATAGAATGTGTCTGATTTATCTGAACAAAACAGCAACCCCAAAACCTAGCAGTTTCAAAAGCCATGTGATCTGTTACCCAGTAACAGTAATTGTGAGATGATTGTATGTTTGACCAGGGAAAGTACACAGAGCAGGGGCCTGGTAACCACCTCTCCCTACACTCAACCGACCTGATCACACCTGAGGAAAAGTCAAAGGGCCTTCCTCGCACCTGGAAAGGTCCCTAGAAGTCATATTTCACAGAAGCGATGGCTAGAGAGTCAGAGTCGAAGAATTATACATTTTTAGAGACTCACAGCATTAACAAACTTTCTATCCCTAAAATGGATTCGACAAATCACGGTTTTATATCTTTAATGAATGGTATGTGGTGTTACCACATGGTATGTGGGTCCTTCTATAAACTTTTTTTTAAATTTTTTTATTATTATTTATTATGTATTCAATTGTGCGTTTATGTGTGTGTGCGTGTGTATGTAGAACCACGGACGAATTCAGGAACCACCATGGACCACCTCCACCTCCTCCTTGTTTACTCTGCCCCGGGATTCACAGGCTCTGCCCACCAGGACCAGAAACGCAGGCTGCCCCCACTTCCACCCGGCAGTCTATACGTGGGGTCTAGGATCCGAACTCAGGACCTTCCGCCTGCAAGGCAGAGGCTTAACCCCTGAGCCACCTCTCCAACCCCCCTCTTTTTTCTTTGATGAAAACAAAAATCACAATAGATCTAGAAGATTCAACCCACAAGGGAAGCCCTCCCCCCAGAGATGTCCACAACCTCTTCCTGGCTAGACTCCAACTTCAAAAGGAATCTAGTAATAGAATAAACTCCCTCTTTATGGGGTTACAGTGTCAGGCCTCCAGACCCTCAGTGGATGCCAGAAGCCATAGGTAATACAGAAGTAGCACAGGTATGCTACATAAATGTGTGTGTGTGTGTGTGTGTGTGTTGGATTTTCCTACATGCACCACAGTGTAGCAGTATAGTACAGAGTTAATCTGTCACCTCGTGTTTTACACCTCGGTGGTGCCTCCTTTGCACCACAACTTTCCTATTTTGAGGCAATTATTAAGTAAAATAAAGTAAAATCACTTGCAAACAAGTGATATATATATATATCACATATATATATAATGTAATTCTGGGATAGCAGATCTGTAAGTGAGACAGGTTGCATCTAACACAATGACTAAGTGGCAAATGAGTAACAGTGTGAACGTGTTGGTCAGAGGGATTTTTTGTTTACTCACATCTCACAAGAGAGTACAAGATTTCATTGCACTAGTCTGAATGTTGCACAATTTAAAACTTCTGACTTCATTTCTAGAATTTTCCAATATTTTTTGGATCATGTTACAATTAACCTGCATTGTTATTCATAAGTTCACCAACAAACGGCTTAAGAACAAGGGGTTTTATCTTGACTTAGAATTGTCTGGTTCCTTGTCCCAGTTTGACAGGAGAGACCACACCAACACCAAGGGCTGAGGAAACTGGCTACACACACCCACATGACTGCTGAGAGGGACAATCCTCACTTGCTAGACCAACATGTCTGGCCAAGTATACAGAAGGATGCCAACTTTCTCAACCAGTATCCCGTTATTTTAGTCACCTGCCCAAAGTCTAGTCCCATCCACCATGGGCTGGTCTTCCCCATCAACTAGACAATCTCCTGCAGGTTTGCTCAGGGCTTAATGCAATTACTAATTTCACAACTGAGCCCAGAGCTCAGGACCTTCAAATGCCAAGTTGACACCAGGATCTAACTATGACCGAAGACCACAAGTGATAGGAAATTGAAACCATAAAGGCAATGGGTGTGTCGAACTCATAGGTATGTGAGGAGAGTTAATATGGACAAGACTTTACAGATACAATTGGACATATCATGGCCTTCTCTATGTCACTATTGTTATTGTTGCTTTTTAATATATATATATATATATATATATATATATATATATATATGGAGTATAGTCAGAAGGAGACACTGCTAACCGAGCAGTGTTGAAGAGACTCATACATCTACACAAGAGGGCTGGAAATGGAAAGTGGCACAAGACAATGTGGGAAGGTTAGTGACAGGGTGTGGGGAGCCCAGGTTTCAGATAGGGAGAGAGCTTGGGTCACCTTACAAGAATCATTTTGTGATGGTTCCTTTGGAAGCTCTGGGCAGCTCTCAGCATGGCGGCCGAATCAGGAGAGGAGAATCCAGAAACACTGGACCTAAGTCACCTGTGGGTGTGAGGGGCTGGGCTGGGCGCTTGTTCAGAGGAATGGAAAACTAGCAGGAAGGATACAGGTATGTCATGGTTTGAAATGTGTCCCCCACAGTCTCATGTGTTTGGCAAGGTCATGGCACCTTGAGAGGTGAAGCCTTGCTGGAGGAAGGCAATCACAAGGGGTGGACCTTGAGGTGGATTAGTCCCACCCTACCTCCAGGAGAAGTCAGCCTTTGCAGCAAGCAGTCTACAGCTCTCAGCTTCCAAGATGTCTGCGGTGACTTAGCCTCCTCCAGCTTTGGCCAGCCAGCCATGCCATCTCAGCTTTGAGAGACTGTACTTTCCCTCTGGAACCGTAAGCTGAATAAACCTCCCTTTCTTTTAAGTTGGTCGATTTTGGGTGCTCTCTCTCAGCAATAGTTAAGAGTAACAATTACAAGGTATTGAAGCTCAGAGAGGGGCTAGAAACAAACTCCACTAATATAAGGCTCAGAGAAAACAAAGGATACTAGTGGGAAAACCTAGGAGGTCTGAATAAGGGCTGCAACTTCGCATACAAGACCATCTGGGGTAAGCACACAAGTTTATGTAAAATGTTAGAGTTAGAGGAAACTGGATGAGAGGGTATGTGGGAAGACACTGTACTCTCTTTGTACACTTAAATTACTTAAAAAAATAAAACAGGGCTGGAGAGATGGCCCAGGGGTTAAAATTCTGCCTCATAAGCAGAAGGTCTTGAGTTTGGGTCTCAGGTCTCCCTAAAAAAATGCCAAACTAAAAGGTGGAGGCCTTCACTTCCAGCCCTGGTAGACGGAGCCTGGGAAATCCCAGAGGAAAGCAAAAAGGAGGTAAAAGCAATCCAGGATTATTCCTGACATCACCCTTGGTCCTCCACAGAGATACACAGTACCCTCTCACACACACACACACATACACACTAAATAAAGCTTAAAAAAATAAAGACCACCTTCTGGATCTTCTCCTGTGACTTACAGCATTGTGGATGGAAAGAAAGGCCGAGGCAAGCCCCAGCTCAGAAATGAGGTAATAGGTTGACTGACAACTTATAAAGCAATGCAGTAGATAGGAAGGCCAGGGAAGGCCTGGACGGAAACTATGAACTCAGCTCTGAAACCCTCATCCAGCCATGTGACTGATATGCACAAATCTGGCTTCTCTGGGATTGTCTCAGGCTTCCAGATACCTCCCCATCTCAGGTGCCCTACCTGCTCCCCCAAATGCACACATGGATAGTACACACACACACACACACACACACACACACACACATACAGCGTTCCTGCTAACTCTGCCCACCAGGAGAGGTGTAAGTAGCATTTCTAAAGAATTTCATCATCAGGACAGAAAAGCTTCTATTTTGCAGACCAGAATAAATCTAGGTTGCAGGAGGAAGAAAACACTGTCCACAATTCTAACATGGACTCTCGACAGTGTGGAAGGAGACAAATCCCACAAGAAGCGGGAAGCTCCAGTGTGAACTTGGCTGTGTCTTGCCTTTGGGCCTCGAATAGAGCTACATGCAGTCTAGGCGGCTAATCTGCATACACAGCTCTACAAAGGAGTTGCGCAAAATGCGTTTGCACTGGGATTAGAAAGATCTTCTAGAAATCTGCCTGATCTTACTGGCCCAAGGAAATCAAGTGTTCCTTTCTATGGCAATAGACACCATTAGTCTAAGGGCTAAAATGCTACATTAAAAACTCTATTTTTTAATATCTCTTACACTTAAATACACCCATACTAAGCATGATTATCTGCAGGTTATCTATGAACTATATCACGAATGTCCTTCAGTGATAGTTGATGAACAAGCCAAATGAATATTTCAGGGATAAAAGCTCCTGCCTAATAAACTGTAATAGATATTTGTTGGTTTGACTTAATTGTATGGTTTTGTGGTCTTCGAAGTAATCTCTACTTAAATAAAAATACGTCTTGGACTAAGTATGAAATTGGTGGTGGGATTTTTTTTTTCCATGAGAACAAAATTAGAGCAGAATGAAAGGAAGAGATTTAATTACAGTCCTGGTCTGCCATCTGGGGAGGTCTTCTAACCTTCAAATGTGCATGTCAATCACGGACTCTGTGTGGGACATGAGAAACCTGAGCCCCTGGCAGCCCGGAAGGATCCTTTTACCGTGCATTGTGGGATCGATGCATCCAGCTAGAAGTCAGGAGGAACTATCTCTGATGTCCCCCTCCACCACCCCCCAGAGCTCTGAGGATTCTCCTGTAGGGTTTATATTGATGTTTGGCTCCAAAAAATATAAACGTGTCCTGCAGCTATGAGATATTCAGTGTTCAACCTTCACTGGCGCTGGCTTTACCAGCTCATGACAAGACGGCTATAGTTTTAGAAATTTCATAATCCAACAGTTAAACCCAGTAATCGGAGGATTTGGGGGGCAGAGAAATCACTCTGAATGATGTTGTGATATCAGACGTATGTCATCTTACGTTTGTCTAATCCATAGGATACCCCACACTGAGTGAAGTATGAACCATGCATGTACTTTGGGTAAGGGTGATGTTCATGGAGGCTCACTGATGATAATGCAGGTACTGCTGGGGGGCAGGGCATTGACCATGGGTGGGGGGGGTGTGGATTGTAGGGGGAGGATGTGCATGGGCCGAAGGAAGAAATACATAGGAACTGTACCTTCTCTCAATTTTAACTATACATCTAAAACTGTTCTATGAAGAAATACAAAGAAATTGTACGTATTTTGGAAAACTATGCTAAATAAAAGTAAATAAGATTTTACAGCAATAAAGTATAATAAGATTGTATAATTTCCCTTCATAAAAACTATCCTCCTTGGAGCAAACTTGGAGTCACTAACTGTGCAGGAGGCAATTCTGATCTCAGGTTCCTTCTTCTGCCCTCCCTCTTCTGCCACCCTTCTACTAGCCTCTGAAAGGGAGGGAGGCAGGAGGAAGAGAAAGAGAGAAAGTAGGGAGCGAAAAAGGGAGTGAGGGGAGGAAGCTTTCAGCTCTTGTTTATGCCTACATCACAGGGCTTTAAAAGTCTCTAGCTCATAATACACTATACTCACTGAATATTAGCTGATTTCAGTTCTCATCTACCATATTTTCTTATTCCTTGTGTGCTGACTACACTTGCCAAATCTACCTTCAACTGTTTCCCGTTCTGTTTTCCTTTCTCTCATTAAATCCGAGCTCTTTTCCTTGGAATCTGGGTAGATTCCAGGACAGAACAGAAGGGGCACGGTCACTTCCAAATCGCTCACACCAGTGAGACCTCTTGTTGATTTTCACTCTCTAAGAACCCAGTCTCCATACTGCTTGGAAACCAAAATCTCGTGTGGAAAAGCTTGTGGGCTGAGAACTGGCAGTACATTGACTTTTGTCCTTGACAGTTCCAAGAATAGACACTGCAGTCTTCAGTCAGACCCCTGCTAGTTTCTCATAAGGCGTAGCTGAGTCAGCTTCACCAACCATTGCCCAAGCTGCAGATAGTAAACAGAATGCTTTGCAGTAAGATTCGAGGACTTCTGCTGTGCCCTTGGGTGTACTGGGCTTTGTCTCTCCTGATATCCATTTCTTTGCATTTTCCATTTGGTCTATCTGAAAGTTTTTTCACTCAGAACTGGTCCTCGCTTTCTGTAGGTCTCTGATTATACAAGACTGGCTCTTTCTATCAGGAATTAGATTTAGCTTCATGCAAACAGTAACGATTTCTTAGCCGGGCATGGTAGTAGCACTTGCCTATAATCATAACAGCACTTGGGAGACAGAGGCAGGAGTTCGAGGTCATCGTCAGCCTCAAAGATAGCGTGCCCCCAACCTGGACCAAATACCATCATAAAACCCCTTTTCCCTTTCCATAAACAGAGAAGTCCAAGATAGTTGGTTATTGGTATTTGTTCCAAGTTGCCAAGGTGAGCTCTCTGGTTGTTCTGGCTGGGTTTTAGTTTCTTTCCTCTTCTGTTTACACATAAAGAAGTCAAGAAAGGACAGAAGTTCCATGCTAACAGAATCAGCTACTGCAAAATTGATACATAGAAGCTCCATTTTCTTATCAGTCCAAATTTGTTAAGATCACACACAAGAAATGATTATGCATTATTACTCTAAGTAATAACTTCATATTAATTAGTTATTAAAAGGGTCACATTTAGAAATGCTGAGTTAAATAAGGTGTATTCCATAATTTTTAATTTACATTACTTAATTATATTAAAAACAAAATTGTTAAACACTCTCCTGGACTGGGGAGATAGTGTAAGGGTCTTTGCCTAGCAAGTAAAAGGACCTGAGTTCAGATTCCCATAGCACATATAAAAATTTAGGGTGGAGGTAGTGGTCTGTAATTCTGGCCCTTGCAGGTGGAACCTGGGAAACCCCAAAGCAAAGCAAAAAGCATGTAGAGCAATGCAGGATGATTCCCAATGTCACCCCTGGGTCTCCACGGGCACATACACCTCAAGTGCTCTTTTGTACACATGTCTGTACACATATGTACACACATGTAAAAAAATTCATCCTTTCCTATCATTTCATTATATTTTACTGTGATTTCACACTGTTAAGTTTATTTAAGTCCATACTGTCTATGTGGAGAAAATACATTCCCTGGTCCACATTCAGTAGTTTTGCTATTGGCATGGAGAAAGTGCTTACTGTAAAGGCTCTGGAACATGCTATGAAATCCTGGATTTTTTCCTTTTGGGAACTAGATGTTAGATACTGACCAGAAACTCACTGGATGGATGTAAGTGAACCAAAAAGACAAGGAAGAATGATCAATTACTGTGTTTGGGGAGAGGCGAGGTGTGTGTGTGACAAAATAAAAGGCAGAAGAGAGTCAGTGGTAGAGAACAGCAAGAGAGGGAAAGAAGAGAGGAGGGAAGAGAGGAAAATAAAAGGGAGACCAAGGAGGAGGGGAGACAGAGGAAGGGAAAGAGAATGAAGAAGAATTATCAGTGCATTTAATATCCTCAGAAAAATAATGCTTTCATATAAGCATATTATCTGAAATTATAACACAAACATTTATTTTTTGAAGGTCTCTAAAGGATTGCTCATGGGCTGCCTTCTGCAATAGAAAACCCCAATATAATTGAGCATTTCCTTAATGGCCCAAGCCCCTGTGATCAAATGTGCTACTGCTGGGCATTGAGGGGCTCCCCTGGGATCCCTGAGCTCCCTGACACAGGGAGCTCTATTGCCTCGTATAAAAATGGCTGCAGTCTTCCCGAGCTTTTTTTAGCTGCAGTCTCCTCCCAAGCCATCAGGCCGTCAGCTGCCACTTCTAGACGCTCTTACATCCACAGCTTTGCTTCTTGCTCCAGCCCACAGTGAATGGAGAAGCAAGAAAACAAGCCAGGTAGGGCTTTCCAAGGAAGAGTAAACGGGCTCCCCCTGACCACCAGGACTCGGGGGCAAAGGAGAAACTCAAGGCTAGGCTGTCTCTGTGTCCCCAAGATACACCTGCTTTCTTTCAGGTTCACCAGCAGTCTCGGATGGTTACGGTTACAGAATGACTAGTTTCTAAGAAAGTAGGGTTCTACTGACTCTGTGAACTGTTCCGTGGTAACCCCTAAACATTAAAGAAAGTGTCTCATTAAGTAAATGAAACAGAGGCCAAGTCCTGTCCTACAAGGCATCATCAGTAGCACCCAATACCCTGGCCCCCTGTAGCAACCCTTTTCTTTTTCTTGGGGTGGACCCGGCTCCGTGGCTGGCTCTCCCCACGCTCACCACAGGTTTCGAAACAGCCTAGACTGGCAGCCGCCACAGGCAGACTAGACAAGAGTCCCTGGGGGAGGCAGCTCCACCTTCCAACAACCTGTGCCCAAGAACTCGCCCAAGCCAGGGTAACGACCCACGCCTTGCCTCTCCTCACTCACACCCCTCTGACCAGGAAGGAGCAGAGCATCTCGGGACAGGAGCCCAGGCTTTGGGACAACTGAGCAAGATGGCCCCAGGAGCCACCTTCAGAGCTCTTGGACCCCCCAATCCCCCCACCCCCAGATAGAGGGCTACAGGAGCAAAAGCAGCGCTCAGCTTCAGTGCAAGCTGCTGGCGCTTCCTGAAGCCACACTAACATTCTCAAAAGACATTTCTCTATTATCCTCAACTTTGGAAATTAGAAGAGAATTTTATAGCATGCTTAAAAAAAAAACCCCTCTTTTATAGAGTTTACTTGCTTTTAAAATAGTCTGAGAGCAGCACAAAAGCTAATTTTTAAACAGCCTATTTACTCAGACGGTTATACACATACACAAAGATATTTTAAATAACTATAATAAAATGAAACTACCCAGAAATAAAATTCCCAAAATTACTTTCTCTATGCTTAGTGTTTAAGTTGTAAAGAAAGAATCAACAAATGTTCTAAAATTAGGAAATTAGGAAAAAAGAATCTCATGATCCAGCTCTGCTTTGTGCCTGGCAGAGAAGGAAAACAGAAAAATCAGCTGACCTTCTGATCACCTTGGCCAACAGGGTTGGCCCCAAATCATATTTGGGCCTGTTGAAAATATTTAACTAGCCTAGTTAAATTCTTCTCTAAAATAAAAATCTTATTATCTTTTCTTTGACTCTACTCCTTATGCCAGAGTCTATCCGGTAGTTTTGGTCCATTTGGGCAGCTGGCTTAGACAACAGAAATTGGTTTCTCATGGTTTCAGAGTGTGGACTCCAGCAGGTCTTATGTCTGATAGGCACCAGTGTCCTGGTTCTTAGACACAGCTTCTTCTTAGATCCTTACCTGGTAAAGAACAGAGGGAGAGCGTGGTTAGAAACCTACAGGTAGCTCTGAAATGGGACAGAGTGTCCCACAGGAGGAAGCCTACATGGGAACTTTCCTATTGTAATTGTGTAAAGTTGACAATGAAGATACAGCTTAGAATTCTGGCAGAGGAAGACTAAGGTTCACACCTTGATGGTTGGTACCTTTGGAGCGCAGTTAGAGGTGGGGCAATGCCTTCACATAGTGGACCGCAGGAGAATTTCAGTCCCACTATTCAAAATGTTTTACAGGCTATCTGTATTTCATTCTTTTTTTTCTGCTTCAGTTTATAGTGAAATATGATAAATCAGTTCTCTCTTTGTTCATTTTAAGAGTGAGGTGGTAACTCAATTCTGGGATGATATTCAATCATTGAATACAGCAGCCCTCCATCCACCTCACTCCACATTTAACATGGGTACTTTGATGGATGATCGGTTACTTAAGGCTCTTGTTAATCTAGCTGCAGGCAAGTTTTCAATAGCTTAACACCTACACATGGAAATTGCTTCTGGTACTGAATGCTAAATAAACATCGCAGGGTCTAATGAAGAAATGGAGTATTTTAGCTTCACAAGAGGCACTTGTCTACCACAGACACTATGTTGTTCTTGGAATTGTAGTATTTGTTTTCACCGTAACAAACATAGTCATGTTTAGCACTAAGCCCATGACTCACTTTCTTTTGACATGTTGAGGACTGCCACATCCTAATGCAAACATGAGAAAATCCAGTTGGCTAATTAGAATTATAGAATATTAGCACACAAAAATTTGGCAGAAAGGCCATCTTTGCCTATCCGAAAACTCAGCACCTTACCTCCTTGGCTTTGGACAGATTGGAGTCACTAATAGAATTGAAACAACCATGTCAGTTGGACTACATACACATGAAGTACAAGAAAGATATGAACACCATTGGCCACAAAGGCCAAAGAATGTGGTTGCCATGAGTCACTGAGGATGTTCACATTTTTGGTGTTGGTGTGAGCTCTTCCATCAAGCTGGACTCTGAACTGTAACCAGTAATCATAAGAGAATAAATCCCTTGTTCCCTTAAGTCATTTGATTGTCATTTATCAGCAACCATGCAGGAGAACTGCAACAGTAGTTCAGAGGTAGACTGAACACTTAGCATGTGAAGGGCATGGATTTGATCTCAGCACATAATAATGAGAGGAAGAAGAGGAAGAATAAGAGGAAGAGGAGGAGGAAGAAGAAGAGGTGGGAGAATGGTAGGAGGAAGATGAAGAGAACAGTAGCACCAGCAACAGCTTCTAGCTATTAGTCTCAACAGAGACAGAGCACAGAGCCAATTCCATCTAAATGTATAGATGAGAGGCATAGGATCCATTACTAGCCACTTGTATAAACCTGGTGATCAGAAAAATGGACAGCATATTCACTATGATAGATATTTAAGAGTTCATAGAGGGAAGAGGAGATGGCTCAGTAGGTAAGCACTTGCTGTGCAAGTTTGAAGACCCGAGTTCAGATCTCAACACCCACGTGAAAAGCCAGTTGTGGCAGCGTATGTCTGGAATCCCAAAACTAGGATGTACAAACAGAAGGTTCCTGCAGATTCGGCTGACCAGTGAGCCAAGCCAATCAGTGAGGCCCTAGTTCAGTGAGAGACCTTGCCTCAAAAAATAAGGCGGAAAGTAATATAGGAAGATATGGGACTTCACCGTCTGGCACCGTGGGCATGGGGACCTGCATATACACATGCAGAAGAGCTAATAAATTTTTTTCCTAAAGAAATGACTGAAATACTTCATCTAAGAAATAATGGAATCTAGTCAGTAGTTCAAGTTGAAGCATTTTGGAAAAATGCATGTATGTCATAGTTTGAATGTAAGTTGTCCCTCACAGATTCGTGTGCTTGAACCTTTAGTTGTTGTTGGGAAGGTCATGGAACCTTAGGGAGGTGCTGCCTTGCTGGAGTGGGGGTGGGTCTTGAGATTGGTTTGCCCCGCCCTGCTTCCAGGAGTCTGTTCTTACAGTTTGGAGTTGAGTTCTCTCTCTCTCTCTCTCTCCATAATGTTTGCAGTGACCTAAGCCTCCTCCTGCTTCTGCCACCTGCCAGGCTTTTTCAGCCATTAATGAACTATGTCTTTCCTCTGGAACCATCAGCCAAATAAACCCCCCTTTCTCCCCTTCAGTTGCTCGACTGTGAGTGTTGTTGTCTCACAGCAACAGAGAAGAGTCACTGGTATAGGATCAAACAAATAATAGGAAAGACTTGCCCAGCAGAGGAGTCAGATATGCTGACTATGTGGCCATACCCGGGCAGGAGGCAAAGTCAGCTCTCCTCGTCCTCTTCCCAAAGGCAGTTTAAGCTTCGGCGTCTCATGAATCCTCTCTGAGTGTCAGCGTCTCATCTTAAAGCTGGAGGTGGGTCTCAGTCAACTGGGTGCCTGTCTAGTGTGTAGGAAGCTCTAGGTTGATCCTCAGCAATGATGTGGCACATACAGGATTCCAGCACGTTGGAGGTAGAGGTAGGAGGACAGAGGCTCAAGGTCATCCTTGACTACACAGGGAGTTAGAAACCTATCTCAAGGACCAGGGAGGTGGATCAGGGGTTAAGACTCTGCCTCACAAGCAGAAGATCCTGAGTTCAGATCCCAAATCCCATGGAAAAGGCAGTGGCCTCAATGTCTGGCCCTGGTGGGTGGAGCCTTGGAAATCCCAGAGCAAAGCAAAAAGGAGATAGAAGCAATCCAGGATGGATTCCTGAAGTTACCTTTGGTCCTCCAAAGGGACACACAGTGCCCTCTGATACACACACACACGCACACATGCGCGCACACACACCCACATGCACACCTACGTGCACACATACCCAAAATAAAAAAAAAGTAAGAAGTATTAAGTAAATGAGACAGAGGCCAAGTCCTGTCCTACAAGGCATCATCAGTAGCACCCAATACCCTGGCCCCTCATAGCAACCCTTTTCTTTTTCTTGGGGTGGACCCGGCTCCGTGGCTGGCTCTCCCCACGCTCACCACAGGTTTCGAAACAGCCCAGACTGGCAGCCGCCACAGGCAGACTAGACAAGAGTCCCTGGGGGAGGCAGCTCCACCTTCCAACAACCTGTGCCCAAGAACTCGCCCAAGCCAGGGTAATGACCCATGCCTTGCCTCTCCTCACTTACACCCCTCTGACCAGGAAGGAGCAGAGCATCTCGGGACAGGAGCCCAGGCTTTGGGACAACTGAGCAAGATGGCCCCAGGAGCCACCTCCGGAGCTCTTGGACACCCCCCAGCCAACCCCCAGACAGAGGGCTACAGGAGCAAAAGCAGCGCTCAGCTTCAGTGCAAGCTGCTGGCGCTTCCTGAAGCCACACTAACATTCTCAAAAGACATTTCTCTATTACCCTCAACTTCGGAAATTAGAAGAGAATTTTACTGACTTCACTATATGAAATAGCATGCTTAAAAAAAAAAAAACAAAAAAACCCTCTTTATTTATAGAGTTTACTTGTTTTTAAAATAGTCTGAGAGCAACACAAGCTAATTTTTAGGTAGCCTAAAGACAAAAGGCTAAAGACTTTGTTTCAAAATAAAAAGTGAGGCAATGAACTGCACCCCAAATTTTTGTAGAATGATATTATCTGATGGTGCTCTGGGATTCTATCATTATGCAAAATAAACAAATAACATAAAAAGGTAATCAATTTTCTTTCTATATCCTACCAGTCACTCACACACACACACAACCTTTTAGTTACTTTGTGTTATCTCATTATGTTTATTTTAAAACCAATTATAAAGTGACGTTCACGGAATAAATTCCCCAGTGTAAATTAATTTGTTTAATATGGATTTATTCATGATTTTATTCAGACAAATTTTTATATATCACCTTTGAAATTTTTATGCCTTACAACTTCTGCAATCTTCCTTCTTGGATGCTCACTTTATAGCTCAATAGAAGCTTCTCTTAAGCTAAAATAAATACCAACATTACTTCATTATGAGCTGCCAAGATAAAGGAAAATTAATAAGAACAGAGAAGGCTACTTCCTACAGCCAATATCATAAGTTCTATGTCCAGAATGTTTAAGTCAATTATGTCAGCTCTTCCTAAAGGTTAGCCCAATTAAAGGAAAAAGGAGAAGAGGAAGACGCAAAGAGTTGATAAGGGTCTCTAATTAAACCCAGAGCATGAACATATCTATTGCTTTCTATTCTTGACTATGAATATAAGATGACCAGATCCTTTGTCTCAGGTTTGGGAGATGGCTTAGTGGTTAAAGCCTTTGCCTCTTCACAAGCAAAAGGATCTGAGATCAGATCATCAGATCTTGAATAAAAGTATCAAACAGGTATGGTAGGCATGATGGCCTGGCTGGGAAGGCAGAACCTGGGAATCCCCAAAGTAAGCCGGCTGGCCAGACTAGGCCTAATGGCATGCTCTGGGCTTAATTAGAGACCCAGTCCATAGCGTGGAAGGGAATCAAGGATAATCCCCAATATCACCCTTGGGCCTCCACAGGCACACACATTCAAGTGTACTTATACACCTGCACACACATACATCCACGAAACACCCGTATACACGTGTACTTCTACACACACATACACACGTGCTTGCACACACACATACACATACACAAAAAAGAGAAGAAAAAAGAGCTGGTCCCTGAGCCCCTCTAGCTGTGGTGACTTCCCCACTATGACGGACGGTGACCTGGAATTGTGAGCTGGAATTAGGCCATTTCCCCCTCGGGTGCTGAGGCTGGGAATTCTTGCTGCAGCAATATGTAACAGGCCTGAAACAAAGCCCTTGGAACTACTTTGGGGAATAAATATGGGAAGAGTTTAAAACTTGGGGCTGGAAGAGCCAATGAGCACTGGAAACAGAGCGTGAGGGACAGCAATGTTGACAGATACACGGACAGGTGAAGCCTGGCTCATGAGATTTCACAGGGGAATGAAGACTATTAGGGAACTATACCAGCGGCCATTTAGGTGGTATGTTGCCCAAGAATCTGGTGTCACTATGAAACATGAAAACCTGAGAGAAGCTGAATTTGAAGATAATGGACCAGTTTGTTAGGTAGAGGAAGCATCGACTTAGGGGAGCATTCAGGTTGGTACTGAAAGTGCAGTTGTGACTATTAAAGAAAGCAGCATCGCTAAAAAGTGATCTTTGGTACACTGGGACACAGCATCTGGCAGCAAAGCTCCATCCCTTTGCGAAGGTCCAGATTCATCTAAGGGAAGGAAACCTAAGCTAACCTCAAAAGTCGCCACCTACAATAGTGTTTCCCCAAAATCAAGTATTTTGCTGTAGCAATGAATAATGAAACTAAAACACTAAGTAACATATTCCCCCGTTCCTTTCCTATGCTGAATGAACATGTGGGTGGATGAATGGAATATGCCTGTTCCCCAATGTGCAGTCCACATTTTGCCCTAAGGAGTCTTTCAAAAAGAATAAGCTCTATTTTCTCCATTTCCCCCCTCAGTCATAAAACAACGCTTTTGACATGAATCTATGCTCAGGTCTCTTCTCTTTTTCCTAATCTTTTATTCACTGGAACAGATTTCAGAATGCCAATGCTGACTAAGAAAAACCTGGTGAGAATTTATTGGCCTGAACTTTTAAGCCGAAGTAGGCATCTGGCTTTCAAATTTCTTGCTTTATGGAGACTTGGGTGCGCCCGTCACTCTGAATCTTATCTGCAGGTGGAAAGCACTCACCCCTTCCGAGTACAAGTGAGCATTCCAGTCCCAAAGAAATGAATGATTGTGGTACGGTACAACAGTGTTCTCTTACACACTGAAGCTTAAAATTACAGAGTAAGGAGGCGGTAACCCGTGATTGCTTCCTTTGAGGGCTTTCATCGCCCGTGCATCTGTGTCTTGTTCCATGACAACTTCCCTTCAGTTCCCAGGTTCAAAGGACCTCGACAGTTGTAATTCACAATCATGAAAAAGAACTGTAACATCAAGCCAACAATGAAAGAGCAGGTTTCAAGGCAGGTAGAGCCAAACACTAATGCACTTAATTTGGGGTATGCATGTCCCTAAACCCAGAAATGCCACCACTCCCCTGAAGGACTCATTTCTGCCTTGCTGCCTTCTACTATCACGTGTGGGAGTTTTATGATCTGTTCAGGCTGTTGTAACAGAATGTTGCAAACGGGATTACATAGCAGCCGTTTATCTCTCGTACTGGCAACTACAAGCCAGAGTTTAGGATGCTAGGATGCCGACCTCTTTGTCAAGTCCTATTCTGCACTGCACAAGACCACTGCCTTCTGGTTGTGCTCTCCCATGATAGGAAGAAAGAGCACTGGTACCTTTATCTCATCATGGGGAGGGAGGTTTATTCTCATAACCTCATGTAAAAGTAATTACTTCCCCAAGCCCCCACCTCAAGACACGGTTTGTCACCTAAGGTTAGACTTTTACCCTGGGAACTGCAGGAGGCAGTTCATAACAAACAGTTCATGACAGGGACAGCCAAGGGGAGCCGAGAGAGTGAATCACTGGACCTGCAAAAGCACCTGAGTCACAAGGTGTGACAAAGCAGGACACAGGGTGGCGGGAAGGCTAGAGAGGCCTGTCCACCAGGAACAGAGGGGCTTTGAGGAGACGACTCCACCTGTGTCAACCTGCGAGCAAGTGAGAGTCAGACCAGTACTGGGAGGGAGGCTGGTGACTGCATTGAGATCCAAAGCAGCAGGAGGCGGGAACTGAGGAGCGAGCCAGAAGACTCCAGAGGAACGAACAGGGCAGAGCTCTGGGCCCGGTTGCTTGCTGCGGTGCCCACGCTCTGTCCTGAAAGGCTGTGATTTAGGGGGACGGTGCGATTCTACCTGGGTTTGAGATGACACTGGGGCAGTGGCCAGTGGAGATGTCTTTCCAGAAGCTGCGACAAGAGAAGCGGTGGTGACAGTATAGCAGGCTCTGTCACAAAACCATGGACGTGGCCTTGGATCCGGCCAGTAGCTCAAGCTCTCTGCACTTCTCTGCAGGGCGGCTGCCAGGATAAGGCAAGAGCTGTGGAAGGACGGGTAATTCAGTAAGCACTTCATACCTGCAGATACCAGGAGCAACAGTGGCATCCTGGCCAAGGGACTTCAGAGTCGGCAAGACAAGCAACAACACCTCTGTTCTCAGTTTCTTCCACTTTAAAATGAAGACATAGAGAAGCCACCTATTGCATGGAGCTAATGGGAGATGAAAGGTCTGAATCATCTAGCATCACCTGAGAGTTGAATTAGTTGCTGCTTCTGTGAAAGGGTACTGAGTCACTCGAGGGAAACTAAGGTTCATTCTGGTAACACACAGGACACATGCTGGACTAAGCAGTGGCTGGGAGAGGCGAAGAAACGCCATGGGCGGGCTTCGCTGAGCAAGCATGGGCAAGACCTCAGGACTGCTGGATGTGCCAGGCAAGGGAGCGGCTAGAGATAAGGATGCCACCTCACATCTTCCTGGAACAACTGTAAGCAGCAGCCCTTGCCAACCACAGAGGGAACTGGAAAAGATGAGCAGCTTTGTGGAGGAAGGTCAGAGGCTTACTTGAAGAGTTTCCCTGGGGCATCCAGAGATGGCTGCTTGCAAGTAGTCTACACATGCCTGGCACTTACAGAACAAATTGAAGCTGAAAATACAGATTTCGAAGTTGTCAGCAGATGAGCATCCATGGAAGACACATCCCCCAGGGAGATAGGTACAAGTGAAAGAAGTAGAAAGGTAGGTAGGCAGGGATCCAGAGGCAGACCCTGAAAGTGTCAGTACTGAAGCGGCAGGGAATAGGCTCAGAAAGGCGTAGGGACTAGAAAGGGAACGAGAGCGGAAGAGTGAGAAACAGAAGACAGGCCTGCGCCAGACACCAGTGCCAAAGATTTCAGAAGGATTTGCAAAGCCTCTCACGCTGCCCAAGTTCACATCAAAGGAAGTTCCAAACCAAACCACTGCATGGAGAGACGAGATCCTCTGACCAGCATGGGTGGGAACTGACATCAGATTGTGGCAAATAAAGGAGGCAATTCATGGGTAGTAAAGATGTTCTAGAAGAACAAAGACAGGGCAGCATCAGGGGTACACAGCAGAAAGAAAGGGAAACATTTGTCCCAGTGGCTAAGGTGGTGATTGCTGTTCATGGAGGAGAAAGACCTCAACTTCCATATCTGTCGAGTCAAAAGTGCAGGTGGAGAGGTTGACAACACAACATGGAGAAGAATCAATGGACAGAAGGTTCCAGAGAAGCATCCTAGGACAGCAGCGAGGTGGAGAAGAGGAAACATGACCAAAAAGACTCTTCAAAAGATGGGAAGGTTTGAAACAGGAGACAAAAGAATAAACTACAAAATAAAACCCCACAGATAAAGCCAGGGAAACAAAACACAAAATAATTTAGCTCTCATTCCTCCCACTCTGGGGCTAGGCCTGGCTAGGTGCAGACAGGGGGAAGTCACCAAAAGCAAACATGCATCAGAGATGAGCCCGACATGACATGTGGCAGCCGGGGCCTCTGGTTACAAAGGGAAGAGAGAGGACTCATGAGAGGATGACTATTCAAAAGCATTCTCTTAATCTAAACGTACAAAGCCATCAGCTACCATTACCCCCTGATAGTAACTTTTGGAGCCAAGAAGTCCATGAAAATAACTTTCTTTTTGTTTTTCTTTTCATGTGCATGTGTACATGAGTCATGCGGGTGTGGACGGGCACATCGTATGTGCCTGTGGAAGCCCCGGGGCAATGGTGATATTAGCAATCATCTTCAATCATTTTTCTACCTTGTTGTTTTGAGTTTTAGTCTTTAATTAACCCCAGAGCTTGTTCTGAGGATTCACTGGCTCAACCTTCCAGGGTTAGAATTATAGGTGGACCACCATATCAGTCTACCATTTTTATGTGGGATCTGGAGATCAGAACCCCGGTCCTTTTGCTTCCATGGCAAGCACTTTAACCACTGAGCCATTTCAGCCTGAAAGTAGGTGCACTTTTCATAATGTAGAAATAAAACAGTAAGGATGAAAGAGAATGATGAGTTATAGCAACAAAACAAGTTGACTTTTTTGTTCACCATATATATAATAAATACTTTCAAGAGAGGAGAGAAACAACTTTCTCAAGTTGTCCTAAAACTCCAAACACATCACAGCATACTCATGTGGACACACACATGATAAATATAAAAAAATCATTAAACTATCAAAGAACACTTATAGGGCTGGAGAGATGGCTAAGGGATTAAGACTCTGCCTTGCAAGCAGAAGGACCTGGGTTTGGATCTCAGCTCCCATGTAAAAATGCCGGATGGAAATGGCAGTAACCTGTACTTTGGCCCTGGTGGGCAGAGCCTGGGAAATCCTAGAGCGAAGCAAAAACATGGTAGAAGCAATCCAGGATGACATCCAAAGTCACCCTTGGTTCTCCACAGGAACACACAGTGTTCTCTGATCACACACACACACAGAGTCTCTCTCTCCCTTAAAAAAATAAAATAAAATAAATTTAAAAAGAACATTAATAAATGAAAAACAAACACCACCAACTAATTCTGATACTAAAATATCAATGACTTTCAAAACATTGCTTGAAAGTTGATTCACTTTCATTCATTCAAATAAGTCCCTGAAAATTTAAGGAACTATCCTCTACCAAGGATGTATGTAATGAAAATTAACGTGGGTGCTACATTCAAATGGTTGCATTCACCAGAGCATCAAGGATGGCGAAGGCTCTAGAGAATATGTGCTCATGCTCAAGTTCAAACACACGCCCCTGTACCTAGAGAGGACCACGCATGCTTACCAAAGTCTAGTGTCCGGTCAAATGTCTGTTTCCTTCCCTTGCCCATCTTTCTGCATGTCACAGTCACCAACAGTTTACTGTAACCAGCACCTCCACCAACTACACACCAACCATAATCTAGGTACTATACTTGACCATCCAGGCCTCACATCCAAAAGAATGGTGACTTTCAACATGATGAAGTGAGGCCCTTAGAGGTTAAGAGAAGCCCTCATCTCATTCACTGCAGCATGGATACAGAGTGCCCCAACCTCAGAACGCCTGCTCCTAAGCAAGGCCCTTGCTCCAAATGGAGATTCATGGGTTACTTTTCATGTACCCTGAAAAAAGCTACCAATGGAAGAAAGGTTTATTTGCACTCATGGTTTGAGGGGATACCGCCCATCAGTGGGGGAAATGCATAGTGGCAGGAATGGAAGATGCCTGAGGTCAGGAAGCAGAGAGACATGAATGCTGGTGTGCCACTCACTTTCTGCTATTGATTCGGTCTGGGATACCATTCATATTTGGGTTGGGTTGGGTCATCCCCCCCAGTTAAACCCCTCCACAAACACAGTCACTGACATTAACAGAGGTGTGCCTCCTAGGTGGTTTGAAAATCTCATGACACTGACCATTAGGATTGCCCATCACAGAGCTAAGTGCAGTTTTCTTAGTTTGGCAATTTAGAATTTCTTGTTTTTTTTGTGTTTTCTATTTTTTCTGACACAACTGGAGATTCAACCTAGGGCCTCATGCATGCCAAGCACTCTACCACTCAGCTACAATCTCAGTCCTTTAGGATTCTTTTAGCACGGATTTTTTTTTAGCCGTTCAATTTATTCCTTGGCATTTTATAAGTTTGCATTTATGGGGGCTTTTTTTTTTTTAAAAGAACAGCAGGAAAACCTGTTCTAAGTATCTGAACAAATGAGGATCCACTAAATACCCCCACAAGCTGAGTTCTAGGCAGCAATCTTACCTTCCAACTGAGACACTTGCAATTAGCAAAACAGGACAATGCGGTGTTAGAACAGGAAAGTGCTTACAAAACAAGGACTTGAACCTAAAATAAGGGGCTTCATTTGGGCACGAGAACAAACTCTCCTGACAGTGCTGTACCCCCCAGATAATACCAAGCCACACATGATCTTCAGAGTATGGAAAGGCCATGGTGGAACCCATTAATCTGTATGATTAATATGCACTGACTACTTGCAGTAAGATTGAATTTTAAAAAAATATTAAGGCAAAGGAAATGCTGCTGAGGCAGACCTTCTCTAAACTGCATGTCACACACTCCTACAGATGTGTAATGAAATCAACTTAGAGGGCCACAACTAGTATTTCTTAGAAATAAACTGGAATGTTGTATTTAAACATTAATTAAGTCCTGGTGAGATGGCTTAACAGGTAAAGGTCCTTGCCACACAAGTCTGACATCTGAGTTTGATCTCTGGAACCTACATAAAAGTAGAAGCAGAACCAATTTCACAGAATCGTCCTCTGACACATGCATCATAGCACACATGCCCACACATATTCATCATATCCACACACAATAATAATAAACATTAGAAATAGATGAATGTTGGGGCTGGAGAGGTGGCTCAGGGGTTAAGCCTCTGCCTTGCAGGCAGAAGGTCCTGAGTTCAGATCCTAGACCCCACATATAGATTCCAGGTGGAAGCGGGGGCGGCCTGTGTTTCTGGTCCTGGTAAGGCAGAGCCTGTGAATCCCGGGGCAGAATAAACAAAGAGGAGGTAGAGGTGGTCCATAGTGATTCCCGAATTCGCTCGTGGTTCTATACACACACACACACACACACACACACACACACACACACACACACACACACACATGCACACACGCACAATTGAACAAATAATAATAAAAAAAGAAATAGATGAATGTTAACAAAGCCATAGATGAAGTGATTTATTTGACCATATAGTAGGCCCTCAGTGGTGCCCAGTGAATCCAGATCTGTACGTCTGCATGTCCTAGTATGTGTCAGGCAGCAATCTGAACTGGTATTTCTTTCTGTATTGGCATTAAGAACTCAAAAACACTATTTTCTATGAAGAGGGTAATGAAGAACTGAAGAACACTAAAAGATGCTAGAAGCCAGAGAGTCATTTTTTAACAAAGACCCCAAACAGAATTAGGACTACCCACAATTATCCTCGCCACATGATGAAACTAGTGTTGACATTTCAATGGTGAGAGTTTGGCAGCACATTTCTCTCTTTCTCTCTCTCTCTCTCTCTCTCTCTCTCTCTCTCTCTCTGTGTGTGTGTGTGTGTGTGTGTGTGTGTGAGAGAGAGAGAGAGAGAGAGAGAGAGAGAGAGAGAGAGAGAGAGAGACGGCGCTCAAATGTGTGTGCCTGCGTAGGCCCAAGGGTGACATTGGAATCATCCTGGATTGCTCTACCTCCTTGTCAGTTAGGCGCCGGTGTCAACTTGATGATTGAGGGTTTGAGCTCTGGGCACATTTGTGGAGAATTAGTAGTTGAATTGGGCCCATAGCGAACCTGCAGGAGATTGTTTAGCTGAAGGGGAGGACCCAGCCTATGGTGAGTGGGATTAGGCCCTGGAGTAAGACAGAGGGCTGGTTGAAGGAGTTGGCATCCTTTCATACACTTGGCCAAACATGCTGGTCTGGCAAGTAAGGATTGTCCCTCTCTCAGCCTTTATGTAGAGATAGCATGGCCAGTTCCCTTGGTCCTGGTGTTGGTGCGTGCTCTCCTGTCAAGCTGGACTACAGACTGTCATCAGACTATCAGTAAGAAAAAAACAAAACAAAACCCTTGTTCTCTTAGGCATTCTGATGGTCATTTATTAGCAACCATCCAGTCAAACTGTAACACTTCTCATTGCTTTGCTCTGGGATTTCCCAAGTTCTACCTTCCAAGGCCAGAATTACAGATCATCCACCTGGCATTTTTACATGAGATCTGGGAATCGGGACTCACATCCTTTTGCTTGTGAGGCAAAACTTTAATTCTTGAGCCATCTCCCCAACCCTGGCAACATATTTTAATTTCCAAAGCACATCAAACTGCAAGGCAGGAATTACAGATGTTATCTTGACGTTGGGCAAGATTGAAAAAAGTCGACATGATTTATCCAGTAAACCATCTTGCAATATTTGTCAGAGCAGACATTGTGCCAGATTTCAAATGCTTTTGAAAACTGACTTTGGAAGAGACAGGAAAAAAGGTCTTCATACAGAAATCCTTACAAATGGATGCAGATTCAACCTAACAGTTCTATCACAGCCAAATTCTTAGCTAAATCTAAAGCCTATGCAGGCTTCTTTACAGGAAGATGAAAAAGAACTATAAACACATAACTAATCATTGTAGAATTTAATTACCACATCCATGTATAAACCCAAAAGACTGTATAATAGGATGCCTAACAATGTCTCCTTGGGTGGGGTAAGAGGGTACACAGCCATGGGGAGCACTCTTGCAACATCTACCTCCCTTTTTAGGATCACGTAGCTCCACCTATCTGGTTTTAGCCTATGCTTCAGTAATCAGGATTCCTTCACCAGTCATCAAACACCTTCCGGGATATGAACAGACTCTTTTCTGATCTAGTGTGAACTAGAGACACGACAGAAAATGTATACAAACCGAGCCATGCATGTGGCCACGATGCCTCTCCAGGTGGGACTTTACCACAGATGGTCGTCAAAAGAGAAGACACCTGTGTCAACAGTAGATAGATTCTTCCAACTACATTCTAGCTCCAAGCTCTGGAAATCCAAGAAGCACTGTGAGGGTAACACTCTCATGGTAGATGAACAGCACCAATTAAGGTATGTGCATGCCTGCTAGCTCATTTCACGGAGTTTCCAGTATTGAGACATACCCTATGTGGGCTTTTACAGGAGCTACATCGAGACTTCAGAGTCACGCTACCTGGGTTCATCCCCCTATCCCATAGGCCAATCCCCACCTGTGTGAACTTGGGAAAATCTCTTCGTCTTCTCTGAGCCTGTTTGTTCATTTGTAAGATGGGGTAATTAGAGCGCCTGGCTCATAGGTTGTTGTGAATAACAAATGACTCCATACATACCAAGTGCCGAGAACAGCACCTGACCATAATAAGGGCTCCTGAAGCATTATCTTTTGCTTATTTTCCAAACAAAACTGCTTGGACACAGCAGGTTTCCAGGTTAAACCTCAACCAGGTCTGTCTATTTCTTCCTTTCCATTTCTTTCTAACTTCACAATCTTGCTTTATGTTACTCCAAAAAAACTTTATTTCCTATTCTAAAAAAAAAAAAAAAAAAAAAAGACACGTCATCTAACTCTGATCTGTCTGGTACAGAAATTAAATAAATAAATCACCTTCTACTCTGACTCAGATAGATATCAGATAGTTACCAGAAGATAACTCAGACCTTTGGCTAGCATGAAGTTTGAAGTCTGCAAATTGGCTTCCTGTATCTCTAGTCATTTGCAAATAAGGCCAATTTCAAATGCATAAAGGATCCTTCCTAACCTTCAGATTCATGAGGTTCTAAGGCATAAGCCAGTATAGGTCCTTCATTCACAACCCAGAGGCTGAAATATTTGAAGCTGTGAGCAGGGAGAGGGAACCGGAGAAGAGAAACTAAAGCTAAAAATAGACCCCCACCAGAAGAAAGCTACCAGGAGGAGGCCACCCTTGATTCAGCTGTTTATTGCCCTACACAGCCCTTAACCATTAGCTGAAGTCAGTACAGGATCTGCAAATTACCAGTGCTCAGTGATTTCTATCCCTTCAGTCTACAACAACTGGGTAGTTTGAAGGGAAATACTTGTATACTGTAATATATGCACAGCATCTTGTATAATTTCACCACAAAAGACTCTTTCAAACATTCCTCTTGTTTGTTATGGGTGGAAGGCTTAAAGCTGCAGAAGGGGGGGGAGGAGAAAGATGCAAGGGGAAAGATTTAAGCCTTTGAACTATGTACCTAGCCTACACATTCAATCGAGTGGACATCCAAACCTCTTCCTCCCCCACCACCACCCCTACCAGTTACTGTAAGGAATATTCAAGACAGGTAATTTGTCAAAGTACTAAGTGAGCAGAACTTGTACTGGGTTCCCAAGCTATACTTAGTGAAGGATTTGTTAATTTCAACAATAGTTTTTCTCTTAACACACATCTTCTCTAAACCCAAAATGGAGTACAAAGGCCAGTTGGAAATAAATGAAAACTGGAGTCCACAGAGGCAAGACAGAACACATCCATTCATCCAACGGCAATCCATCTACAATGAGCATATTGTTTCTTTAAAGAGTTTCACCCACTTCCTATTAAAAAAAAATCCCATGAACGCTTCCTATTTTGCCAATTTTTACTCAGGCGATGAAATGGGCTTTCTGTGAGAGCTGGGCCAGAGAAACAATATATTTTTACAAGCTCATTAGTTATCCAGTCAAGGTCTCATTATATCGTAATCATTCATCCGTAGTCAGCAGGGAGAACAGCGTTTCCTTATGCAATAAGAATGCTAAGAAAATATGTATTCGCAATAGACCATAAAATGTGTGAAGCATGGAGAACCCCAAATCGGTGGTTAATGCCAGTGGATTTACCTGGCTTTCATTTTTTCTGAAAAGTCTAACACTTCCATGAATCCAAATCTAGCTTTGACTTAGAAGCCATGTCCTTAATTATTAAAGTCTCCTTCACACTTCTACCCTTGCCAAACTCCACTCCAATAACAGAAGTGGAATTCCTCATTCAGAATCAGTGTTGTAAAAGACTCTCTTGGGAAATCGTTTGACTTCGTTCATTTTTCTAGCCTGTTTGTTACAGGTTGTTTCAAGTCTTTCTCCCTAAACTAACTGTGTTCCTCTCAGTCAAAACTATGTATAAAGCCAGTCCCTGGACTGAGGGAACTGTGCTTGGAGAGGGGGATCCCCTAGAGATGGTGGACCCAATTCCTGCACCCCACCTGCCTAAGCACCCTTCGGGGTGGACCAAGGCTCATTTGCACCCATCCCTGAGAGTAACTCATCTTGGGGAGCCCAAAAGGCTTCTACTGAGAAACAACCTGTTCATGCTTTGCATGGATAAATTGTGGGGATAATGTAAAGCGCTTGTCCTGAGGTTTTGATATAGAATTTAAGAAGCCAGAGGCGGGGGGGGGGGCGGGAAGGGGTGATCTGAGACCCTCAAGACCTCTCCTCACGCATAGACAGTTTAAGATCCCTTTCCCGCTTTCTCTCCACAGAAATCAGGGGGTTACCCAGGAGTGCTGTCCGTAGTACTGTTCCAATCGGCGCAGCCTAGTTGAGCCCTTCTGAATCCTGCTACACCTGGGGTCAGAAGCGCCCCAACTCAGAGAAAGGCTCTGCGCCTCTCAGGACGCAGTCCTCCATGGCATTAAAGGGAGTCGGCAGATCTCCTGGCACCCGGCAACCAAAACCAGACAACGGCGTCCCAGTCGTAGCTCCAAGGCGCCAGAGGACACCCGGGGGAAAGAGAGATCGTGCCTTCACGAGCACCCTGGCACTCTGGGGCTCGGTCCCGAAGAGCTAGGGCCATGCGCACCGGGAAGCCGGAGCCACTGGAAATGCCCGGGGGTCACCGAGGAGCGGGGAAGGTCTCGACTTGTACCCCCTCCCTCCCAGTGCGTCCAGGTACCTCGCAGCCATACAGCTGACCCAGCTGCTCCACGATCCATTCTTCCAGCACCAGGCGCTTCCGAAGCTCCTTGCGGTCGTATTTCACCGTCACTTTCCCCTGCTGGTGACGCCGCTGCTGCTGAACCTGCCCGGCTGTGGCCACCGTGGCGACGGGCGCCGAGTCCTCCCGGGAGGAGCCCGATCCGCTGCTGGAGCCCGGGCTGCCGCCGGCGCCGCCGCGGGGGCTCTGGAAGAAAACCCGTGCGCCGCCGCCTCCGGCCCCGCCGGCCGCCTCGCTGCTGCCGGTCACCACGGACATATCCCCGCGCACCCGGAGCCCGAGCGTGGCCCAGAGTCGGGGCGGGCGAGCGCCCCGCGCCGCTAGCACAGCGGGCCCGGCAGCCGCATGCGAGGAGCTCGCCCGCACCTGCTCTGCGCGCCGCGCGCGCCGCGTCCTGGGGGAGAGCGGGAGGAGCAAGTGGAGGAGGGGGGAGGGCGAGGGGGAGGGCGGGGACAGAGGCCTTAGCGAGGACCCTATGGGTGCAATCCAGGAGAGGGCCTGCCTGCCCAGGCACACCCTCGGCTCAGTGGTGTAGACAGAGGAGCAGACCGGCAGGGTTCCGAGGTTCTTCCAGGTGGGGATCAGGGTCTCTTGCCTTGCACGTGGGAATTGCCCTTCTTGCTCAGTCCTGGGACTCGGGAGACCTGAAGACTCCCCACCATTCAAGGATGGTGAGCAGGGTTCAGGCGCAGCAGGCTCCTTCCTCTCTCACCCTTTGGTCTCCTAGGATGGCGAGGAGTGTTTCCTCCCCTCTCCTTCAGCCCCGCCCCGTGGATCCAAACACAAATTCCTATTCACGCCACGATCGCCACTGATGCCACTTTCCTTGTGGGATTGTGAGAGAATTGATGAGGCGACAGTTTGTGCAACCAGGCAGTCACCACGCCTGAGAAACCATTTCCAGGCTGGGTTTCCTTGCCTAACCAAACTGGTTCATCCCAGGCAGGGAACGAAGATAGCTTTATATCCTTACAACCCAGCAGCTGAGACGGAGAAGCCAGGGAATCCAGACTGTGAGCTTCCCCCGAAGAGTCGGGTGGGTCTGCTAGGTTTACAAACCTACTGTTGCATGCACAGTTCCTCCAGCTTTCTTCCCAATACGATCTCTCAACACCCCTTTTTTTACCCAGGCAGGCAGCTGCATTGACTGACTGCCTTGATAAACATCGTACAAGCAAGTAGCATTCCGAATGAATGAGCTTATTATAAGGTTTAGGGTAAAGAGTTGGGGAGGGGAGCTGTAAACAGGAAAATGCATGTGCGTGCGTGTAAAATTACAGGGAGACTCTAACATTATGTCTACTGAGCACAACACATTTCTGTTCAGGCAACTGAAAGAAATCATAAAGATGGTCGTGCAAGTTAGGTAGCTTTTAGGAACTCAAAGCAGTTCCTACAAAATAAGCATCCTAGTCAATTTCCTCTCAACAATTTTCCTAGAAAGGATTCTTTGTGGGGTTCTAGCCTGACAGTTGTAGAGACCAGGAAAATGGAGACCTACCCAGCAGCCAGTCTGTGCCGTCACCTGCCAGCACGTGGTTCCTCCCCAGGTTCCATGATGTCTTTGTTTCCTCAGCGAGGGGTTTTCCAGTCAGAGTCTGAGTGGAGATTTTTTTCCACCAGTGTTGTGTGCCTACAGCTCACCAGGAGGATGAAAAGGGCCTTGAAGAGTGAAAAGGAACCGTGTGGGAGGGGATGAGATCACAGGCGTCTCAGGGTGTCTGGTGTTGGTCTCAGGCTTCTGCCTTGAAAAGAGAGTCAAGGCTGAAAGATCGGATCCCTGGGGCCGGCAAGATGGCTCAGGGTAAAGGTACCTGCTGGCAAACCAGGCATCTGAGTTGGATCCCTGGAGCACACATGGTAGAGAGAACTGATTTACAAATGTTATCCTCTGACTTCCACATGTACGTGTGACACATGCTTTTGTCAGCTCACCCCTCCTCCCCAACACACACACACCCTCTTTCTCTCAATATTTTTTGGGAAAAAAAAAAAGGTCTGCTGTTTACTAGAAAGTGAGTGTTCCTACGTATCCACCAGAGACATGACCATGGTGGTCCCCTGGAGATTGGCGGCCATTCTCCACGTCCTCTACTCCAGGCTGCCTTTGTAGGGTGGATCAGATTATCTTAGACCCTGACTATAAACTGTAAGCCAAGAGGTGTCTTCACAAAATCAAACTGTCTACAAGGAGCAAGCAGAGACAGTGCAGCATTCAACAGTGTCCTACATACAAAGTGAGCTTGTCTGGCTCCAGACATCTGGTTCTTTGCCAAGCTGGCAAACGCCAACGTTCACCAACGGCACTAACCAGAATTTCAAGTCAAGGCAAAAACAGCTGAAATGTTAGTGAATAACAAAAATCTCTGCCCTGATCTGATGTTGAGATCTTAGAGTACTAATTATTTTGAAATTGGTATCCATGATCCTGCAGGACTGCAGATTGAGAAATTCCAGACCTTTACTCTCAAGCTTTAGACAATGAAGTCTATCACTGAAGGATGGCCTCAAAGAAATTATGAAAATTCACAAAGTTCTTTCTGAGGAATTCGTATGTCAAGTTTTTTCTCACTGTGCGAGATGCCTTTTATTTTGTGTTTAAAAACCCAGCTTTCGTTTGTAACTTCAAAACTGACAAATTTAGGTTTCAGACATCTGAACTTGAAGTCGTAGTCTGACTCTTTGTTGATCTTCCAATCTGCAAGTTAGTCACTCTGACTCATAAGTAGGAGTTAGGGGTTGGGGAGCTGACTCAGTGACTTAAAGCAAAAGGACCTGAGTTCAGATCCCCAGATCCCATATAAAAATGCCAGGCAGATATGACAAATATGGCAGTGGTCTGTCATTCCAGTCCTGGAACATAGACCCCGAGAAACCCAGAGCAAATCAATAAGGTAGAAAAGCTATCTGGGGCGATTCTTGATGTCACCCTTGGGCTTCCACAGTTACACACACTCAACTGCCCTCTTATACACATGCCTGCACACACATCTACATCCACCCACTTGCAAAACACACACATGCAAAAAACAAAAACAACAAAAATGTGGGAGTTGGATAGCCAGAGTCTCTCATTCTAGAAACTCAGGAATGGCCTGGAGATTTTCCCAATGCAAGAGATAAGCTTTGGCCCTAGGCAGTTACTGTCTTCCCTGAAGTAACCCTAAGGAAGTGTTATCTGTTGGTCTTCAGTACTTTATCTTTTTAACTTAGGTGGGCTTTTATTTTTCTTGCTCTTTGATTTGTAAAAAGGTGTTGCTTTATGGAATTACACAGGATTTTAATCTCTGAGTATGATCTTTATGTCCAAAGGTCAGCTATGAGGACTGTAGCCCAGGGCTTCTAGACTTTCTACAGCCCTCTCCCCCAGGGAAACAAATACTGTACAAACATTTATGCTCAGGTGCAATGCTTTGTACTCCTTAAGGACTGGATGTCACAATAATTATGTGAGGCCTGGCAATCTCCCTTGGGAATTCACTAACGACATCCCAGGGCCACAAACTTCAACATAGTGCTCTTTTCTTCAGTAATAAATGCCAGCAATAAGAGACTTACATCCAAATTTCCACTGAGTTGTAATAAAGCAGACAAATAAAAGTGGTTTTAAATCAGATTAACACTTAAGTCTGTTCTTAAGTATGGAAGAGACAGGATCAGTCCTTTGGGATTTTATCTATTACATACAATATTTACATTTTTCAGACTACAATCCCCATCTCATTGTCCTTTCTGGTATTATATTTATTTTAACACTGTTACTCATCGTATATCCATATAATTTTTCTTTTGATCTCTGTCCCACCATTGTGGCTCCTTCTAACTCTGAATGTTTGAATCTAGAATCAAAACCCAAAAATGGGGCTGGATAGATGGCTCAGGAGTTAAGATTCTGCCTCAAAAGCAGAAGGTCCTGAGTTCAGATCCCAGGTCCCACATAAAAATCACCAGGCAGAAAAGGCAGAGGCCTGCACTTCCAGCTCTGATGGGCAGAGCCTGGGAAATCCCAGAGCGAAGCAAAAAGGAGGTAGAAGCAATCCAGAATGATTCCCAAGTCATCCTTGGTCCTCCACAGGGACACACAGTGCTCCCCTCCTCCCCACACACAGAGTAAAATAAATAAATAAAATATTTTAAAGCATTTGAAATCTATAAGTGTTAAAAAAAAAAACCCAAATGGATGGAACTGCTTTTGCATGAATATCAGTATTATGAACCTAAATTTATGTCTCAAAAGTTAGTGAAAAATTCTTCTTGACTGTAAGGATGAACGGAAGGATTAAAAAAAATCATGGTTTTCTCTGTTCCCCTTTAACAATGCTTGCATACACCTGTCCAATCCAGTAATCCTAACGCATGGAGTATTTTGTCTCTTTCTGTAAAACAAGCTCAGTTTGTTCCTAAGGAAGCAAGTTATCTTCCCTTCTACCCAAGAGTCTCTCATATTTCCCTTTTGCTGACAAATGTTTGGGGAGAGTAGTTCCCATTACTCACATGTTGGCGTGCTCCCTTCTCAGCCCCCTGTAGTCCTGCTGACACCCCTTGACTGGCAGTGCCTTGGCGCAGGCCTCCAGCCAACCCTGTGCTGCTCTGTGCTCCCGTGTGGTATGAGCATTGTGCCACCTGACCTCCCACCACTAGACACTCCTGAGCCTCTCCCTGCCCTAGCAAGCTGCCTCCTGTCTTGCTCCTCTTTCCAACAACTTATCTGTCTATCGCAAGGCAGTGAGCTTCTGGAGCTCTTTTTTCTACATCTCTGCCTTGAAAGTAGGCGGCTCCCAATTCTCCCCACAATTCCATTCCTTGCTTATTATTCATGTCAATCTAAACAATGAATACATTCTTCAAAGATAGTAAGTTTATCAGGAAGTAGCAATGAAATGCATGTGGCCATACTCAGATTAAGACAAGGTAAAAATTTTAAGGCATGAGGAAGATTACACAGATTGTTTAGTAATAATAGCCCTGAGGTACCAGAACCAGGATCAAGGATGATATCCGTTGCCTGGTCAACAGGGAGATAAAGGGCAAATGTCACAGCAGAGATATTTTTTGGTTAAGGTTGCAGTGGCCTTTGTCATATGCTTCTATTGAAGCTTCCTGCAGATTTGCCCACCGCCTACCTAATAGGCACCCCACAGCCAGGCTCACGCTGGTCTCAGATATGAGCCGATTTTGGGTCCCAGCTTCGAATCTACTGTGCATTGCATCCAGTGCAGAGACACAGTACAAACATATTTCAGCTTCATACATACATTAATTCATTGCTGGAAAGGCATATTTTTGGATCATGTATGGGCAGCACTGGAAAGAGATCAGGCCAGGATTTCTTAAATATTTTTTTAAATAAAGGCATAAGAAGAACCACATTCTTGTGTGTGTGTGTGTGTGTGTGTGTGTGTGTGTGTGTGTGTGTGTTTGTATGTGTGTGTATTTCTTCTACCTGTGAGTCAGAGGTTTAATCTCTGAGTTATCGCTCCAATCCAAGAAGAAATACGTTCTTGGTCATGTCTGCACACATGTATACTTCCCTACATTGTGCGTGATCCATGTTGATGCTTCTATTCTGCTCTATTAAGTTTAAAGAATGCTGGTCACAGGCTGTGAAGATGCTCAGTGGTTAAAGCCTTTACCTCAAAAGCAAAGGGACCTGAGTTTGAATCCCCAAATCCCATGTGGAAAAAAAAAGTCTGGCAGATGTAATTGCCCACCTGTAATTCTAGCTCTGGAAAGCAAAGCCTGGGAATCCCCGAAGCAAACTGGCTAAAGTCATAAATATATTTAAACACAGTTAATCTATGCTTAAATGGCAGGTTTGGTTTTAATTAGAAACCCAGAGTCACAACAATAAGGTGGAAAAACAATGGAGGATGCATCTCAGTATCACCCTTGGACCTCCACATGCACACACACTCAAGTGCACTGTTGTATATACACCTGCATATGCCTCCGTGTCACCATTACACTTGTCAGAGTACCCTTCCTTTCTTCCCTCACTGATCTAACAGGGATCAATGTCCCAGACCATATGGGAACAGTTTTCCCAGTAACAATACTATTTGCTAAACATTGCTTTCTTTTCTCAGTCTTTCTCCCTTTCTTCTCTCTCCTAGCACCTCTGCATTCCATACCTTTACTCCACTACCACTATCTCTGCTACAAGTTTTTTTTTTTTTCCAATCCATGTCTTAGAAATTGACTATTTGATAATCATGCAAATTCCATTGTCAATTCAAAGTTGCCAGTTGTCTGAAATATAAGTAGCACTTCTTTATGGACAGACAAAAACACCAAGACAACATACCAGATAGTAAAGGATTCAGATACAATCCTATAATTATGTAAAAAATGAGTCTATTTTACTACTCAGAAAGCTAGTTATTTGATTTAAAAAACAAACATAAGAGTATAGCCAATCGGAGCCTTATGCAGAAGATTAGCATTGATCCTAGAAATCACATGTAATGGCATCTCTGTTTTCATGCTGGAGATAATAGACAAATCTATTGCAATATGTCACACACATCCTATTTGAAAAACAGACCCAGTCCTAACAGCCGTATGTGCAGCAGTAATGATACAGCCAAAAGAACAAGCCACACGGTGAGTGTATGGTGAGCTCTAATGGCTGAGGGATGAGGAATACTAACATTGCCCCCCTCTGCCTCAGCTGTCCAACCCACGCAGAGAGAAAATTATGAAATATTACGCAGCTGCCCTTTGGCTGTCTGAGCTCTTCTGAACTGAGGCAGAGGTTTTATGCTAGAAAACCCAGAGACACAGGTAAGAATAAGGAATGAACTGTCACTGAACATAGCAGAACCACAATAGTAATAACTGCCTCCATGGCAGTAAATAAGAATTCTAAATGCCGGGTTCCTGCAGCCAAGAAGTGTGGAGTCTTTCTGGAAACGGTGAGATTTCATTTGCATACTGGGCTGCATCTTCTGCTTTGTCCTTTGAAGTAAGGCAGGCAAGGAGCAGCCAGATGTCAGCTGTGGGGAGGTTAAGCCAGGCCACCTGCAGTTGCTGAACCTAGACTGCAGCTGGGAGTCAAGCTGTGGGTGAGCGCACTAAGTCCTTCTTCCTACCTCCCAGGTCACCCATCTCCCCAGTTTCATGTTTTAAGTGTCTTTCACCACTACCCATAATGGCAGTTTCTGGAAATCCCCACCTTGCTGTATTTCCTATTTGCTCTCAATTCCCTTTACAGCCTTCTTTTTGACCCTCTAGGATGGTGGTAACTACCAACTGGTGTAAGCCACTGTGAGACAACGCCAAAAGCAAAAGGCCTATGTTGAGTTAAACAGTGCACATACACACATGCACAGACATGCATGCACATACCCATGCATGCACAGACACACACATGCACATGTACACACAGATGCATGTACATGTGTGTACACATATGCACATGTACACACAGATGCATGTACATGTGTGTACACATATGCACATACACATACTTATTCATAGGCACACAGACACGTACAAACAAAAACACACATGAGCTCACACATATAAAAACACATACATGAACATACATGCATGCATACATAGGTACACATTCACACACATACATGCACATAATACACATACTCATATGCACATGTGCATATATATACACTCATAAACATGTATGTGCATACACATACACATTCATATGCACATGCATATACACACATATATGTATATACATATATGCATGCATATACATACACACATGCATACCCTTCCTGAATCTCAGAATATGACAGCTTGCAAATAGGATCTCTGAGGCTGCAATCAGCTAGAATGGGGTCATACTAGAACAGTCCAAGTCCCTAATCCAACATGATTGGTGTGCCCTTAGAAAAAGAGAGATTTAGCAACAGACTCACCCAGAAGACAATTTGAAAAAAACACGGAGAATGTCATGTGATGACAAAAGTAGAGATTGAAGTGAGATCTGCAAGCCAAGGACCACCAAGAAGTCCAAGAACTACTAGAAGCTGGAAGGATCTATTCAGAATCTCCAGTATTACTATGGCCCTGCCAGCCTTGATCCTGGACATCCGGGGTTTAGGGATATAGCTCGGTGAGGAAGAGCTTGTTTAGCAAGCTCAAGAAGCTAGTTTCAATGCCCAGTCTCTCTCTCTCTCTCTCTCTCTCTCTCTCTCTCTCTCTCTCTCTCTAATTCTGGATTCCAGAAGATTTTTGGTGTTTTAAGCCCTAAGAGCTATATAGAGCTATCAGGGTTGACTGTGGAACTGGCTGCCAGACATGGCCTCTAAGACGTCATCTCCCTGAGTTTGCATTGCTTCTGGTTTGCTGTGTGTGGAAAGGCTCTGAATCCTGTGCAATCCTGGCAGGGAGTCATGTCTGCAGGCCTTGGAGTTGTCTGCTGCAGTTCCTGAACAGACAGCAACAGCCCTGCACCCATCTCATTCACCCCTCTGAAAACACCTCCCAAGGCACGCAGGTCAGTGCTCACATTCTAGATGGATGATTTCCATAGTCCCTTGTTTCTCAGGTTACACTTTATGGGGAAAAAAGGACATGGACACAAAATAGCATACTTGCAATACTTAGCATACTTAGGAGTAATCTTTTTTCAAGTGCCAGTGATCTAGAAACCTAGTCTTTTTGTAAGTGGAATGATTAATATTTACATAAATGCTCTGAATGGCAGTCAATTTCATAATTAATGGAAACTGAACACCAAACCTAGTGAGTAGGTAAAAAAAAAAAAGGTTAGAGAATTCTGAAGAAAGAACTAGGGAGGGTATTAGAAGATGGACAAATATAATCAAAGTACATTATGCATACATACAAAAATGTCAAAATAAACCCATTATTTTGTACAATTAACATATGCTAATATAAGAGGTTAGAAAAAGGACCGGCAGTACTATCTACCACTTTGTAGTATGTCATGGTCATTTGCTGGGCCTCATTCATCTATCCTGGGATATACACGGCCAGAGGGCCCAGGACAGACATGTCTGGGTCAGCTTGGCAAAATGTGGAGATTCAAATTACAGCTAAAATGATCTTGGAAGATGTGTGGGACTGAAAATAATATTGTCAACCAACAGAATTCAGATTTGTAAAATCTCACAAGAGAAATGGAGAACAGATTTGACTTATTGTATTAGCTTAGTATCTCCAGTATTTAACATGGTATTTAGTAAGCAGCAGGATAATGAATAAATTCATAATTACATATGTTAATTAAAAATAAAGACATTTAAACACCAAATGGTATTTGGACCAAAAAAAATCATCTTGATAAACTAGTGATTTTATGCTTATTAAGAAAAAGACATCAAGAATCATGTCAATATTCTGAAAGTCATATATTATGATGATTATAATCTTTGTATAATTCTTACCAAGCTGCTGCCACACCAGCCATCAACTCTATTCACCTCTGCTGCCTAACCCTCCTACTGCTTTGTTGAGAGGCAGTGGAAACAGAGAATTAAGGGCTGGATCAGCTACGGGAGCCAAACAGCATCTCTTAAGATGCTCAGCCACTGTACACAAAGTGCCCACTATGTTCCAGCACTGGGTCCATCCATCACACTCATACAGGGAAGTGGTGGTAGGTCTCTGCATGTAACTCACTCACGTTCTGCCAAGTCAGAGTTCTAACTCTAAACAGCCTCGTTCATAAACTGAATTTTCACAGCCAGGTGGGACACACCTGTGGTCCCAGCACTTGGGAGGCCAGCCTAGGTTACATGGTAAATTCCAGGTCAGCCCGGGGTACAGGCGAGTCCCTGTTTCAAAACCAAAATAATATTAAAACAAATCTGATTTTCAGTCTCAGCAAGCTGTTAGCCAGAGTCAGGCAACCCTTCAAATTCTCACTGTGAACAAGGTGTTAATCGGGGCGTGATGGAGAAGAACTCAGATTCAGGCTTGTCTTCCTGGGGCGAATGTGAGTATCTGCCATAAATTAATTGAGCTTGGTTAAGATGTTGAAGTGTTAATTTGCTATGTTTTCTTTTTAGATGTTGCGTATCCCCCGGGCATGCTGGAGTAGTCAGAGTTGGAGCATTGCACAGACAAGCAAGAGACCGCTTGAGACTGGTTTATTCACAGGATCAAGACTGATGTCTTCCTGTTGCAGACCTCTTCAAAGCCTTGGTCAATTTTTTGAGAGAAAAAATGAAAATGTAATCTAGAGATCTTAGCTAGTGGGAACCATTTAACCGATGTGGTAATATATCATCTGCATCATGTTTATGTATGGACTTCTGTAAATTGGCCCCCACTATCCAGCTTGTAACTGGCTAGCTGGCTTGTGTTGACACTAACTAATACCTTAGAAGTCACAAAAACTGTAATCGATGCTTCTCTGAGAAGTAAGTACCGGCATCAGCAGCGCGTGCCTGGCTCCATGGAGCAGGCCTCTCCAGCTGGCCTGGGCACCTCACGCGCTGCTTCCGCACCTGCTGCTGTATCAGTAATGCCGTTGGAGCCAGCTAACTACTATGGCAGAGACCCAAGTCACTCTGTGCTGGTGTATTCATGCTGGCCAGAGAAGCACCCCTCCTCCATGCAGACTCCTGAAAGTTCTGCAGAGTCAGTTCTTCCTAGTGGAAGGTCATGGAACTTTCAAGGTCATACGAGGCATAGAAATCAAGCCTCTGAGAAAGGCAAGCCTGAAACACAGCATGGGGTAGGTTTTCCTAGTCAGGTAGGGGGTGGGGCACATCCATTCTCCCCATATGATTGCATAGGATTCAGTTACACGAGCCATTTCCTAATGGCAGAGAGACCCGGCACACAGATTCAGCTCTGTGTTGAGGGAGGAAACACAAGGTCAGGTTTTGATGAGTCCTTAGCAGTCTCTCCCTTGTAATAAACTCTGAGCTCTCTCCTCCCACTCTCAAGAAAGAAGCACCATTCTGAGCAGTATAGGTGGTGGCAGGACACCTTTTCTTGATATTTTAGAGTTCTGCTTCTTGGACTTTCCTTTATATATATAAAAAGAGCTGAGAGATAAAAATCTTAAGTAATGTGGCAATCTTTGCTGAACCCTGAGGTCAGGTAGACCTGCATTTGGATGTGAGATCTGTCACTCTGTAGGTGGCTCACCTGGACCAAGGTATTAATTTCTCTTAGCCTCAGTCTTTTCACATGAGAACCAGTACAACTATAGCAGCTCACAGAGGTGTCAAAAAGATTAAATGAGGGGCTGGGAAGATGGCTTGGGTGTTAAAACCTTTGCCTCATAAGCAAAAGGCCTTGAGTTTAGATGCCCCAGATCCCACATAAAAACGCCCAGCAGATATGACAGCAGCCTAAACTCCTGGCCCTAGAAGGTGGAGCCTGGAAAACACCAAAGAAAAGCAATAAGGAGATAGAGCAATCCAGGATGATTCCCAAAGTCACCCTTGGGCCTTCACAGGCACACACACTTCACTGTCTTTGTAGGTGGAAATATATATATATATATTTTTTTTTTTCAAATTGAGCCATGCCGTGCATATGGATTCTGCACTAGAAAGTGATCTGCAAGAGGTGTGTGCAGAGCAAGTCCTAGGAAAGGAAATCAAAGCACTGCGACCCAAGTAACAGTAGCTACCACCATAAGAGATAAAACACCAGCCCACCATGTAGGACTCACCAGAAGTAGAAAAGGAGTCAGCTGACTCTCAGAACCTTCTCTCCCATTAAGAAGAGCTATGTAGAGAGGATCCTGAGGCTGAGCTGACAGATCCTTTTTTCTCTCCAAGGACAAGCTCTACATGCCTGACATACAGTCATGGATATTTGCTGTCCACAGCTGCAACCAGGAACATTTTAAATATGGTACCTGAAACTCTGCAGAAGGGAAACACAGGGGAAGTTTTATGACATGGGCCTGAGCAATGTTCTGCATATGATCCCCCCCAAAGGCACAGCACATGCAATAAAAGTAAAACCCCCAAATGTGGTTCATTAAAGCAAAGACTCTCTATACTGCAAAGACACAATCAAGGGAAGAAGGAGCCCACAAGATTGAACAAAATGTTTTTAACCTATGAATGTGATGTGAGATTAATAATAAAGTAAAATATCTAGGGAACTCAAGTTAATGGCAAAAAATTCATTAATAGTTAGGCAAAGTACTGAAAAGACATTCCCCAGAAAAAGGAAATGACCTGCAGATATACAAGAAACTGCTGTATGTCACTGATCGCCAGGGAAATGCAAACCAAATCCCCGAAAGTTTCACTTCATATGTGTTAGAACAGTTAGCAATGACAAAAGATGCTAGGCATGGTGCCATCTCTGTAATCCCAGCACTCCAGAAGCCAAGATGCGAGGATGACTGCAAGGTGGAGGCCAGCCTGAGCCACACAGCAAGGTCCTGTCTCACAGAACTGAAAAACAAAAGATAAGTTTGGACAAGGATGTGGGAAAGGGAAATCACATGTATTGCAAGTAGGAGTGTAATCAGAACAGCCTTTATGAAAAGTAGCATGTAGATGCCTCAAAGGAATGAAAGAGGGAACCGTCAAATGAGCCAGCAATGCCACTTGTGGATGCGAATCTGAAAGAAACAAGATCTATATGTCAGGACTGGAACTATAGCTCATCAGTACAGCACCTACCTAGCATATGGACTGAGTTCATTTCCTAGTACTGCAAAAATAAATATCCATATGTCAAAGAGATGACTGCACTCTCATGAGAATTGAACCATTGCTATTAACAATTCTCAAGGAATCCGTTGAAGTATTCATCAAATACACGACAAGAAGGTTCTAGAATCTCTCTGGGGAAGGTGTGGCTACAGGAGCATGAGGCAGTTGGTTGAGCACATTGCAGCCACAGAGAGAGCTGAATACGGTACTCAACTTGCTTTCCTTTTTATATAATCCAGGATCTCTAGCCCACAGAACAACAGTACCACCCACATTTAGGATGGGTCTCCCCATCTCAGATTAACTCCGTCTAGAAAACCCTTCACAAACAAGCCAAGAGACTTGTCTCCCTGGTGATTTTAGATTCTATCAAGTTGAAGATCAATATTGACCATCACAGCGTCCATCCACATTTTTAATAAGTCTCTTGAAAGCATCCAGCGTTCAGACAGCCTCTGGGGAGAGCTGGGGAGACCTGCTTTGCCCCTTCCAGACTGGTTAGGGCATGTGGGGTGAGTGCGTAGTAGAAAATAATATCCATGGAAGTGGTCAGTAATCTCAGCACAGCCTCCTCAGGGTATTGAAGCCAGTGTGAGGCCCACGCAAGCCCCAGCGTCCGGTCATGCACAGACCTCACATACTTAAGGCTGGCCCCGAGTTCCCCTTTCCTTGCTGTCCTTGACTTCTGAGGAACTTCCCGAGAGACGCAGCCTTTGAATTGCTCCCGAGTGTTTGGCCTCGTTGTGAAACCGTGTTTATTAAGGTGTGACTTTGTCGCTTTTCTTTACATTCCAGGTATGGGGTTCTGAGCACAGACGCCTGCCTGGGACTTCATCCAAACTTGTGCCGTGCTACTGCCCACCTCCTTGTGCCTCTGCATTCCCCGGCAACGCCTAACCCTTTGTGCCGGCAGGAGCAATGTTCTTCTAAAGAGAGATGCTTATCCTCACCCCACTCCTCAACTTTGGCTATCAAACTACTGAAACAATGGCTCCCAAGAAATTGGAATTCCCCTCCCCGCAAGGATATCATGCTGAGAGAAGGAAAACATCAGCCTGGTGCCTGCCAAAGGAGAAAAGATTTCACACCATGCTGACAACTTAGACCACCCTCAGCAGAGACCAAAGCCCACACAATGTTGGGTCAACCATGGGTGTAGCTACACCTTGACCAAGACTGCTTTGTTCTACATATCTCTTGCCCTCTACTTAGACCCAAATCTCTATATTGGGGACCCAACTGGAGACTGGGGAGCTCACGTGGACCTCTTTATTCTTGTCCCAATGTGGCCACATTGAAGAAAGCTTTCTCTGCTTTTCCCCATTACTTATCTTTGTTCAGCAAATTGTAGGCAGGTGGGTGTGTAGCTGCCCGGATCCAGGCTCTGACCCTAAAACCTGTAGAAACAAGACTGCTGGTCTCAGTGCCCACAGGCAGAGAATGGAGCCAGTCACTGCATCGTGCCAACTGGTCCTTTCTTCACATCCACCAGGAATATCCAGGCGGGAGTGGGTGGGGATTGGTGCAGCACAGCAACAGGAAAACAGACTAAGGTATCCAACATCACAGCTGCGTTGAGAAACTGTTCATGAGCATTAAATGGCTAGAATAACAAAGACTCTCCTCTCACAGTGCCCCTGGCATCCAGGCCTCACCCAAGAACTGATCACAATAATGACCCTTGGCATTGGACTCAGGGAAGGGAGGGTTTCTGAGGAGCAGTATTCCCTTCTAGACATGTCCAAGGAGCAAAGAGCTATGTGACTGTGTCAGCTAAGTGGGCAGTCTCGCTTTCTCTCCAGGGCCAGCACCCCCAACCAGTTTCCTCCTCCCACCTCCATCCCCCCACCCCCGCAGCAGCTTTGATGGGTGGCTGCCCAATGGAGTTTGCAGGGTCAGCCTTCTGTGACACCTCCCCCCCAGAGGAGTAAACACTTGTCGAATTTGCTCACAGCTCTCATTGTGGGTTTCTGTTTGGTGAATTCCACGTTCCCAGGAAGTGCCCTCAGCAGTTTCATAACACAACAGTCCTTGTTGGGCTGTGGGTGGGGTGCTGGTAAGGGACAGTGTTAGAAAGATGATTGACACCCTGAATAGGAGCAATCCGTGGGACACCATGCCTTCCCAGAACCACACTGTTACCTGGAGCCAATCTGGGAGCCAGGGAGGAGAGAGCAGAGCCGGGACGAACATCTGAGCCGTCTCGCAGGCCCATAGTGCAGCGCTTTTATCCTAGTCCTCAGGCTGAGCTTCAGGACAGAGAACACCTACCTGACTGGAGACAGAGAACACTGACTGCAATCCTCAGAGCACCTCCCGGAGCACCTCGCAAGGACTCCATCCCTCTTGCCTTTTAAACCACAGGACTCTGATAAGTGACCAGAATTATCAATGGTCACTGTTCCAAGTCTGACTTTCCAAAATAAGCATGCAGCAGTAAAACCCTCCATGACTTAACATGACAATGACAGGTGGTATACATCTCATGTACCTGGAATTACTGGAAATATTCTTTTAAAAATTTTTATTTGGGGGGCTGGAGAGGTGGCTCAGGGGTTAAGCCTCAGCCTTGCAGGCGGAAGGTCCTGAGTTCGGATCCTAGACCCCACATATAGATGCCAGGCAGAAGCAGGGGCAGCCTGGGTTTCTGGTCCTGGTAGGGCGGAGCCTGTGAATCCCGGGGCAGAGTAAACAAGGAGGAGGTGGAGGTGTCCATGGTGGTTCCCAAATTTGTCCGTGGTTCTACACACACATACATACACACACACACATACATACACACACACACACACACATATACACATGTGCACACACGCACAATTGAATAAATAAAAAAATTAAAAAAATTTTTATTTGGGGCTGGAGAAATGGCTCAGGGATTAAGCCTCTGTCTCACAAGTAGAAGAACCTGAGTTCTGACCCCAGATCCCATGTAAAAAAAAAAAAGTCAGGCAGAAATGGTGGTTGACAGTAGTTTCTACCCTGGAAGGCAGAGCCTGGGAAATTCCAGAGCAAAACATTAAGGAGGTACAGCAATCCAGGACGATTCTCAAAGTCACCCTTGGATCTCCACAGTCACACACAATGCCTCTCTCTCTCTCTCTCTCTCTCTCTCTCTCTCTCTCTCACACACACACACACACACACACACACGAAAAAAAACTGCAAAAAAATTCTGTATTTGGGAAAGGAAAGGAAAGGAAAAAGGAAAGGGAAGGGAAGGGAAAGGAAGGGGCGAGAAGGGGAGGGGAGGGGAGGAGAGGGGAACAGGAGGAGAGGAAGAGGGGGAGGGAGGGGGAGCGGAGGGGAACAGAAAGAGAAGGTGAAGGGGAGGAAGAGGGGAGGGGGAGAGGAAGGGAGGGGAAGGGAAAAGGAAAAGGAAAAGGAAAGCTGGGCTGGGCACGTGACACGTACTTGCAATTCCAGCCCCAGGAAGGTAGAAACAGGGATCCCTGGAGCTCACTGGCAGTCAAAGCTACTTGGGTAGTTCCAGACCACAGAGAGGTTCAAAACCTGCATGGATATCTCCTAAGAGCCACCCTGAGGTTGTCTGCTGGTCTCCACACATAGGAGAGTGCACACACACACACACACACACACACACACACACACACACATACACATTCACATACTATATATGCAAAATGGAGCCAAGTGACAGGTTGGCAACTGAAATCTCTCATAGATTTGATCCAGGTAGATAGATGTAGATGAAATACATTCTCTTGCCCCAATAGCCAGTTTAGTTTTGAACACTAACTACATTGATCACATAGATTTCTAACTTTCTTTTTTTCCCTTCATATCTGTGTGTACGTGTGTGTGTGTGTGTGTGTGTGTGTGCACGTGTGTCTGTCTGTCTGTCTGTCTGTCTGTGTCTATGTGTATCAGAGTGTACTATGTGTCCCTGTGGAGGCCCAAAGGTAACTTCAGGAATTATCCTGGATTGCTTCTACCCTCATTTTGCTTTTGTTCTGGGATTTCCCAGGTTCTGCCTTCCAGGATTGGAAATTCAGCCACTGCCATTTCTCCCTGGCATTTTTACTGTGGGATCTGGGGATCTGGGCTCAGGCCCTTTTGCTTTTGAGGCAAAATCTTAATCCCTGAACTGATATTTAGCTTCCCTTTATTTTAAACTGTATAGATTCATGACAAATATTTTTCCTAGAGATGACTTGTATTCTTTCTTCATCATTTTACAAGAGCGAGATGAACACTTGATACGTTTGTTTGGTTTCTTTAAAACCACCACAACAAAAACTTTCTAGGGGCTGGAGAGATGACTCAGTGAATGTGAACACTTGCTACGAAAGCAAGAGGCCCTGAGTTCTAAACTCCAGCATCTGTATAAAAGGTGGGCATGGCTGTGTGCGCCTGCAACCCCAGCTTCTGGGATGGAGACAGATGAATCTTGGGAGGAACTCGCTGGCCAACCAGCCTGGCCTAAATGGTAAGCTTCAAGTTCAATGAAAGACCCTGTCTCAAAAAATGGAAGGTGGAAAGTGATTGAGAAGACACCTGATGTCTTCCTGTGGCTTCTACATGCAGGAGCATGGGTGTGCACACCCCCCACTTCACTAAAAAAATAAACAACTTTTCTAAAGTAAAACCATCAGTTCCCAGTGGATTTTGTAATTGCACAATGTTTCCTATTCTCCTTGCCAATCAAACAATGAAGCATTTCCACAAATTAAGGTAATTCTAAATGCATTATTTAGAATTATAAAAAGCAAGTTCACTGATTATATATAATCGTGTTCGTGTATAAAATGTAGAGAGGGAGGGGAGAAAGGAGAAAAAAAGTCAGGGTCACCAAAAGGTGAGGGAAAGGCACTGACTGCAAGCACCTTCTCAGGACCGGAGGGAAGCAGCCCATATGCGTCCCATGCCTCCAGGTGCACTTATCCAAAAGATCGTGGCTCTGCCAGCATCCACAACTCCCACCATGCAGCTTTGGAGAGTCACCTGCATGTTTGGGGTATGGACTCCAAGGAGGTGGGCTTGTGGAGCCGTCTGCCCTGCAGTTGGCTTGTGTTCTTCCAGGGATGACTGGTCCACATTCTCCCTCCCTCCCCCACCTTGTCACACAGGTGTTGCCACTTCAGCCCCTCCCTTCAGTGCCAGGTTCTGATACGGCAAGGTCTAGAAAGAAGCCTTGTCTCTGTCTGTGTGTGTTTTCTCCTTCCGGGCTAATGAGGAAGCCACCTCAGCATATTCTCCAGAGTCTAAGCTTCCCATGTCTGCTCCCATGTAGATGGAGGAAGCATGGGAGTCCATGTTGGCTGGGGACGGTAGTCATAGATGCGGGAGATCACGGTGTGTCTCTGGGTCTAGGAGGGAACTCTAGTACCTATGCAAGGGGTGCTGTGGCCTTGGGGGGCTGCTAAGGAGAAAAAGCAAAAGAAGGTTTGGGATGATGCAGATGAGAGGAGTAGGACAGGTCTGGGGGAGTGGAGATACAAGGGAAACAGGAAACTAAGGCAGGTCTATGCTGATCAAATCACAAAGATAGTCACTTCTACCACAGAAATCTTACTTTCTAGGTTGCCAAAACTATTGGTGTGACTGCAGCACGAAACTTTACATTTACAAAGAACCAAAAGAACCAAACTTCATGTGCCCTGCATGTTAGTTTCCTCTTACTGCACAATGAATTGCTCCAAAACTTTCTTATTTAAAGTAAATGTAAATATTTAACATTTCACACAAATACTGCAGAGCAGAATCTGGGAAAAACTTGACTGTGTCGACTGCACTTCAGATCTCCATGAATTACGGTCAGGACCACGGGACCAGGACCAAGAAGTTGGGGGCCATGATATGAAGGCTCAACTGGGACTAGAGGGTCTACTTCCAGGTTAGCTCCCCCACATGGCTGCCAAGTTGAGGTTGCCTGTTGGCCACCATGTGGACCAGTTTGCTGTGATGGGGGCCTCTCTATGAAGCTGCCTCAGGTCCTCACACTGTCCTCACCAAAAGCAAGCTATCCAGTAGAGAAAGCAAGAAGTCACATTGCCCTGACAATCTTGCTTGACATAGGTTACACTCTTATCTCCTCTAGAGTGTCCTAATGTTTATGTAGGATTAGTTCCTGTATTCAGCATGAGAATCTTGGAGGCAGAAATGCATACCTATATAAGAATATAAGCAGCACAACACATTCTTGGGAAATATGAACAAATGACATACTCACGAAGTCCTGTCTTATTCAAGTTTCAAATTCCTTGTCCTGCATTTAAACCAGAAATACTCATGGCATAAGTGACTGGAGTCCACCTTTCTTTTGCTTTCTGCCCGCTCCTGATGACACTGCTTCGGAATGTGCTTCAGTGTGAGACTCCCATGGAAAAGAAAGGCAGAAATGAAATCTTCTCTTTCCTTCAACTCATTAGAACGTGTGGCTGCATGTGTTTAAAAGCGCCAGCGGGATGAAAGTCTGTTCTTAATCAATAAATCAAAGCTAAGATGTAAGTGAAGATCAGTGAAATCCAGTTACAATATCAAGACTAAAAGAGCAATTTGCCAACGTGACAGACCATCAGTCTCAGAGAAGTAAATGAGCACAGGCAGAGGCATGCAGGAAAACAGAGTTCAAATATTAACAAAGCCACTTTCACACAGTGTAACTGGGAATTCTAAGCTATAGTGGCCAGTATAAGAAAGGATGATGTTCCAATCTTCTGTCGAAAAGCAAAGCATATCAGGAAACTTTTAATTAGAATTAATTCACTGCAGCTAACATTTACAGCATTGTACTGACCATTGGTGTCTCTAGTTATCCAAATTTCCTATTCTTCTAAGAATTGATTGGGAAAGGATCCAACCTAATGGTCTTACTCGGACATAACCCCCTTTACCTTACCAAGCTCAATCACATTCTGAAGGCTAGAGCCTCAATGTACGAATTTGGGTGTGGGGAGATAATACAGTTCAAAACTGGATCATATGATGTATAGGATATGACCCAACCGAAGCAACCATCTAACTTAACAGCTGTCTTCAAAATAGATTATCCTTGTTGAAAACTGCAACCAAATGAGTCCTAACTTCTGCCACAGTAATCCCAAATGTTATTTCTGTTCAGTTTTTGACGGAGCCAACAATTTTCTAAGCATGGAACAAAAGGGAAAAAAAATACCTCCCACAGAGGAAAGATAGTCTGATGGGGAGATGTGACTATTAACAAGAATGAGATTCATTCACAGCAATGGTTAATAATGGATTTAACCTGGTACTCAAAGAAATGGAGGCAACAGTGTTGGTCCTAATTAAGATAAAATTAATCTCAGTGCGCTGTAAAATTGATCCAGTAAACACTGGCAGAAGGCAGCATGTCCGTGATTATTTTCTTAGAGCTTTCATTAACCCACAACTGGCACTACTATCTCTTTCATGGCTCAATCTTTATGCTGCCAACATTTGGAAGAATAATTTAAAATCCAATCATGCAAAGTAAGCGGAAACCAGAGAGATGTGATTGAAGTCTTTGTTCACATGTTTATGCATCCACAAGAATAGCCTGAACTGAAATTCCAAGAAAAGCACCTCGTGAACTTTCAGCGAAATTCCATCAGGTAAAATATTTTCTCACCATTGTACTTTAGGAAAAGCAGACAAACAAAGATGTAAATCACATTATGAGTTATGGTACCACAATACAAAGTGAACTCCTTGTTATAGTTAGGCACAGGTGTCAACTTGACAGTTGAGGGTTTGAGCTCTGGGCACATTTGTAGAGAATTAATGATTGAGCTAAGCCCAGAGCAAACTTACAGGAGATTGTCTAGCCAATGGGGAAGGCCCAGCCCATGGTAGGTGGATTAGACCCTGGAATAAAATACAGAGAGCTGGTTGTGAGAGTTGGCATCCTTGTGTACATTTGCCAGACCTGTTTGTCTGGCAAATAAGGATCATCCTTCTTTCAACCATTATACAGAGATAGTATGGTCAGTTCCCTTGGCCCTGGTGTTGATGTGAGCTCTCCTGTCAAGCTGGACAACAAACTGTAACCGGACTATCGTAAGAAAGCAAACCCCTTGTTCCCTTAAGCTGTTTCATGGTGATTTACCAGCAACTACATAGGCTGACTGCTACACTCCTGTTGCCGCATAAATATTTCCCACAATGGGCTCTCAAGACTGTGGTCAAACCTTCTCTAGCAGCCTTTCCTTCTGCCCCATCCAGTTTAGCATATTGTTCTCTAACTCGGCGCTAGCATTTAGAGAACCATGTTCTCAAGTTGCAGCATTCCTCCATTTTGAAAGTAATACTTCTGATCGTCTAACATCTCTCATGAGGTCTGACCAAAGTGGGACTTAGCTGACCCCTGTGACATTCTTACTAACCTCTATAATGGGATATAGTTTATATATTATGAATGACAGTCTGGTCTTCAAACACTGTACTAGTCTCCATCCCACCCCTTTATATGGTTTTTCTTTCCATTACCTGGAGTGACTGTGGTTCAGAACTACTACATGGGAAATTCTACAGATAAGTAGTATCAGTGTCGAATGGCATGATGCTCTGACAGCCTGAGAGCTGCCGCATTCCATCCAGCCATGATGAGAACAATACGTTTGCCCCGTGTATGCACAACATGTACATTACCATGTTGGCCACTTAGTGGCATCTCTAGCACAGTGGCATAGTCACCCTTATTTCACCTAGTATGGCTTGAAGTTCAAGGACAGTGGTGCAAAGGAGTTTCTGGGACCTAAAACAAGGAAGGGCAGATTAATTCTGCGACAGCAGGGCACACAGGAAAAGACACCACACAAAAGGGATCCAGAGCACTCCACACTTTCAAGCATTTACTGGAGGTCATGAAACATACTCCCAACAGATAAACAGGAGTCTAGTGAACTTCCATCGATCAATCACATAATTGCATTTTCCTCTCCCTTTACCTCCTTGAGAATTGGGCCAAAATCATTGTCATGGTTTGAATGTGAGTTATCTCCCCCCACCACCACTCCCATAGGCTCGTGTGTTTGCATCTTTGACTGTTGTTAATGTTGAGAAGGTCATGATATCCTTTGGAGGTAATCAAAAGCAGGCATGTCACGGAGGGAGGACCTTGAGGTTAGACAGTCGGCTCTGTTTCTTCTAATAGTCTATTACAGGCTGTGACTTCCTCTTTGTCCTCCATGATGATGAATGTGACCTAAGCCTCCTCTAGTTTCTGCTGCCTGCCATGCCTTTTCCAACAGAGTGGACTATATCTCCTCTGGAAAGGCAAATAAATCTCCCTTTCTCCCCAAAGTTTTATTTGATTATTGTCTCACAGCAGCAGAGAAGAGTAACCATGACAACGTTCTCTCTTTTTTTAAGTGAGACCAAAAACTCAGGCCATGCTAAAAGCTAGGAAGACCTTATTGGACATGTTCCTCTTTCTGGCAGGCACTTTCCTGTGGTATTTGTAGAGATTCAGCCTCATCCCTACTTTTCCCCAACAACCACCAAATACATAAATACAGTCACAGCTTCAGCCCCTTATAACTACTTGCTTATGGTGAACTGCAAACAGCATGGAGAATCCAAAAATCAACCTCCTAGAGGTAGACCTCATATAGGGAGCAGGAATGTAATCCCATCACCGGAGATGGACTTGGATAACAAACAAGAGCCAGTGTTTATAGTCACTATAAAAACCTCAGATCAGGGCTGAAGAGATGGCTCGAGGGTTAAAGCCTCTGCCTCAAAAGCAGAAGGACCTGAGTTCAGATCCCAACTACCATACAGCTGGCAGGCAGAAATGGCGGCAGCTTACACTCTGGCCCTGGAAGGCAGAGCCTGGGAAACCCCAGAGCAAAACAAAAAAGAGAATAAGCAATCCAGGATGATTCCTGAAGTCACTATTGGGCCCTCCATAGACATACACAGTGCCCTCTGGTACACACAGACACACACAAAAACTCTCTCTCTCTCTCTCTCTCTCTCTCTCTCTCACACACACACACACACACACACACACACACACACACACACACAAACTCACGTCCCACCTACATAATGTCTTTATCTCCTGGGTTGAGAAACATCAGACTAGTGACTTTGCACATTACCCCTTTGTCTCTGAACAGGCAGGGAAGCCTTAACAGGAATTTGGCAGAGGACATGAATTTCGACAGGGCGATGAGTCCCAAGTGAAGCTACTGCAATGAACAGCACTTGCAGATGCTCTGGGCATTGAGACACCTGACAGGACATCACATTGGGCTGGCTATGGGAAGGGGTGTGAAGAAGAAAAAAGACAAAGAATCAGCGATGACTCCACCCAATTGTCTGTCCTCCCCCCTCCAACCCCCAGGTTGCATGTGGAAGACTAAGAAGATGGGGGAGGTTAGGTGTTTGTCTCTGATTTCATGTGTAGGGAGGTGCCTCTCAGAAGACTCGTTTTTCAAGTCAAGAAAGCAAATAGTGTAAGGCCGAGGTGGAAATTTAGAGGCAGGAATCAGGCAGATGGGGGCTGAAGCCAGGGAATGCCTCTCTTAACCAACTCTGCTCCTGCTCCAGAAGTGAGCTCTGTTAGTAATTCCACACACAACTAGGTCCTTGTCTTTATTTTTTCTGGCTTTGAGCACATATATTGTAGGATCTTATCATAGAACCACTAGGAAAACAAAAGCCGAGGTTAAAACCAACGTTCACCAAGATACTGTCCTAATCACTATACCAAGCTGCCTTTTAAACAACTGTCATTATACCCATAGATTGGAGGAGCACTCAGCACTTAATCTAGAAGCTTCCTTCTGCAATGCAAGTTTATTACAGGAAAGCACAACTGATCAAGTGCAGGAAACAAATGATGGACAGCACTAAACAGGACATCTAAGCCACCCCCACCCCAAGGCTCAGGGAATATCTCAGAAGAGGGAGCAGTAAGATTGCAAGAGTCTGAAGTAGGGCAGGGGTGTAAGCAGACCCATCTTTGGACTTGGCAGGACAATGGTATCCATGGTTTCATGGCATCTTTGTATATTTCCTCAATCCCTGCATGAAAACAGTCCCATAACATTTAACTATGGAAATGGAAAGATCTCCAAAGGCTCCACATGTCCCTTACAAAACTGATGAAGATTAACTCTGATGGGAGGGAATGGAAGATGCCTTCATTGGTGGTCTCCCCACTGATGTGTAACTCATGCTCCAGCAAGTACTTAGGCACATGCCATCAAAGGCCACCCAGATGAAACCCACATGTGAAAAGACTTGAAAATAGGAAAGTGTCTGGCAGGGAGAAGAAGGGGTATAAGGGGAAGAAGAGAGAGGATGGGATTGGAGATTAAGGTGTGAAAATATTACAAATTCACTATATTCATGTATGAAACACTTAAACTTTAAATTAAGGAAAAATATTGTCCCAAGGAATAGCTGCATGGCACCCTTGCTTCATCATCCTCAGTGGAGGTCTCCTATGGAGCAGTTTAGGTCCACTCCTCCTTTGCCATCTCTTAGTTCAGCTTCCGTGGGGCCGCCCTTAGACATAGTCAGTCCATTTACACCTTGGACCTATGCTCACCTGTGATAGTTAATCCTTGGTGTCCGCTTGACACACCTGGCATTAACTGAGATCAGCTGAGACCACGTGAAGAGATTATCTGGATGAATACATTTATAATACAAAGACCAGCCCTAGATCCAATTGGAATCTCCCTAGATCTCATTGGAACCTCCCAGTAGTGGACCAGATAAAAGGAACCACAGAACAGAAGATCGGGAAAAAGAGAGACTCTCCGGGAATCCTCTAGCCGTCAGTCAAACTAGCCTACTGATGTCTGCCATGACAGCCTGCCAGCTTCGGCCAGCCAGCCATGTCTCCTCTGCTGTGAAAGACTGTATCTCCCCTCTGGAACCCTAAGGTGAATAATCTCCCTTTTTCCCTTAAGTTATTTGACTTTGAGTGCTCTCTCACAGCAATAGTTAAGAGTAATCATTACACCACTCAAACCAGGATCTGTCAAGTGACAGAACAGAATGAGGTAGCTCAAAAACCCTCCTGCTTCCTGTGCATGCCCAACTGGGGAAATGGGAAAGTTAACACCTTACAAAGCATAGTTTAGGGGATCGTTGGGGACAGACAGTCATAGATGATTCTTCAGTGTCATGAAAAGTCCCTGTCATGTGGTTATGTGGGTAACCCTACTGTTAGCTGCTGCTGCAGACAACTTGATAACAAAGCTTTTCCCCTTTTATTGAGGTCACACACACCCCAAGAGGATCATCCCACACTGCTTTGTGCTTAGCTCTGCTTTCTGCACACAGTGGACACAATGGAAATAAACAGGTAGAGAAACAAAACCACCAATTCACTTTTAATTATTCAGAGGCATAGGGAAAGGCAAGAAGGGGGGCATGCCTTTTGGGATACGTGAAAGCTACAATTATTTCTAGCAGAGTCAACATGGAGATATGTGAAATGATCATTTTTAGCACTTACATTCTAAAATCTATTGAGATACTGTTATAGTTTTTCTGCACAGTTTATCTGCATGGTTACTGATAAATCACCATCAAACAGTATAATGGAAAAAGGAGTATATCTTATGATAGCCCGATTATAGTCTGTAGTCTAGCTTGACGGGAGAGCACACACCAATACCAGGACTGAGGGAACTGGTCACACCATCACCACATAACGGCTGAGAGAGGGACAATCCTTACTTGCCAGACCAGCATGTCTGGCCAGGTGTACACAAGGATGCCAACTCTCTTAATCAGCTCTCTGTATTTTATTCAAGGGTCTAATCCCACCCACCATGGGCTAGGTCTTCCCCATCAGCTAGACAGTCTCCTGTAAGTTTGCTCTGAGCTTACTTAACTCAACTACTAATTCTCTACAACTGTGCCCAAAGCTCAAACCCTCAACTCTCAAGTTGTCACCTGTGCCTAACTGTGATAGATACATACACATAGCATGCACACAATTCAGTACATAGTAATTAATGGTCTTTTTTGTAGAATTTGAAGGATTTTTTTGGCTACTTTGAGAAATATATCCACCATGGACTGGAGAAATGGCTTCAAGGGTTAAGAATCTACCTCACAATCAGAAAGCTGAGTTCAGATTCCAGGTCCCATATAAAAAACACAAGGCAGAAATAGTGGCAGCCTCCATTTCCAGTCCTGGTGGGTGGAGCCTGGAAAATCCCAGAATGAAGCAAATAGGAGGTAGAACAAGCCAGTATGGTTCCTGAAATCACCCTTGGTCCTCCATAGGGACACACAATGCCCTCTGATACACACACACACACATATACACACACTAAATGAATGAATGAATAAAATAAAGTTAAAAAACATGTCCACTTAACACTTTATTGTTGTTCATTGATAGAGTAAATAGGTCTATCCCATTTCTATTTCCCTGTTGTTGTTTCTTTCCTTTTTCTTCAATTGTTATACTAAGAGCCAGCAGTTTCCATCATGTTCCTGAAAATAAAATCTAGGTATATATTTTGGAGGCTAGGTTAAAAGTCCACCCAGAAAGTCCTAGTCTCTGGTCCTTTAGGAAAGAAGTAGGAAATAAGGATGTCCAAGAATCAAAGATCAGCCTCTAGTCTGTTGTCTTGGGTCCGGCCTTGACCTGTCTGCAGAATCGCAAAGAAGACTTTGGGTAGAAGCAGCAGTGTCAGGATCCCCTACTAGACAGAACAGAACATCTGCTCACTCAACATTGTTGTATATCCTAAGCAAGAGGTGCCTTCTTGGACCTCTCCAACTAGTGTGATCGCAAGCTTCTATTTTCTGTGACCAGGAGCTACAAGAAGACATGGGCCCAGGAGACTGTCACTGCAGGTTCCAGCTTCTCCCTGTGCCTTTCGCCCCTGCCCTTCACATGTTGGCCACATGTCAGTCAGTGCTGATTAAGGATACTCGGCCCACATACATAAGTGTATGACTCAGTCCTTAAGTACAGACAGATACCTATCAATCCTGACTGTCTCATCTGCAGAAGCAGCTGCAGCTCCCTGGGTGAGCCCTTACCCAGTCTCCTCTCTAGAAGTTACCATCTGAGTACCCTTCTTCTGCCAGATGTGGAGAACTGGACCTGGCCCACCACTGTCCTCTCCCCCTTAGATCAGAAGTCAAAAGACTCTTTCAGATCTTTTTTTTTAAATTTTTTTTATTATTTATTCAATTGTGTGTGTATGTGTGTGTGCACATGTGTGTATTGTATGTGTCTGTGCGCATGTGCGTGTGTATGTGCACGCGCGTGCGTGTGTGTGTCTGTGTATGTGTAGAACCACAGACGAATTCGCGAACCACCATGGACGCCTCCACCTCCTTCTGCCCCAGGATTCACAGGCTCCGCCCTACCAGGACCAGAAGCGCAGGACGCCCCCGCTTCTGCCTGGCGTCTATACGTGGGATCTGGGATCCAAACTCAGGACCTTCCGCCTGCAAGGCGGAGGCTTAACCCCTGAGCCACCTCTCCAGCCCTCTTTCAGATCTTGACTCATTAAGAAGAAATATCTTTTAGTTGTGTTTCGAAAACCTTTGTAAAAATAATTATGAACGTATTTCAAAGTTTGTTTTATGAATGGAACACAAAGGGAAAAAACCTTTAATTGGACAACTTAAAAGATTTATTTGTGATAAACACTTATTACAGAGAAAGAAGATGGTTATTACCTTTTATGTGGATGGTCGTATTCGTTATACAAAATAATGGACTTTATTATAACATTTACCTGCATGTATGTCATTACCATTACCACCCCCAAATTTTTCTCTTGTCCATGCTTCCTACTGGTCCTTTTCCTCCTTTCAAATAGTTCTCTTTCTGTATTCATGTATTTTTTTAAAAAAGGCAGCATCCACCACTGAGAGGAAAGATGTGCTATTTGCTATTCTGAGTCTGACTGCTTTTACATAACAAGACGATGCTCAGTTCTATCCACTGGCCTACAAACTGCCAGAATTTTCTTCTCCAGGTTGAATAAAACTCTGTCTATATAAATGTCACATTTTCTTTATCCATTGATCTGCTGGCACCTAGGCTGATCTCATATCGTGGCTCTTTTAAACACTGCTGTAACAAACATGATGTGCAGGTCGGTCTGGGGAACATTGACTTGGATTCCTTCAGGTTAATAAGCAGGAGTGGTGTAGCTGGACCACTGCGCAGCTTCGTTTTCAGTTCTTGAGGACTCTCCATACTGATTTCCATAGTGGCTGCACTAATTTACATTCTCAAGATGTTATTATTTAACTGTGAAATAGTTTGTTAAAGGTCACTAGAGTCTTTACTCACTGACAGTTCACTGAACGGGCAGATAATCCTTTCCCTCTCTCAATGCCATTTAAGCGTAGCAGAAAATTGCTTTAATATTGATTTCTTTCCAGAAAGAAATTATCCCTAATAAAATTTGGGACAGATTCCCTTTACCTTTACAACTGAAAAACAGTATCAGCACCAGTATCAAAAACAAAAGCAGTATCAACAAAATAGAAGCCATAAGAAATAATTCTTGTCCCGCCCAAAGAATTGGGTCCGTCTCTAACTAAAGATAGGTGTCTTTATCCACTGAGCCATCTCACAGCCATGTAATTTGACTTTCAATTCTTTGAGGAACCTGCAAACTGTTTTCCATGATGGCTGGTTAATTTACATCCCCACTAACCGTGTGCAGGGGTTCCCTTTTCTCGTCAGCACCTTACCTTCTGTCTGTTTGGTAGGAGCCATTCTGACAGGTGTGAGGCTGCAGCTCCTTATGGTCTTGATTTGCATTTCCATGATGATTAGTGATGTTGAGCAGCTTGCATGTAGTGACAGTCCTAACTTGTCTTCTTTTGAGAAAAGTCTATTCCTGTGCTTTGTCTATTGTTTAATGGCTTCCTTACGATTGAATTGAAGTCCTTGCATATTTTGGATGCTCAGTCTTTAGGAATTCATAGTTTGCCAACATTTCCCAGGCACTATGGGCCAACAGTGTCTTTTCCTGTTGTTGGTTGTATCCTTTGCTTTCCAGAAATGTTTTAGTTGGAAGTAACCCAATTTGTTCTCACTTTTATTACATGTGCTTTTGAGGGTCATATTCAAACCCCCCTTTCCATGACCAATATCGAAGGGTCTTCCCAGCATTTTCTTTTAGTCATTTTAAAGTTTTATATCTTATGTTTAATGTTATAATTCATTCTGAGTAGATCTTTGTATATGGTCTGAGCTAAGTCTCCGACTTTACTTGGTATCCAATATTCCCAACACTATTATGTTAGATTTCACAACTTAAAGGAAGGAACATTTATCTTGGTTCATGTTTTCAGAAGTTTCAGTCCAAGGTCTATTGACTTTGCTCCTCTAGACCCAAAGTAAGACATAATATCATGGTGAAGGGGCTGACAACATGGCTTAGCAGGTAAGGGTGCCTGTAAGCAAACCTGGAAACATGAGTTCAATCCTTGGAACTCACATGATGGAAGGAGAGATCCAATTTCAAGAAGTTATCCTCTTCATAAATGTACCCTATTGTTCTCTTTCGCTTTCTTTCTTCCTCTTTCTCTTTCTTTCTCTCTCAAATATAAATGAATTTTTTAAAGAATATGAGTATCAGGGTAGAAGGTAGACACTGCTCACGTCATGATGACCAGAAACTCGGGGAGACACTAAGGGAGGATCTGAAGACAAAATATACCCTTTGAAGGCACAACCACCCAGTGGCCCATTTCCTCCTAGTAGCCCATTCAGCTATGACCCCATAGCCCATTATCTTGGGCTTTTCCACTGATGACGCTGGAATCCTCATCATCCAGTTCCTTCTCAACAGCAAACCTTCAACATGAGCCTAATCATAAGAGTAATTACTGTAAGACTATCCTTTCCCCACAGGGTGTCCTTAGCCTTGTTGAATTTTTACGGCTCATAAATATGTAGATGTATTTCTAGGCCTCTATTTTGTTCCACTAGTCCATCTGTCTCTTTGTGGGGGTTTTGCCAGCGTATTGTTTTGATTACTACAGCTTTGCAATAAATGGATTTGGCTATTCAGAGTTCTTTGAGGTTCCATATGAATTTAAGGAAATTTTTCTATTAAAAAAAGTCATTAGAATTTTGACATGGAGTACATCTACTCTGTGGGTTGCTTTAGGTACTAAGAATATTTCAGCAATATTAATTCTAATCTGTGATCATGGAGTATATCTTTATTTACTTGGATTTTCTTCACGTCCTTTCATCAGTGTATTATAGTTTTGTTTTTCTAGTTGAGTTTCTCATGGCAATAATCCTCCTGCCTCAGCCCCCCAGATGCTGGGATAATAAGTACAAGCCATCAAGTTTGGTTGTTTCATAGCTTTAAGCAAGCAAATCTTTCATTTCCTTGATTATATTTAGTTCTAAGTACTTTAGCACCATTTTAAATGGGGCTGGTTTCTCAATTTCTTTTTTGGATTGTTCTATATAAAAACATGCTGACTTTTGTGTGTTGATTATATATTCTTCAGCTTTACTGAGTTTGTGTGTATGTGTCTATACAGAGATTTTGTGTATATATACACATATGTGAATGATGTGTCATTTGCAAATTAGACAACTTAATTTCTAAAAGTAAACACTGACTTTAATCTAGTTACATGGAGGTAAACATAGATAAAATTATACTTTCATATTATGTATATATCCCAAGAAAAGAAATAAAAGGATACTCTCTAGTGCTGTCTACCTAATGAGCAACTTTTTGGGAATGAATGTAGAATCAACTACTAAGTTTCTTTAACGAGATCTACATTTTAGAATGCTAGGTACTTTTATGAGATATACTCTGCATGTGATTCCCTCCCACAAATGCATGTTGAATATACTTATTCTTACAAGACTCCAGTGGTGTGGAGAGCTAGACGTCATTACTCTGACTTGATCCATAAACAAAACTAAGGTTCAAAACATGCAAAAGACATGTTCAGAGTTACATGACTGATAAACAAACACATCAGCAGTGGCACTCACATCTCCTACCTCCAAATCGAGTAATTTTTCCACAGTAACCTCCCACTATCTCTTTTCCTAAGAATGGTTTCCAGGAAGAAATTCATTACCATCTCCCCTAAATTCCTCTTCCATATGGGAACTTCTGCCCAGTAACAATGAGCAAGGCTGACTGACACACGTTTATGTTCATATTATGTATGGGCAGCGAGATACATCTTCACTGTCGCAGTTGATTTAGTTCTCTCAACAAACTAGAGCAAAGAGTGTATTCTCCACTTACTGTGCAATAACAGAAAGAGATTAGATAACTTGCCCAAGGTCATGGAGGTAAATGGATTGAGTCAAACCTAGGCTACCTGAATTCACAGGCTGTATGCATCAGTGGTAATGTGTCTTCCTTCTTCCACAAGTCTTAACAGAAAGCAATCTTCTGTAAACATATGCAACCATGCCCCACCCCAGACCTACTTCCTATCCTTCAGTCTGTGGTCACAAAGCATCCACTGTCGCATCTGCAAACTCAGATCTGACGAACGGAAATCTGTTGGGATGTACCACACAGGTCAGGGAGAACAGAGAGCTTAAGGAGTGAAGGCTCTTGCCAATTAAATAGATTCAGATCTGTTTATTCATGCAAAATTATGAGGGCCATTGTTTGTTCATCTTTCCGGCAGTGCTACGGACCAATGCCAGGGCCACACACTTGTTAGGCGAGCACTCTAGAACTGAGCTACAGCCACAACTTATTCATACAAAAATAAAGGAAATATTTGCCATGCCTCCATGCAATCAGAATCACTAATGTATTAAATGCAAGCTTCGCCTTCATAGCAGATTGCTATGCATTACCAAATGAATCTACACTTCAAGATCAGTGTTTCAAAATAGGCCTTTTCAATTCGCAGCTCAAATATACCCACCTCTCGTGGGAGACCCAAGTACAGGTTGAGAGGGAAAAAAGTTCCTACCAGGCAGGAACTGGTCCCGCACCCCCAGCTCAACCCTGATGATCTGTTGCTGAGTGAAACCATTTTAACACTAAAGTAAACCCCTGACTACCAGGGGCCAAGACGGAATTACACTGCTCCAAAATCACACGTAGATTGAACAGAAATAAGAGTGCTACTTAAGCCAACATCCCATTCTTGCATAGGATAAGTGGAGGCTGATCCTTTATACATTCAGCTCTTGTCCCACTGGTCTTTTTGATTCTAGAGGAGAATTTCCATGATGTCCAATCATGGAATTGTCCCACTTCCTGGCAGTGTCAGCTACAGAGCAGTGCTAGCCTTCCTTCTATGCTCCCCCAAGTCCTATCTCATACCTGTTGACTGACACACCCCAGCATCCCCTATGATGTATCTTCCCTCACCATAATGAGCAAAAAACAATCCATCTACTCAGCTACAAGTACATTCCTGTCAGCCTTTGCTTACATACAGGGTAGGGTCTCAGCCACCTGCCACCCTGTTCCTGTCATTGAGAAGTATATTGATTTTAGAAAACAACATGAAACATATCACTACAGAACCTGTTTCCTTCTTTAAAGGCTTAGAATTCTATACAACACAACATGAAACAATGTCCAAAGTTATCAATGAAAAAAGCAAGTGCCTTTACCTGCAATTACCACTTTTGACGAACACCTCTTGAAGCATGCCTTATTTCTAGCTTCTATACCACTGAACGTGTACCACAGATAAAAGTGAAAGAAGCCAATAAGACTGCTCACATCTAAGGATGGACAGACAGAGTGTCTGACCCAACATGTGGCAGGTAAGAAACCTGGGCTCCTTAGTATCACCGGCATGTGCACATTAGTAAGCAGACAGACAGGGTCCCTACTGGCTGAAGCGTACACACTCAGGGCAGAAGCAGCAAACAAATAAACAGAAATGAGAAATGAGCCCAGAGGATAACGAGGGAGGGGCTCACAAAGAGCATTCTACAGAGTTGAAGTATTAGTGAAAGAAAACGAGTGCTTTTCTTTTCTGTAAACCACTTATCTGGCCACAGGTCACCAGATTTTGGAAATTTCCTTGAGATTGTCTAGCTGATTGTCTACCTATGACAGGTGGGACTAGGCCCTGAACAGGTGAATAAGATGCTGAAAGCTGGTTGAGGAAGTCGGCATCCTTCTGTACACTTGGCCAGACATGCTGGTCTGGCAAGGATTGTTCCTCTCTCAGCCATTAGGTAGAGATGATGTGGCCCGTTCCCTCGGCCTTGGTGTTAGTGCATGCTCTCCCGTCAAGCTGGACTGAGAACTCTAACCAGAAAATCATGAGAGAGAACAAACCCCTTGTTCCCTTAAGCTGTCTGATGGTCATTTATCAGCAACCATACAGGTGAACTGCAACACTCACATAGCCCAGGCTAGCCTGTGTACTCAAGGATGACCTTAAACTGACTGCTTCCACCTCCTGAGAGTACCAGCACCTGGCCCTGCTCACTGGACCTCCTCTCTCTAGAATCAGGTATGTGGTGCTGAGGATGATGTGGTACGTGCTAGGGAAGCGCCCTGCCAAGCGAGTTAACTCTCCAATCCCCAGCTCTGTCTCTGCTTTAGCACTTAGAGAGCAAAGACAGGGAATACCCCGGGCTAGCTGGCCAGTTAGCCTAGCTAACCCATGAGCTCTGAGTTCAACTGGGAGAGCCTGTCTTAATATAATCAAAGAAGACACACCCTTATTTGTTTCTCTTCATATTCAACTTTGACCATACAACAAAAACGCAGAGAAATCACCAGGAGAAATGGTTTCAGCAGCACAAGGCTGAGACACTGTGATCTGTCTGGATCCTTTGAGAGCATGTTGAAGACTATGCCACAGTCACATAAACCGTCATGGGATCTCAACTGTCACGGGGTCTGTCTACTGCTCTCCATCAGGATTCTTTCTGAGACTCCTTGTAACTCCCCACACATTTCTGTCTTTGTCATTTCAGGCCACCATGACTCAGCCTACATGCTCATCAACATGGAGGCCCTGCTCACTGGACCTCCTCTCTCTAGAATCAAAACCATTGTGTGTGTGTGTGTGTGTGTGTGTGTGTGTGTAGGTGGAGACCTGAAGGATGTCTTCTTTGATTATGTATTAAGACAGGCTCTCCCAGTTGAACTCAGAGCTCATGGGTTAGCTGGGCTATCTTGCCAGCTAGTCTGGAGTATTCCCTGTCTTTGTTTTCTGAGTGCTGATTACAGGTGGGCCACACACCTTGCCCTGGTTTTTACTTGGGTCCCAGGCACCTAAACTGGTCCTCACCCTTGTGGTGTAAATGCCTTATCCACTGGTCTCCATAGCGTTGCTAAATGTTTTCACACTTCTGTTACGTAAATACACAGTTGCAGAGACTCCAGAAGTTCTTATTTGCCACAGTCTTTGGGAGGTGTTGTAGACTTGGACCCCCACGTATCCTGACCTTGAGTCCAGCACTTCCTTCCCACTCGTCCTCAACCCTGCTGTGAAGGACAGTGAGTTGTTCATATGACTCTCAACTCAGTGAGCTGCCCTGGGTCCTTTTCCACCTAAGGAGAAATGGTCAGATGTGAGCTCAAGATTTTTAGATGTAGGGGTTTGGATTAACATCTAGAAATGATCGCCAACGCTTCCCTGTCAGATACAAGGACCCGTCTCCTCTCCTTTGTCCAGGACATTTTCTAAGCCGGTAGGATTTTATCTGGAATAATTAGACATGTCTGCTCAAAGCCAGGGAAATAAGTGGGCCAGTGGGGGCCAAGCCCGCCCACTCTGCAGCAGCTACAGCTGGTGGATTCGATGTTCTTTTGTTTATTTGAATAATCATTCCTTCTAGCCCGAATCTGTCACAACCTGCGTCAAGCAGCCAGGAACATACCAGCAGAAAACACCTTTAAGAAGCTGTGAATCACAATGTGATGGACTTGCCCGCCATAGAGCCGCCCACCCCACGATACCCGTTACTGAGGAAACCACTCTCCCTGGAAGGCGGCCGACACTGGCAGACACTTCATGCCTCTGAAATGTGGATTAAAGGCCCAACAGCCTGTCGGGTTGAAAGACTGGCGGAGTCTTGTCCTTAGAGAGCCGGTCTTCCTCCTTGGGAGCATATGTTTGTATGGCACTTTAAAGGTGTTCCATGCTACTGGGCAGGAGATGGTGACATGTGCTTGTGATCCCACTTGGGAGGTGAGGCAGGAGAATTGCCTCCAGTATGCCAGCCTGGGTTATGTCGACAAAACGCTCTCAAACACACACACCAGAGGCAAGATGGCTGCTATAGTATCGCAGCAAGCAAACTCAGGGCTCCAATAGCCGTGACAGAACCATGAGCCCTGGCCCCTGCCAGCACTACAACCTTCCTGGATCCATCCATCAGCTCTGTCATTCTAATGACCTCAGTCAGGATTGATTGGATTCAAAGCAGTGCCCACTAGCTTCACTCGGTATGGGCTGACTGGAGAGGAGTCCAGCCAAGGGCTCAGCGGCGCAGTGAGGTGAAGAAAACAAGGGCTGGGGTGGCAGCAGGCTTGTTCTGACAAGTGTGTTAGTCACGGCTCTCTAGAGGTGCAGAACCGATAGAATGGGGAGGTGGATAGATTGATGGATGGATGGACGGGCAGACGGGCGGGCGGACAGATGGACAAACACAGACAGACAGACAGATAGATAGGTAGATAGATGATAGATATATGGATAGATAGATGATAGATAGAAGATAGATATGATAGATATATAGATAGATACGATTGAGATAGATGATAGATAAAAGATAGAAGATAGATAGATAATAGATAAATAGAAGATAGATAGACAGATGATAGTTAATAGATAAATAGATGGTAGATAGATAGATAGATAGATATGATAGATTCATGATTGACAGATACACACATAAATAGACACACATAAATAGACACACATAAATAGACACACATAAATAGACACACATAAATAGACACATAAATAGAGATATAGAATTATTAGATTGACTCACAGGAAAAAAATCTGAGTAGTCCAACAGAAGCTGCCTGTAGCTGCTGAGTTCAGGAGATGAATATCTCAGCAGTCCTGGTGTTGAAGGCCGGAAGGTCCTTAGGAAGTTTCCAGTAGTCCCACTTGCTTGGTGAAGACCAAAGGCTGCTGAGAGTCCCTGACACTTAGTCATGCTGGAGGCAGAAGAAGCGGGAGCTGAATCATCAAAGAACAATGGCGGCAGCAGCACCAGCAACTGAAAAGTACAACAGTGGTGGCAGCCACACATGCGCTTCCTGACACAGGGCAAGACAGGGACAGTTCCACCCCCTTGTACTTCCGCGTAGTGGGTCCATCACTGGAAAGTCGCCCACTGTGAGCGATACAGCAGGGTGAGGCAGGAGGATCATGAGTTCAAGGCCGCCTGAACTATATAATATGACCTTATCTCAATGCAGGCAGGAGGGAGGGAGGGACGGAAGGAGGGATGGAAGGAGGGATGAAGGGAGGAAGGAAGGGAGGGATTTCATGCCAATTAGACAATGACCTGCAGACTTGCTCAAGACTTAACTCAATTACTGATTCTTTACAAATGTGCTCAGAGCTCAGGACTTCAACTGGCAAATCGACACCTGTAGCCAACTACCACAGAAGCGTTCAGTTATGTGTGCCATGCTCTCGGGCGGTTCCACCTCTTGAATGTGGAAGAGAGAGGAGGATTTTTTTTTCTAGACTACACTTGGAACTGTTAGTGAACTAAGAAGCTCAGAAGTGACCATGTTTGGTCATGGGTGTCCTTTGAACTGAACTTTGGACTAATTAAGTTGCAAGGGAGGTGTGGACAGTAGCTGCAAACCTTAAAAGGACTTGCAGGAGTTACTTTGTCATTGGTGCCCAGACACCTAAAGTAACTTAAGGGAGAAAGGGTTTTGATTCCGTTTTGGCTTATACTTCACGTGCTCCTTGTGGTGGGGAAGGCGTGGCCGCAGAAGCAGGAGGTGGCTGGTCACATCACATCTACAGACAGGAAGCACAGAGTGAGAAGACGTGGAGCTGAACTATCAAACCCCAAGGCCTGTCCAGAATGACCCACTTCCTGGTGAGGCCTCACCTCTTGAAGATCCCCAACCTTCCCAAACAGTGCCAACAGCTAGGGACTGGATGTACAGGACAGACAACCTTGTGCTTTGCATTTGTTATGTAGCCCAGGCTGGCCTCAAACTTGAGGCAATCCTCCTGCCTCAGCCTCTCAATTGGGATCACAGGTATGTGCCGCCACCTTCACGCTTTGCTTCTCTTAATGCACTCTGATTCTCAAGAGTTAATGCAATACCACATGCCTGATCAGGCACCCATGAAAAAGTTGAAACAGGGGGCTGGAGAGATGATTCAGGGGTTAAGACTCTGCCTCAAAAGCAGTAGAACCTGAGTTTGGATCTCTGATCCCACATTAAAAGGTCTGGGTGAAATGGCGGCAGCCTGCGCTTCCAGAAAGCTCTGGGAAAACCCAGAGCAAACCAAAAAGGAGCTAGAGCAAGCTAGGATGATTGCCCAGGTCACCCTTGGGCCTCCACAGGGACACACAGTGCCTTTTGATACACACACACACACACACACACACACACACACACACACACACTAAATAAAAATAAAGTTGAAACAAAAGAAAAAGAAAGAACAATTTTTACCTTCAGTCCTTTAAGATGCTCAATTGACATAGCTCCCCCCTGCCATCATTAACTATAGACCCACTTTGTCTTATTAAAAAGGTGGTGGCGGGACTGGAGAAGTAGCTCAGGGGTTAAGCCTCTGCCTTACAGGCAGAAGGTCCTGAGTTCGGATCCTAGACCCCACATATAGACGCCGGGCGGAAATGGGGGCGGCCTGCATTTCTGGTCCTGGTAGGGCAGAGCCTCTGAATCCCGGGGCAGAGTAAACAAGGAGGAGATGGAGGCGGTCCATGGTGGTTCCCGAATTCGCTCGTGGTTCTACACACACACACATACATACACACGCGCGCACATATGCATACACGCACAATTGAATAAATAATAAATTTTAAAAAAATTTAAAAAAAGGTGTTGGCATTGATATTGACATTTTGTTCTCTATTTCCAAACACATAAAGCCAGGGAGCTCCAGATGCCTGAAGTGATCCAGAAGGGACCTTAGTAGGACATCATTTCAACAGGTTCATTGTGAAGTGCAGGGGTGGATTGAAACAGAGACACAAGGCTGGCTGGCTTCCAAAGAAAATTACCATAAATTGGGAACCTGAATGTAGCTATTCATCATCTGGACTTGGGGGTATGAATGAGTCATTAATTAGAGTCAGAAAAAAAAAAGTGGTGCCGTCTCAAACAGGATTGCAAAAAAAAAAGCAAGAAAGAAAAAATTCTCTGTGACCTGGGACTGTGGATGGGACATGGGTACCAGATGCCAACTCAGCCTTGGGCACATGGCACGTGGGCCCTGAATGAAGAAAGAATGAATAGATCTAAGGCTGGAGAGAAGATTCAGGTCTGAGTCCCTGGTCCTTTGCTTCTAGACAGCACAACTAGGAAAATCCTTTCTAATTCCCAGATTCCACCTCTGCAGACTACGAATAACGCACATCCTAAAATCTTTGTGGCGCTTATTTAAGCTAATGCGGATGAGCATATGGGCCACAGAAAGAGTTTGCATAAGAAAGAGAGAAGGAAAATTACCAGCTCCTTGGTGCTTTTTATTTACTAAGCAGACGCATTAGATCCACACGATGTGGATGATTTCGAAAAACTCATTCATGAATTGTAGGCTTGACTTTTCTGTAAGGAGAGGGTACACAGGGTCTCATGTAGCTCAGAGTGGGCCTCAAACTTGAGCTGTATACAGCCAAATACAGCAGAAGATGACCTCGAACTCCTGATTCTCCTGCTTTCCACTCCCCACGCGCTGGGACAACAGATGTGTACCACTGCACCTCTGGCACCATTGGCTTATTTTTCATTTATTCTCGTGTGTGTGTGACATACGTATGTATGTGTGAAGGAGCATGCGCATGCCACAGTACACAAATGGACATCAGAGGACAACTTTGTAGAGCTGGTTCTCTTCATCCACCTTCATGTGTGTCATAGTTAGGCACAGGTGTCAACTTGACAGTTCAGAGTTTGAGCTCTAGGCACATTTGTAGAGAATTAGTGGTTGAGTTAGGCCCAGAGCAGGCCTGCAGGAGATCGTCTGGCTGATGGGGAAGGTCCAGCCTATGGTGGGTAGAATTAGGCCCTAGAATAAATCACTGAGGGCTGGTTGAGAGAGTTGGCATCCTTTTGTATACTTGTCCAGACATGTTGGTCTGACAAGTAAGGATCATCCCTTTCTCGGCTATTACCTAGAGATGGTGTGGCCAGTTCCCTCAGCCCTGGTGGTGGTGCATGCTCTCCCATCAAGCTGGACTGGGAACTGTAACCAGACTGTGGTAGGGAAATAAACCCCTTGTTCCCTTAAACTGTCTGATGGTCTTTTATCAGCAACCATGCAGGTGAACTGCAACAATGTGGGTTCTGGGATCCTATTCTGATTGCCAGGCTTGAGTGGCAAGTGCGATTACCTAGTGAGCCATCTTGTTGGCTTTGGCTTATTTTTTTGAGTGGATTCAGTTGCTTTCCCCAAAGCCGTCATTGCTTCACTGGCCAAGTGGCTACTCAAAGTCCACCTCGGTTCCACTATTGGAAAAGGGTGGCCTCCCTGGAATGCAGAGCCTGGTGTGGCAATTCATAAATGTGAGCCTGGTAGATCACACATCTGATGTCAGGGCACGAAAGCCATCAGGACTAACCCAGCTCGGAGGAACCATATTGTAGTTCAGCAAGAGTGCTGAGTGCCTCTCCATTTATAATAAGCTTTTTCTAAATCTAGACTCCTGCCGAACCAGATCAAAATAATGCACCCAGACAAGCTAGATGACGTGTTAGACATAAAGAGAACTTCCATAGAAATTTGTTTGATTCCAGGCATGTTGATTCCTGCCTGTCTTCCCAATCCTCGGAAGGCCGGGGCAGAAGGATTGAAAGCTTGAAGTCAGATTGGGCTGCACAGTTGTCAGGGAACCCTGGGTGACAAAACATGACCCTGTCTCAAAACACAAATGGTTTCTTGCTCATCTTTCTGCTCCCTCCACTCAGTTCATTCCCCTTGAGAAACTCGGCCTAATGCCTGATGACAGCAACCTAAAACAAAGGTTTGCTTTGGTTCAGTTTACTGGCACAGTCCATCATGGCAGGGAAGATGTAGTGGTAGGAGTATTTCCACACCTACAGTCAGGAAGCAGGCAGCAGCAGCTCACCATGCCGCGTCCGCAGTCAGGAAGCAGGGAAGGATGGATACTGGAGCTCACCTCACTTTCTTGTCTTTTCCCTTTTTGTTTAGCCTGGGACTCCAGCTCGTGGATGGAACCACTGGCATCAGGGCATGTCCTCCTTCCTTGACCTTCTCTGGAAACCTCTGTGCAGGCATAACCAGAGGCGTGTCTCCTAGGTGATTCTAAATATCAAATAATAAATATCAAGTTGATAGCCAAGACTAATCAGTGTGCATGCCACTGGTCAGCCTCTGACCAGCTGGCCGGCAGTCTTCTGCTTCAGCTGCAGAGACTGCATGCTTCCCCTGAGCCACTGGTTCGGGTCCTAAAATTCATTATCAATACCAAGATAGAAGCTTAGTGAAGAACAGGGAGTAAATCCATGCAAAAAGTATTCTGGGAAATTTTTCCTCAGCTCAATAGTGAGAGTATATTGTATTTGTCACTAAATGATCTGAGTTCAAATCTAAAACCTGCTACAAACTAATGTGTCCTTGAACATGTTGGCTCACCTTCCCGCATCTGTTTCCTCACTTCAGAATTGGGGCAAGTAATGCTTCCTGAGCAACCTGCCACACAAAGCAAGAGCCACTCAAACGCAGGCCCTGCTGTGAGTGGGGGTAGGGAGGTTTCTGCTGGGTAGGACATGTAGGGGTCCCTCTTTCTGTTGCTGTGAGACAACACGTAAAGTCAAGCAATTCAAAGAGAGAAAATGGAGATTTATTCAGTTTACGGTTCCAGAGAGAAAATATAGTCTATTATGATGGAAAAGGTATAGCTGGCAGAAGCTGGAGGAAGCTTAAATAACTGTAGACATCATGAAAGTTAAGGGAGCTGCTGCAAACTGTAAGAGCAGACTTCTCCTGGAAGCACAGTGGGGGTGATCCCCCTCAGGGCCCACATCCTGACTTTGCCACAACCTTTCCAAGCATCAACCAAGGATTCAGACAAATGAGCCCAAGGGGACAACTCACCTCCAAACCATGGTAAGACAGAACAGTGGGAGGTATTTAAGCATCTTAACCCTTCTCTGGCCGACCCAAAGGCAGACAAGATGCAGTTCTCATACCCTGTGCTAGTCACAGACCCCTCTTCCTACAGAATGCGATGTGTGTGCAAATCCCCTCCTTAAACTACACTCGATGTTTCCAGCAGACACATTCTGGAACTGAAGAGATGACTCAGTAGTAAAACCTTTGCCTCACATGCAAAAGGACCTGAGTTCAGATTTTGGACCTAAAAAAAAAAAAAACAAAAAAAAACAAAAAAACTCAGACAGAAATAGCAGCAGCCTGCCATTCTGGCCCTGGAAAATGGAGCCTGGAAAACCCTGGAGCAAAGCAATAGGTGGAAGAGCAATCCAGGATGATTCCTGATGTCATCTTTGGGTCTCCACAGGCGCATACCCTCAAGAATCTTCTCTTCCACATATCTGCACACACATGATACCCATCCACAGGCAACATACATGCATCATACAGCATACACACACACACACACACACACACACACACAGACACATGCACGCACACGCACACACATGCACGCACACGCACACACGCACACACACACACGCACAGGCTTATTCTGATGCATGGACACTACACCATTTATGAGACAGTTTCTGTCCTAGTGCTCTAGAAATGACTGACGCACATTCAGTCACAGACGACCACGTCGGCCTTCTCTCCAGTCACACATAGAGCATAAGATTGCTTCACAGAAACACTGAATTTGCACCTTCTCCACCTCCAGCCTGGAGTGAAACAACCATGTGAACGGCAGGAAAGGCGCAGAAATGGCCTTGTCAGCACCAACATTGGTTTCCTTTGGAAACTGGAAAGTAATCTGACAAAAATGTATTGCAGCTCAAACTTACACGTAGAAACAGAGCAGCTGAGGTAGTTAACCCTAAGTGTACACCGAAGAAGATAAGGCTTTGGTGCTTCCTCTCTTCTAAGACTTCTCAGGCCACCGTTTTTCTCAGAAGACCTAATGTTTAAGTTAAACTAGTTGGCATACTCAACAGTACTCTTAGTTCTAAGATGCAGTACTCACGCTTGCATTTTCAAAGGTAGAAAACTCAGGGCTGGAATGGAGCTCAGTTGGCAGCACACTTGTAGAGCTTGCACAAGGCCCTGAGTTCTATCCCCGGGCCTTGCATAAACCAGGCGTGATGGCCCATAAGCCCTGCACTGGAGAGGCAGAAGCAAGAGGGTCACAAGTTCTAGGTCAGCCATGGCTACAAAAAGGGGGTTGGAGGAAAGTCTGGCTACATGAGATCCTGTCTCAAAAACAAAAAGAAAAGCAGGAAAACATCTATGATACTACGTTAGAGAGGAAGTAACTTGTCAGCTGAGTATCAGAAAGGAAACACAAAAACAGGCCTTGCCCAGCGGACCCAGTAACCACCGTCTCTCAGGTGAATCTTGAAAAGATGACGCATAACACAAGTTTTCAAGCACAGGCTTTAAATGTAAATCATGACCCATCTCTGATAGACTAAATAGGCAAGCTGAGCTGCAAATATCAAGTGATTTGTCTCCTAGCAAGGGTGACTGAGGGAGAAAGGGAGGCACCCACCTCTTCCTACACTGGTGTTCTTCTACCAACCCCGCCTGTGGACAATAGGGATTCAGTTACCACCCAGCAGGCTACAAGATGGTGACAAGCATGTAAGGCCATAACAACACAAATGGGAGCCATCTAATAGAAAAGATAAGCCACCCAGCATCCATCAAGACAGTCATTTCAGGCACTGACACTTTTACTACTGAACAAGAAACATGATTTTTAATCTTTCTGTCAACACAATCAGACCACTAGCTTTCCATTGTCAAACATACTCGCTCATCAACTTTGCATTTCATTAACTTTGAATTTCATTAATTTTTCATTTCTAGCTATATAAACAATCTTTTTTTTGCATATGTTGGTATGAGCTTTCTTGCCAAGCCAGACTATGAACTGTAAAAAAAAAAAACCACAAGTAATACTAAAACCCCTTTGTTCCTTTAGATTTTTTGGTTGTTGTCATAGTTTAGCACAGGCGTCAACTTGACTGTTGAGGGTTTGAGCTCTGGGCACAGTTATAGAGAGTTGATGGTTGAGTTAAGCCCAGAGCAAACCTGAAGGAGATTGTCTAGCTGATGGGGAAGGCCCAGCCTATGGTGAGTGGGATTAGGCCCTGGAATAAATCACGGAGAGCTGGTTGAGAAAGTTGGCATCCTTCTGTATACTTGGCCAGACACGCTGGTCTGGCAAGTAAGGATTGTCCATCTCTCAGCTGTTATGTGGTGATGATGTGGCCAGTTCCCTCGGCCCTGGTGCTGGTGCATGCTTTCCTGTCAAGCTGGACTGAGAATGGTAACTGGACTATTGTAAGAAAATAACCTCTCATTCCCTTATGCCATTGATGGTCATTTATCAGCAACCATGCAGGTGGACTGCAATAGTTGTATATTTATTATAACATGCAGACAAACTCCAACAGAAAGGATTTGACAAATGGGACCCGGAGGCCAGCCAATTCTTCACAGAAGTCTAACCACAATGCCCACAAGTCCTCCTGGTACTCTCAGTCAATCAAAGGAGACAGTGGTGTAAATGCAGAATGAGGAAATCATTTAGACAGATCACAGGAGGAACTCAAAAGGGGGCTTCTAAAGGGGGTTCTCTTGGGATAGGTGACCCAAAACTAGGTTGTAAGTGGGAGCGAAGGATAGGAGCTCACAAGGCAAGAGAGGATAGGAGGTAGTAAAGATAGTTCGACAGAAAAGGACTCAGTGTTATAACTTCAATACCTTCATATGTAAGTTGAGAGAAATGGGCCCGCCATTCCTAGTCTCATCCCAAAGACTTTCCTGAGAAGACTCAGAAGCAAATGGCCAGTTTGGCACCTGGCTCTCCTCTAGGAGGGTCTCAGTTTCCCAGCAGGATCAAATGGATTTAGGAAGATCCTTCCTGCTCTTACCCTTTTCCCACGTTGACAGGGAGCCAGTAACTAAGAAGGAAAACAAAATGTCGTGGTGGAAGTAGTTTGGAAGTAGTCGACCATGCAAATAAAACACACAAGCTGGGAGCTGGCTTTGCACATCCCAGCACTAGCCTGATTAACAGAGCATGTCCAACCCAGATTCTAATCTTTGTCACCAACCCCATCTGGCCCTTCAGACTTCACTCCACAGCTGTTACCCGTTTGATCTTTCTAGCAACCCAGAGAGGCAAGTGAGGGGGCTATGCAGAATTTCTTCTTTCTTTCTCTTGTTGTTGAGAGATAGAGTCTCTTTCTTGAGACATGGCTTGATTCCTTGGACCACCAAGCCAGACCTTCTCTGGATTTTCAGTTGACCAGGAATCATCCAAGATTGCATTGAAGAGGGAAAGTACCTAAATCCTATTGCAACTGTAAATCAGCATTTCTCCCTATGCTTTGGTTTCCTTGGATGTCAAGTGAGGTTGGTAAACAAGGACCTGGTCTCCAAATGCAGTAGACCACTACTGACAAGAGAATCATAAGCAAGAGTACAACCCTTGGTTCTATTAAGTTGTTCGGTTGTATCTGCTCGGCTTGGGGAATTGTCTTACATCTGAGTTATGCTTCATTCAGTTAGTTCTAGCTAGCGGGATTCTCTCATTTCCTAAACATGCAGCAGAGAGATCAAAATGGTGCCAAGAATTAATGCAAAACATCTGCTGTCTATGAGGGGCCTAATTTGCCTTTCTTGTCCTTACTTCTGAACAGCCATCTAGTCATTTATTCTAATGTAAAAGGTCGTGTCCAACTGAAAACACAATATATAAGTCACTATCGTATAAACAAACTCAGAGACAATTTAAGAATCATATGTATAATTTTAGATTTGTGAGGAATTTTTTTCTGTGAAATTGTTTATATTTCTACTTTTTTGCAAGGTTATACTTTATGTACAATATTTTCATAGAATGTCATACTACTGGACCTTCGAAGAAAAGGAAATCAAAGATAAAGTGATAGATCTGAGATAGAAATGAAATTTAACTATTTCTACTTTTCAAACAGTATTATCTCTTTAACAGCTAAAATAGGTCAATTGAGCAATTTAATTTCTGTCTCTGTCTCTGTCCCTCTCTCTCTCTCTCTGTCTCTATCTATCTCTTTCCTTCTCTCTCTGTGTGTGCATGCATGAGTATTGGATGCACGCATGGGGGGGGTAACGAGGCCACAGGAGGACATCAGATAACCTACTCTATGACTCTCAACCTTATTATGCTCTTGACTCGGCATCTCTCACTAAACCTGGAAGTTAGCAATCCCCAGAGATGCTTCTGTCTCCCCATCATGCACACACAATTCTGGGGTTACAGGCACGTGCGGGATCGCACCCAGCTTTTTACACGGAGAACTGAGTCTGTTCCTCATGCTTGGGTAGCAAATACTCTTACCTGCTAAGTCATCTGCCCAGCCCCCAAATTTAAATAATGTAATTTCCACTCGTTTAGTTACCTCTTGACAATCACCCATTCATCTTTGATCCAATGCCAGTATTTGTTACTGTCCCAATGTACGTTTCTTCGAGGGCTAGTCTTCCTTGGGACTAGTCATAGTGTATCTGCAGAAAGGGAAAGAAAGAGAGAGATAGAGATTAGATATTCCATTCAACCATTTTTAGCTGTTAGAGATGATATTGCCTGCAAAGTAGAAAAATATTGGCATTGTATTTTCCACATATCTACTACTAAAAGGTTAGTTTATTTACAAGGTTCATCTCCCCTAAGTACGGGGAAAGCTTACAATCTTAGTATAATATAAACATGAAGTGTTTCTCATTGGTCACACACAAGAATCCTGGACTCACTTTCCATTGCACAAGGACCCACAGCAAAACAGAGGTTTTCATATTTGTTGTTTTTGTTTTATTGACGTGGCCCTTAGGCAATCTAGGGGAGGGAGACAAAACTATTCACAGTTGCTCTTCTTCCAAGCATGCACCTGCAGGCAGTTGAGGACCTAATTAAGCGGTTTTCGAGGAAATGCAGTGGCCTCCTTCAGCACCAGGCCACTCAGCCCCAAGGCTGCCCACAGTCAACCTTCCTTCCCACCTTCCACATCAGTCTTAGCTCAAGTGCCCTGGGGTATTACTTTTGTTGGCATCTGTTTGAAGTACGAGGAAGTGCTAGTTTTATCCTGCCTGTCTTAAGCAGCAAGTACAAATAAACTAGAATGGTAAGACTTCGCAAAATACAGTAATAACTCCATGTTAACATCCTTTGACATGCTCGGCACCAGACATGTTTCAGGCTCAGTGTTTGGTTTGGTGTCTAATCGGTCACCAGCCGATGGGATTGTTTAAGAAAACTCTGGGAAGTGGGCTTTGGGTAGGGGACGTAGGTCACTGGGAAGAGGGTCTGGAGGTTTCTAGCCCAACCCCAGTTCCTGCCCACTTCCTGCTCTGCTGAGTGCGTAGCTAAGAGGAATCCCAACTACCCACCTGTGCCACCAAGGACCAACATCCGCATGCCGCCTCTGCCTCTAACAGTGAATTAAAGCAAATCCTTCCTTCTATAAATTGCTTCCATTGGGGATTCTGCCACAAAGATAAGAAAAAAATAATATAGGAATCATAGATTTAAAAAAAATATTTGCTTATAACAAAGCGACATACTTTGAGAATGAGACCTAAAACACAAAACACGTTGCTTTTATTTTCATACTCCTCATAAACCTAATCTCTTGGGTGGGGTTGTGTATGAGGTGGTAGAGCATGCCTGGGTTCCATTTTCAATATCTTGTTAACATCTGTGGTGGCACATTTGTGTGATCCCAGCTTAGAGGAGGGGATGCAGGAGGATCAAAGGTCATCCTTGGCTGCATAGTGGGTTCAAGGCCAGCCTGGCTACAGGAGATCTTTCTCAAAAAAAAAATTAATATGTGGCATGTCTTCATGCCACAGCTTTAACCTGTTATATGAGGAAGTCATATATGAAATTTTCTACCAATTTGACTTTGGAAGATTTGGGATTTCAAAAATTTGGATTAGGGATGCTCAATCTTTAATCGACAGGCCTGGAGGCCAAGAGCCAACATGCTTACCACAGAATGCTAAATGAAGGGCTCTGGGAAGATAGCTCACCAGGCAAAGTGCTTGACTTGCAAACATGATGACATGAATTTAATCTCTAGACTGTAGATATAAAAAAATAATAATGAAACAAAGCCGGGTATGTGGTACAACTGCACCCTTGCAATCCCGATGCTAGGGAGGAGACAGGCAGGTTCCTGGGGCTTACTAATCAGTCTAATCTAATTGATGACTTCCAAGCCCTCAGAAACAGTGAATATCATATGAGAAATAACATCTGAGATTTTTCTCTGGTCCCTGTACACACACACACACACACACACACACACACACATATATACATACACCTGCATGCATAATGCTAAATAAATACCTTCTAATGCCTCATTTTTCTCCATGAAAGGACCTGGAAGCTGTCAGATTACTAATTCTCCTTAGAGATTAGGACACCTCCCTTGTCTCAAAGACCAAGAAGCCAAGACCTAGAGAGACTGTGTGACTTGCCAGGGTGGTGTAGTGGGCTGCATTTACCTCTGCTGCCACAAGACAAAAACAACAGCAATTTCTTAAGCTGTTATCACGAGACAAACACTATGCTAAGTCTGTTTCATGAATCGTCTTATCTTGGCTGTACCACAGTGTTTTGAGGCCAGCACTGTCATTACATCTAGTTAATAGACAAGGAAATAAAATCCTTATGAAAAATGCTGAGGAAATGTGCCTCGCATCACAGGAGCTCAGATTTTGAGCATAAATCTGGTTCTAGAATCCATGCTTGAAAATCACTACTGACCTTTTGCCTTCCTAGTAATATCCATAGATACAAAAAAGCAGATATGTAAATATGTGGCTGGATTTGCATTTGTATATATCTAATAAATTGGTAAGCAAGGACTCTTGGATAGGTTTTAGATTTTACCAATCAAGGGGGCTGGAAAGGTAGCTCAGGAATTAAGCCTCTGCCTTGCAGGCGGAAGGTCCTGAGTTCGTATCCTAGACCCCACATATAGACGCCGGGCGGAAGTGGGGGCGGCCTGCGTTTCTGGTCCTGGTAGGGCGGAGCCTGTGAATCCCTGGGCAGAGTAAAGAAGGAGGAGGTGGAGGCGGTCCATGGTGGTTCCCGAATTCGTCCCTGGTTCTGCGCGCGCACACACACACACACACACACACACACACACTCACAATTGAATAAATTAAAAAAAATTAAAAAAAAAAAGATTTTACCAATCAAACAGAACTGGAGCAGAGACCAGGCAGCTGTCCCTCCTGCTGCCACGCCTGGTTATAAATCATGTGCTTTTTTTTTCTCCATGCAGCTGAATTGCAGAGGTACCAGGCTGTGCTCACAGCTTGGAGGGACTGACAGCAGACTCTCAGCATCCAGACTCAGAATACAGATCCCCACAGACATGTGCGAATCCTGAGTCAACAGAAGCAACTGTGGCTTCTGAGTGGTGACATCTTGATAAAGATGATTTCCTAGATCTACTTGGTGATTTCCCCTGTGACAGAAGTGGTATTGAGAAATTGGTCACATGACAGATAACGCCGAACCACAGACTGCCAGAGTCATTAGGAAATAATCAGGGCTGGGGAGTGAGATTGAAAAGCATTCACAGATGTGTACAAAAGCCACCCCACAGGGATTGGGTTGGGTTTGGAGAGCTCCCTGTTCCTACTGGACACTGCAGGGACCAGGCCGACTTAGAAAAATCTGCAATGTATCTTAAGAACAGATGCTCTAAACAGCCAATGAATGGACTGGACCCAGGGTAGGGGCAACACCAGGGTACCAGAAGGAGATGCCAAAAACCCTCCTACTCGCCATGCGTTTTTGGTACCTGATGTTTTGTAGAGCAGAAATAAGAACCCACTATCCAGAGACGCCTCTTCATCAGTGGTTTTTGGGGTCCAAAAACAAGTGTCACAGGACTGTGCACTGGAACGAGCCAGCAGGACACTGCTAGATTACAGGGAAAGAAACTTTGAGTCAGCATCCTGCAGACTTCAGGGGCAGGAATCCTGGTGGGAACCAGCGTCTATACGGTCTCCACTCCGTGTTCTGAACACTGGGAAGGACCCGCATTGTGGTGGAACCAGGAGTAAAAATCAGAATCCTGAAGGAGCAGCGGCAGTGTGGCCAGTGTCTGGAAGGCACCGCCCTGGGCACCAGAGCATCATCCGGAGTCTGACAGAGAACGGGATGGCCCATTGCAGAGGAGGTGACACAGGGTTGACTTCCAGGGTTGACACAGGCTCCTAGCAGTCACAAAGGGACCTGAGATGGAATCTAACAATCAGGCCAGAGAGCGTTCATATTACATTCTCCCCCCCTAACTCTCTCCTCTTCACACCTATTCCTCCCTCACTTAATTCCTCTCGTTAATTCAGCCCAGCTCAATCCTGGTCAGTTCTTACTGTATACCACTTTTTCCTTTTTATTTTCTCTCCCTCGTCTTTCATTTTTCATTTTCCACTACCAAACAGCACAGACTGGCTTTTAGCACAGTATCGGCACCACAGCCTCCTGAGCAATGCAACTATGATGTGCAAATGACAAAAGTAACTCTGTTTCATTTCAACTAGTTTGTGCTATATATTGCTCCCAGAGTTGATGTCCCGTAGTGCCGTTATCTACTAGCCAGAACGACTTAACCGTACTTGTAGTTCAAAGAAGTATATTTTGCAAACAATACTATAAAACATATAAAACTGTAAAATTAATTTTTGTGCCTCTTTGAAAGTTCAGTCAAAATGATTTGCATCCGTTATGGTGTAATTGTGGTTTTTATCCTTACAAGCATCCTTCACTATCTTCCCGAGATCGGCATGAGCTGGTCTTGATTGCTGACAACAAACAGAACTCCTAATTGACTACAAAGTGTGGTGATTATCTGTGGTTCATGTGGTTACAACAATCTGATGGTCTATCTTACTTCTCCCTGTAGTCTACTTTTAGCCCTCTCATCTCTCTCATCTCTCCCTGCTTTCTGTCCCTACTCTTCCTCCTCCTATTTCTGTAATCCTTTTCTACTCTCTCAACACTAATCACTGTTCTTATTCTTTTCCTTGCACTCATAACCACAGGAACTAATATGTTAGTACATGAAGGACATCAGTACATCTGCACTTGAGTACAGATGATGTGTCAAAAGTCAACTGCCAAATGGACCAACAATCTCAATGTAACAAACTCTGAAACTGATAGAGGAAAAAATGTGGGGAAATTCTTTAAGCTATAGGCATTTCTTGACTATCTCAATAGTTGCTCAGGAAATAAAGCAAAAAAAAAAAGCAAGTGTACTTAAAGCTTATGAAAATAATAAGAAGAAAAAAACACGTAACAAGGCAATGGACTCAAAATCTCTCGATTTTAGAAGGGGCCCATCTGTGTGGCTCAATCAGATGTTAAGGCTCGGGGCCTGCCAAGAGTTGGGCCCTGGTAGGCAACCTTGTCTTCTGGCCAGGGATACTGAAGGGCCAAACCCTCAGTGCACAGCGAGCGGAGCCTAACTAGTCCTCAGACAGACTGCAGTGTAGCTTCAGGGCTTCTACATGGCTCAATATACCTTGACTACCAACAAGGAAAGGAGTAATTCTGGATTTGTGGCAACCAGGTGCCTCATATGAAAAAGCAAAAGTTATTTCTGATGGAAGGGCATGTCATCCTACACTTCTTTCAATGGTGACTTTTCAAACTTCATATCCAACATACAGACAAAAAGGAAATAAGAGAATAAGAATGGGAACCAGCAGATACACAGTGGAAAAGGAAAATGTACAGAAACCATAGAGTAGTGATCTCAAAGAAATCTAGCGCAAGCCAGAACTAAGATGTAATTGCAAGTTTTCTTGTAGCATTAAAGGGATTAAAATGAGTGGAATTAAAATTTCAGGTATTTTCCTTTAACTTAATGTATTCAAGTAGATGTTTTCAAATTATTACTTCAACATATACTTCATGCAGGTCACATCACTTCTTTGCTCACAATCCAGTGCCTTTTCTTTCCCACCAAGGACTTTGCAAGTAAATTGCGATCAGTTGCATTATCCTTTGACTCAGCCATGAAACGAAGGACTGGATCTCTAAATGTTATAATCACAAAGATGTATCTTTTTGGATGAGAGTGAAGATAGAAGAAGAGAAAACTCAAGCAGTAATGGATAAGAACATTCTGCAAGCAGAAATCAAACAGAATGCAAGCAAATCCTTTAGAGATGAAGATTACTGACACACACAAAAAATATGAAATATCTTGACAGTAACCAAAATGGATGGTACTTTCTACTAGGAGCCATTTTTTTTAAAAAACTTTAATATTATAGGAGAAAAAAATAAGAGAAAATGTCTCACAATACACAAAAATAAAAAAATCAAAATTATCTACTCAATTGAAAACAAGTCAAATGAAATACACAGTTTTAGCTTTTCATTCTATGCTCATATGCCTTCTTTGCAGATAAATAGTAATTCAGTCTACTTAAAATCATTATCCAGTTATGCAGAAATCAGGAGAATTAAATGTGCTTGCTATTGCTACTGGCATCATGGCTAGTTTATTGAAAGAAGGGGTGATTTTAGCCAGAAAGTTTTACAAAAGAAGATTTGAATTAAGTTTATTTCTAGCAGAAATCTTCCTGGCTTTCTTGCTTTGCTATTGCTAGGTCACATTGCATCTCCCAGTTAGAGCTAAACAAGTGATTATGCCATTTCTAGGCAGAAAAAATGCTCACATGCAAGGAAATACCTTGCCATCCCATGAGGTGACTCAGATGGTCTTTTTCTTGCTCATTTGTGCGCTTAAAGATAAGGTTCTCCTGACTTCCTGCATATTTTCCTAATGTCATTCTGTATAGTAGACTCAAAATCAGTGACTTTCTTTGCAAGGAAAAATGTTACTATAATTTACACAGATTAGGCATATTAAGTACTCAAATCCATTTAAAATTATTCATTAAGCTTCTGTTGAAAGTCATAAAAATATCTCATAACTCTGTTAACTTCAGCCGAGTGCAGTTTTTAAAGGATGCTATTCTACAGGGTGGTTACGTTCGTTTGTTTGCTTTTGTGGTGCTGGGGCTTGAACCCAGGGACTCCCGTTGCCAGACAAGGGCTCTGCCGCTAGTTACACCCTCAGCCTACTTATCTTCAAAGCCAATAGTCAGGGGACACAGCTCAGTGGGAAATGCTACATGCCTAGGGCCCTGGATTAAATCCCCAATACTGCAGAAAAGAGCAACAACAAAAGTAAAACCAGAAAGTAACGCATCTGTCCAATATCTGAAGGCACTGATTTAATATAAATATTCTCCATAATTACAAATGGTCTAGGATCACAACCTGACTTTCGAAATCTGTAAAACATGAAAATAATAAAGTAATGCAAGAGAACTTGAACTAATTCTAGCATTTATCTTGTCTAAAAGCTAAAGTATATTCACTGAAAAGATTATAGTTTCTTTCCCCCTCCCCCTCCCCCCTGCTTGTCTGCCCTTCCCCCCACAAACCTGAAGATGGGACACCTTGAAAATAGAATTCTCTGCAGATTCATGGCTAATGCAGCGTCCTTCATCTGCTTTCACTTCTACAGCCTGGAAGCATGCTTTGTATAAATTGGCCAGTGATTGCATGTTTCCTCTTGCTTTTTATTTATTTATTTATTTATTTATCAAAACAGGGCAGGACTTCAGTATATAGGCCAGGCTGACTTTGAACTTGGAATCTTCCTATTCCACTTTCCTGGAGCTGGGGTACAGAATTGCAACACTACTCTCAAAGATAAAAGACTTTAAAAGGGAACTATTGTCTGCGTATTTCATCTTGATAAAATTGACCTTTATAAAAAAATGGAGCAAGAGGAAACTAGTGTTAACTTTCAGTTCAAAGAGAGAGACAGAGAAAGAAAGAGAGAGAGACAGAGAAAGAAAAAACTATGAAAAAGAAGGAAAATGTTCAAAAGGAAGAATGAGGGGGGAGCAAGAGAAGCCAAAGAAATACATGTGTCATGAAAACAGAAAGGTGGGAATCTATTTGAGGGAAGGAAAGATTATCAAGAGAGGCAAGAGGAGGGCAGTCAAGGAATAAATCAAAATAAAATATAATGATTTATACACATACATATATAAAACAACTCATATGTATGTCAACATAAAAGTAATAAAGATGAACCAGGAGCTCTTTAGAACCTTGTTTCTTAAAATAATAATTGCCGATTGGGAAATCAGAGAGACTGTTTCTTAAAATCATCATTGCAATTGGGAAATCAGAGACTGAATGCATTCTTCTCCCAGTCCATCCACCATCTCCTCCTCCGTCTGCATCTCGAAGATGTTCCTAGGCTTGGCAGCACATGTGTGTTTGTGTTCCTAATGATTCCTGGTTGCTGGTACAGGCTCAGCGCCTGCCCCAGTGATATTGACTATCTCCACATTTAAACCGTGGATTCAAATCACAAATGAGAATTCAACAGTGGGAAATGCTGCTGCACAGACTTCTGAACAGGTTAAACGACTATAGTTGGAATTTTCTAAAACTGGAGTGGTTTGTTGGGGGGAAAGAAACTACCCCTGACAGGACAAAGGTGGAAGCACTGTGGGAGGAGCTGTGATCCTGTGACTGGCACATAAGGAGTGTTTGTGTTTATATCAGCAAAGTAGGGCCACCTTACCTACTAAAGCCTGTTGTCATTGGTGGGCACAGTGGACAAGTTACCTAATTGAGTGGGACAAGTAAATAAAGTGAGGGACAGGAGGTCTTGGAAAGCTGCTGGTGACGAGGATCTATTAGAGGAGAAGGAGGTTGCTTCGGGTAAAGAGTGAAGATCCTTCCAACTTGCAGATTAAGAAGTTGTATCAGAAGGACACAACTCGGTCTGCACTAATAATGAGGGAGAACAGTCTCTCATCTTGGAGCTGTGGCCCCCCATTCGCCCAGGTCATGCTTTTGGAATAGAGAAGTCCAAGCATGCCAGGACTGGTAGAGTATTTTCAAGTTTCCAGAGAGAATCAGAAGCAAAGAGAGGCTGGGAAAAAACTCTGGGCCCCTGAGGGTTAAGGCAGGAGGTGAGAGGGAATCAGCAGAGAGACAAGGACTTGGCAGTGTACCTGAGTTGCCATCACCCTCTTTGCTCTGTGTGTGTGTTTGCGCACTGGTGTGTGTAGGCAAGCATATTCTACATATGTTATGCCACTGACATAGAGAAATCACTCGCTTATTTATCCATTGTGGTATCTAACAGGTTATCTACCTCACATCCAAAACACAATTGCTGGTTCCTAGTCCATCTACTGTGATGATTAATTTTCCAGTCAACTGGACACTTTGAGTCACCTAAGAGACACACTTTTCTGTGTGTGTCTTTAAGGGAGTTCCCAGAGAGGAAAGAAGGTCAACTCTGAATGTGGGTGTCTGGTGTCCTGTACTAAGTGGAAAAGGAAGAAGGAGACCGTTAAAGTGCCTGCATTTCCAGTTCTCAGCTTCCTGATCCATCAAGATGTGAGGAGTTAGTTCCATGTCATGCTTGTGCTGCCATGAGTCTCCTTGTCTTCCCCACCATGATGGACTGTATCCTCTTAAACTGCAAGACAAAATAAGTCCTTCCTCCATTAAGTTGCTTCTAGTCAGGTGTTTGGTCACAGCAATGACAAGATATATTTCCAGTCTTTCAGTTAGTCCACTTTAGTCACACACAAAAAGAAATTCAACCCAACAAACAGCAAAACATCTCATATAAAGGGATGGAATAAATCCCCCAAAGTCTTATTCCTTGAAATGCGCAAGTGATGATCATGAAGGAAGAATTTTTCCTCTCAGCACTCAGGACCACTGTAGGATGTCCTGTGCATACATCCTCCTTGCTCCATCTCACCCCTACGTACCCCTTGCTCTCCACCATCCTGGTGGTTAAGGGTTGGACTCGCGTACCTCTCTGTCCTGCCTCCAGACATTCTGTTCTAGCACAGTCTCTGTCTAGGATCCTGTTTCTCCTGAGCAATCATCTTTCCAAGACAGACACAGAGATCACCTGCCAATGTCTCCTCCTCACTCTCCAGGAAAAATCATTAATACTCACTCATGTACAGGAATTCTTGAGTCTCCAGGAAGAGTGTCTGGCTTTATGATGATTGGCATATTTCAAGGAAAGGAGTCTTTAGGAATACATTACTTCCCTTTACATGTTATAGTTTGGGTTTCAATAGGCTGGGGTTTTTGTTTGTTTGCTTTCCTTTTCTTTCTTTTTTTTTTTTTTTCAAAAAGGGCTGCTAGAGAACTGTGGCTTTCTGATTGTACAATAAATTACATTTGAGAGGAAATCATATGCTTCTAAGCTCAGGATTCTTCTATTTGGGAATTCACTTTACTACACAGTTATCCATGACCAAATGATCCCCAAATCATGGGTTCTATTCCAGCCTCTGTTCAATTCACCACTATGGTCACTGCAGACATTCTTCAAAGGACACTCTACATGCATCCCTATGTCGGTTGTCATGTGACAGGGAGGGGAGGACCCAGTGGCCTCTGGGCTCTGTGGAGATAATAAATAACCTGGGGTGAGAATTCAGAGAGCCCCTCAATTCCACTCTGTCCATCCACTGGGCCTTTTCCCCCATTAGATGAGAAAAGTAGACTAGACCCCACTACGCATTTCCCACAGTCACCAAGTGGACAGATCAGCATTTGCTGACCACCAGCCCCAGTCCTTAGGCTCTGGAAACGCGGAGGAGTTCTGTACCAAGGAACCAGCCTCTGCTGGACCACAGAGCGCAAAGGGAACACCTTAGGTGCAAAGAAACAGAAACGATTTCCACCTGATTCACTCTGTCCCACAGCGCCATCTGCCTTACTAAATGGAGCAAGGCCGAAAACAGGGATGAGTCCCATGTGCCCTCAGAAGACTGGTCTGAATGAGGGAGAACAGAACGAAGCTCCTTTTGAATTTTCTTGAAAGTTCAGAGTTTACAAGAAGAACACAGCATTGTTGACAAGATAGCTAAAACGTGTGTGTGTGTGTGTACATTGTGTGTGTCTGTGGAGGTCCAAGGGTGACTTGGGGAAGCATTCTGGATTGCTCTACTTCCTTTTTGCTTTGCACTGGGGTGTGGGATCAGACTGCAGGTCCTTCTACTTGCGAGGCAGAAGTATGAACCCCTGAACCATCTCTTCAGCCCCTAAAAAACTGTTTTTAACTATGTTGATCACGGACTATATTTGGAGCCTGATCATCTTAAAAATAAAATAAAAGTTAAAAAGACTAATCTTCAGTCGAAGGTTCAAGTGCCGAGTACAAATGAAAAAAAAGATTCCAAGAACCACGCCCCTTCCCATCTCACCACGCTTTGCCTCCGGTCTCCCTGCCCAGGACCTCATCCCCGCCTCCCACCTCAGGGCTTCTCTCCCCGCCCCCCACTCCTCCCTCTTTTTGCTCCCCAGCTCTTGCACACTTGAGTCCCTCTCCTTCCCCACCCTCCTCCGGAAGCTAGAGGAGGGAGCCTGGTCCTGGGTGCGCGGGCACTGTGGGCGGGGCTCCAGGTAGGAGCACGCGCCTTGGTCCAGCTGATTCATTTGCAAGGCGACAGATCAGGCCTTGAGGTCCCAAGACTTCTTTTCCCGCGTCTCAACCCTCCCTCTGCGCCCCGATCCTCGTGCGTGCGGCAGGTGCGTAGGGAGGGGACCGCGGCCAGGACAAGTGGCGGGGGGAGGGGGCATCGCGGCCACCGCTGCTGGGGTCAGTTCTGTCCGCCAAGTCCACGTGCTGCCGGTGGACCAGAAAGGGAAGGAGGGACCGCAGCCTCGGTCGTGGTCCGCAGGGGACCTAGATAGGCGAGCGGGGGCGGAATAGACGAGCTGCGGATCTTTTGGGAACTTTTCTCGGTCTCTGCGCGGAGTCCACCGCGGGAGTTACTAGACTTCCTTCCGATCTTTCCGGCACAGGCGGCCTCGCTCGCCGCAGACATGGAGAAAAGATTCCCTAGGAAGGCAGTCGTCTGGATCATTCTGCTCTTCTGTGGGCTCGCAGAGCTGGCAGGTAAGTGCTGGGGACTCCTGAGGCTTGGGAGGACACGGGCCTCCAGGGAGGACGACTCCCCCAGGCTTCCCAATCAGGACCGGCACCAGAAAGAGGCAGCCCTCATTTCATCACTTGGCTCCCATCGTCTAGTGGAGAAATAACTGGCTGATGGAGAATGGCAACTACTTGGTCCTGGGGAGCTAAAAATAGATGACCAACACAGGGCGTGGTTCTACATTCCTAAGCTCCTGTGAGCGGGCTGGGGGTAAGGGAGGGTGAAGACACCTTAACACAGCCCTAGCAGACCAGCTTCTCACATCCCAAGGTCCTGCCAGAACTGCCAGGGCTCTTTGGCCAGAAATTTCCCACTGCAGTTACCCTCAGATCTCACTACCTAGGGACCCATCAGCCAAACCCACCCACTTTTGGGGGGGGGTTGTCTGTTTTGAGACTGATTTCACTCTTGTCATTCTAAAACCAAGACTGGCTTGGAAATCTCTGTCAGGCAGCTGAAAGTCGCCTTTCTTAGCCTCCCAGTGTCCAGATGCAGCCACCACACCCAGCCTCACTCCCACCTGAATTACTAAACTAGCTCCCAGCTTGCCTCTCCTACCTGCCAGTCGGGTCCAGGGCCTTACATTCCACAAGAGTCTTTAGCGAGCTCTTCTGCCAGTTGACACCACCTGTCCCTGACTCAGGACACATTGCTACAAGCCCCATCCCCTCTTAGCCAAGAACATTGCAGCAGGAAGAGTGCATTTTTTTCCTACTGTGTTAGGAGTGTGAGTGGGGCAGTTGTAAGCTTCTGCCCTGCACTCCAGGCCTAATCTACCTCCTAGGGAGACAGCATCATACCATGCATGGACTTAGACAGGAGTCAGTTACTTTGTCTGTAAAGGGCAAGACAATTTGATGGCATTTATCAAATCCTAAAATAATAAAGTCTAAATTAAGAATATGCATATTTACTTGCAGTTGTTTAAAAATCCTGAAGATACAATCTTGACTAAGAGGTCAAAGAAAGTGGATGTGGGAAAAGCAGAAATTTATAGTCAGTGTTCTGTCTCCTAACACATATGATGGCAAATAGCTGATAAAGCATTGAGGCTGATCTGTAGAACACACTGTGGTAAGATCATGTGAGAGAAAGAAGAGCGGGCACCTAGTGGGCAGGAGCAGAGAGAGCACAAGGCAGAGGGTCCCACAGGCGTGTACCCAAAGATCCAAAAACCATCCTACTTCTTTCTTTTTCTTATTTTTACAGATCACAGTTAACATTTATTAAATTTCAGTGCAAAAACTAATTTATGTTTTTAGTTTTTTACTTTTTAAATTTTTTCCTAGATTTACCAGCACATGTGGCAATTATTCCTGTACTCCCTGTCCCCCTTTCTTTCCTCCCCTCCTTTCCTCCCTCCCACCTACCCGTCTATTTGCTTCTATGGGTCCCAGGGTTTCCTCTGGATCATCTGCTCTAGTAGGGTTCAGACCTCTGTGTCAGACTAAATGGCCCTTCCTTGGGCAAACCCACTTGGGTGCTCCCCTTCCCCTGTCTAGTCCTATCCCTTAAGGCTCCCACTGCATGTAACTATTTCTCCTGAGATCCTCACTAGTACATGGGGGCATGTTGGTTGGTATGTCCGTCATGCAGGTCTGGTAAGGACAGTCTCATTGCAGTGACATCCTGCATGCATCAGCCCTGCCTTGAGTGGAATGTCTTGTCCAACAGTGGACTTTCCCATCTTTAGGTTCTTACAGTCTTACCACTCCCTCTTCCACAAGGTTCCCTGAGCCTTAAGATGGGGAGAGATTTGGTTGGCCTGATTCCAATGAGCAATACACAGTCACTGGTACTTTTCATTCTAGTTGGCTATTGTCTATTTCACTCCCTTCCTTATTAAACATCAGTAGTAGCTCTGTATTTATAACAAATATGTGAGATAATCAACTTCCAAAAAGAAAAGGTTATTTGTGCTTGTAGAGGTTTCTGCCTGTGACCTGAGGACCCCATTGCTTGGTGCTGATCATGGCGGCCCACTACTGTGGTTTGATGGGAGGTGTGTGCTGAAGGCCTGGTGCCCAGTGCAGTCATGTCAGAGTCCACAGTCACTTATTCTCTACACTTTGGTCAGTTGTGCTTCTCTGCATGACACATTTTTCATAACAACAGAATGCTTCTTGGTTGAGTGCTAAGAGCTTTATTAATCTATGGGTACAGCGATAAGTTTTTAGATGGCAGCTTACTGTCAAGCGCTTAATAGTTCATACTAAGAACTATTGGCTCAGTAAAACTATTGCCTCAGTTTACAGTAGCAAGCATGTGTTCACTGCTGAAAAGCAGGCCTTAAATCTCATCAGAAAGCAGTTGGTTACCCCTGTACCCCACATGGCACTATGTTTAATTTTTAATTCAACAGGCTAGTCGTCTGTCCTCCAAGGCTGATTTTGGTAGTGATTACCCTCCATCACCCTCAATCCCCTCCTGCACTCACACAGGAGGAAGTGTATATGTCCGTACAGGGCTCCTTCTTGCCCGATTATCTGGGCAGTGACATAACAGAGCAGGCCCAGCATAGTGCTCCGCTGGTCATCTTTTGCTTTGAGTAGAAGCCTGGAAGACGAGGGGACGTAAGCATGCTGGGATACAAGAACTAGATGGGGAGGGAGAGGAGAGATCGGGGCTTCATGCAGATTTAGAGATACATGGTGATCCTTCTTGAGAATGGGGTCAGAATGCGATTTGGGCAGAGAGGATCTCTAAGTTTGTGGGAGCCTCAGTAGACACAAGGATGGCTACCTACTCACAGGTGGGAGTGCCCCTCAAGTGCCCACTTTCACCATCACTCTATGAACCCTCTCCTGAACACCAGCCCCGGGATGAATCTGTCATGTGTCCTGGGTTGACTCTTTTTCCTTTACATTACAGTGTTTGGTCATACTGTGACTCTCGGGAACACATATGTTAGCAGCATCTTATATATTTCATACCACACAGCCATGGTAAAAGTCACTAAAGGTGTTTTTCACATGAATCCTCCTGGGGACACTGTGTGCATCTGAGGTTCCCTGGGAGCATCAGAGTGTCTTGAGAGATGGCACAGGACTGAGGATCCTGACGATGATGGACACATGGAATGGAAGCTGTTGTCCCTGATAGTCAGACCCCACAGAGGGGGATGGCTGTCACTGAAACAAACATGGCCCCGGGATCTCACCTGCATGTTTCTCTCACAGATACGCATTCGTTCTGCCTCAACTTCACTGTCAAAGAGCACTGGTGTGAAGTCGAGTGCTCAGTGGATGGAAATCCCTTCCTTCACTATGACAATATCAACGGAGCCACAGCTTTGGGTCCCCTAGGAAAAGAGGTCAATGGCACTGAACATCTGGTTGACAGACTGAAATACATGGGGGAAGAGCTCAAGAAGAGGCTGCTTGACATCAAAGGCAAGTACGGTACTAAGTATGGATGGGGCGCAGACACACAGTCAGTCAGCAACACAGAGGGTCGGCAGAGCACATGCGGGCAGAGCATGTGGATGTGTTTGTGTGATGAACAGAGCTGAACGCTGGTCCAAACGTGGCAGCACATGGTTACAAATGGGAAGAAAGAGGAGATGAGGGAGGAAAGAACGGCAGCCCCTACGCCTGTGGAGAAAGCTGATTTGGGGAGGTGAGGGTTTGAGTGGATGATGATGGTTTTGAGTGTGGTTTGCAGGTCAGCGCATCTTGCAGGTCGGGGTGTTTTATCAGCTTGAAGGAGAAAGAAAGGAGGTCTTCGTGGAGTTCACCATCAACGGACAACATCACTTCAACTTTTACCCAATGAGTATGACCTGGTCTGAAAATAATCCTGAGACCAAAGAGATCATAAATAAATGGGAAAATGATGAAGAACTATTAAAAGATATTAAGATCATGAATGCAGACTCCTTTCACTGGTTGGAGGCATTCTCAAAGCACCTGCCGAAAACACCAGGTAAGAAATTCACTAATCACCATAAGGTAACCTCAGCAGGGTGGAAAAGGTGTGGTAAAGCTCTTTAAGATCTGACAACTTCCTGTGCGGATCTCAGCATGTTTGCATAATGGGAACCTTGACAGATTGAATAATTTCTTGGTGGTCTTCCTGCCTAGAAACTGTGATGACAAGAGTTTCTCACCATCCTCTTCCCATCTCAGTTTCCAGAGCCAGTTTCTCTCCTTTGCTTTCATCCAATGACCTAGGGACTCATTGGCTGCCTAGTGTGTCCCCAGGTCTATATGCAGCCCTCAAAACTACCCAGTTATTTTTCTTCACTATAGCTGCCCTTCCTCCAGCTGCAATGTCACTTCTGTGAAGGTTCCATTACCTTCTCTGAAGGAAGTAAACACCACCACTTGTGCCAACATTCAGAAAGTTCTAAGTAGTTAATGTGTTACATTGTTTGATCATTGAATGGACACTTGATTCCCTTGGGGGCTCTACAGGGACCTGTTACAAGCCCTGGTCTTCTGTCCAAAGAGGTCCCGGTAAAAGAATTATCACACATACGTCCCACAGCTGCCTGAGGAAAGCAGTTTAACCAAGATTTTGCTTTTTGTTTTAGATTCCTCAGATACTTCCCAAACTCCATATACCACCCTGCTTCCAGCCATCAAACCACATCAAACCACTTGGCCTATGTATATCATCATCATCGGCAGTGGCGTCATTCTTGTCATCTTTGGCTTCATGGTTTGGTTAGGATATCCTGCAGCAGAGGTGAGGAGCAGGCTAACCCTGGCTCTTGGTGCCCTGTTAGTCTGGGCACTTGAGAGAAGGCTCCCACTCAAGCAAACCCCTACCCATGGCAGTAGCTATCTCTCCACTACAGTGATGCCCCGTCACAGTTTCAGCACCCACTCCACAGCAGAGTTGGAAGTGACCATTGTTAGCACAGAGCAGGCAGCGTTCACCACGCAACTGTGCACTGAGGGGAGGATAGAACAGGAGAGTTCTCCTGTGGTGGGGCAGAGGAAGGACTTGAGTGATGTATTCATCCATTCATGACACATCTCAAGGTTCCCCAAGTCTTTTCTAAATGTTTCACACTCTGGAAGGATAGCATGATGGAGGGCAGCAATTCTCCTTGGTGTTAACCACTTGTGAAGAGAATAAACTCTCTGCAACCCAAGATGTGTTTCTCATCGTAGTGTCATCTCACACTGTACAAAGGGACAGCTACTGGGGCTGAAAGGAGGCAGTCACTGACCTGTGATGACCAAGGGTCAGAGGTGAAGGCTGGGCAAGCATATTGCCCATGTCGTGAAAGATCTCAACTCACAAAAAATTGGTTGTCAGAGATAAAAAATAAATAGATAAAGCAGAAAACAAAAACAAGAAAGAAGCCAACCTCAGGTCACAGATCTATGACTTTTCACATGTAGGTGGGCTACAGAATTATACACTGTTGAGAAAGTATTTCAAAGGCATGACTGAGGAAAATGTTAGCTTAGGAAGAAAGGTGAGCACTAGGCTAAAGCAAAGGTATGGTCTCAAATGGCGCTGATCTCTGGGATCCACAGCGTCCCACAGAGTAAAAGGTTAGAGAAAAGATAAGAGTCATGGACTCAGAGGATTGTGTCATGTCAGGAAGTAAAGGAGACCAAAGCACAGGAATAAAAGTATTTACCAGACCAGAAATTTACATAAAGTGAGGGACTGGGGAGAACAAGCTCAGTCATTAAAGTACTTGTTGCACATTAGCACAGGGACCGAGTTCACACTGGAAGCAGTGACAAGGCAGGAAAGAGAGAGAAAGGAGAAAACATGGCATGCTTGTCCTTGTAACCCTAGTACAGAGGGTGCAGAAACAGACAGATCCCTGAGACTCAATGGACAGTCAGCCTAGTCTGACAAGTTCAAGGTCAGTTCAATGTCAGTGAGAAACACACACACACACACACACACACACAGATGATGGGAATGGGGAGATGACTCAGTGGTTATAGCACTTGCTCTACAGACATGAAGACCTGACTTCAAATCACCAACACTCACCATAAAAGCCAGTTATGGTTGTGTATGTAGCAAGCAAGATTGGGAGACAACAGAGAGAAGGTCCCCAAGAGTTCACTGACCACCCAGGCTAGCCCAAATGGCAAACTTCCCAAGACAGTTGGGACACTGTCTCAACAAAATAAGGTTGAAAGTGACAGGAAGACTTTGTGACAGTCCGTTGTGGACCCCACATGCATTCATGCAGAGACTTGCATATTCACATGGATGCTCCATACACATATACACACCACACACTCATCACATTCCCCATGTGCACACACACGCACACGCACCAATAAAATTGAGACCAACGAGATGGCTCGGTAGGTAAAGGCACTGTCACATAAACCTCCATGGAGACCTGTGTTCAATCCCCAGAGCCCGCATGGTGGAAGGAGAAAATCAACTTCTTAACAGTTGTGCTCTGGTCTCCACATACATGTACCCCTCTGTCTCTGTTTCTCTCTCTCCCTTCCTCCCTCCCTTCAATAAATAAATAAAATGTTTTTCAGCTGATTAGATTTAAATGTTGACAGAAACAAGCTGATGGCACCCTGAGGAATGACATCCAAGGTTGACCTCTGGTCTCCACATGCACCTCACATGACTGTACATGCAGACGAGTACACACTTACACTCGAATACACACCCTGAATGAAAATGTAGCAGGTGAGCTCTCAGAGAGAAGATCACGCCTGAGAGAGCAAATGAGAAAAGAAATTCCTTGGCTTTATCTTGGGCGCCATGTTTGTGGGGTACTACTTGAATAGGTACAAGGTGGGCACATCAGTGTCTTGTTAGCAGTGAATTTTATGACACCATCTGTCCTTCCTGACACTGGGCATTTGGAGTGAGGCACCAGGGGTCATGAGGAGTAGGCTCCTCACTGTTTGCTTAAGTGTCAGAAGTCACTGGGTCTGGCTCCTAGCAGTGAGGGTCTGGATGATGAGGGTCTGGAATGACAGTGCTGGATTTTGCTTTTTATTCTTTATATTCTCATTTGTCTCTACATTTTCCCCTGATCAGTGAAATCAAGGTCTTCTTTCTTTCAGAACTACCTCAGAAATGAGAGGGGACAATGGCGGATCCTGCCCTGCATTGCTGGTCTGTTCAAGGATGCAGAGAACAGAAGGGAGACAACTGAGCTGCAGCAAGAAGAGCAGGGTGGGATGTTATTGCAGGATGCTGAAGGCTCCAATCTGCGGTCACTTGGAGATGAGGAGATCTCGACTTTGGTAGAAGATGCTAGAAGTCGTGCAAATGGGGAGATCTCTATCTCAGTGTACCAACTTTAGCGTGCTGATTCTGGAAAAGCCTCTTTCTAGGTAGCCAAAAATTCTGAAGGGCAAGAAATGGCTTCAACTTGGGCTTTCACTCCTGAAGGAATCCTGGTTTTCAAACCATGGAATCACCATATGGTACTGTTCATGTCTTTTACCATCCCAATGCAAAGCACTAGGTTTTCCTTCAGTGATGCCTGTCATGGTTAGGCATAGGTGTTGTCAACTTGACAGATGAGGGTTTGAGCTCTGGGCATATTTGTAGAGAATTAGTGGTTGAGTTAGGCCCAGAGCAAACATGCAGGAGATTGTCTAGCTGATGGGGAAGGCCCAGCTTGTGATGGGTGGGACTAGGCCCTGAACAGATGAATAAAATACTGAGAGTTGGGGTTGAGGTAGTTGGTATCCTTCTGTATACTTGGCCAGTTATGCTGGTCTGGTAAGTAAGGATCATCCCTCTCTCAGCCATTACATAGAGATAGGGTGGCCAGTTCCCTCATCCCTGGTTTTGGTGCATGCTTTCCCGTGAAGCTGAACTGAGAACTGTAACCAGCAATCATAAGAAAATAAACCCCTTGTTTCCTTAAGCTGTCTGATGGTCATTTATCAGCAACTATGAAGGCTAACTGCAACAGAATTTGGTACCCCGAAGGTGGGTGTTGCTGATAAATGTGACTAAGTGGATTTTGTGGCATTTGGATGGTTTTTCTGGACAAAGTTTGAAATGTTTGAAGATTTTGACTTTGTGAATTATCAATACAGTTCTGCAGAGTTTGGTAGCCATTTGGAAAATAGTGATGCTGAGAGAGTTGTGAATTATTTTTAATGAGCTGTTAGGAAGTCAGCATTCTTGCTGTGAGAGAATACAAAGAATATAAAAGAACACAAAAATTTAAAAAAAGATTTTTTTTAACTAAGGAAAATGAGGGGATTTTTCTTCTTTGTGTTTAGAGTCTGAATGTCAGACTTAGTCCAGCTTATGAGAATGCTTCCTGAAGCTGAGGAAGAGGGGATAAAGGACAGGAGACACCGTGGGTCCTACCACACCCAGTGCTATGTGTCAAGATGAGACCCTCAACGCTCACTCTGAAGTAAACAGAAATGGCCACAAATCAGCTCTCAGGGAGGGGGAATCACCATCCTGGAGAAAGGAGAAAGCAGATTACTACAGGCCTCTTGGGTCAGGAAGTCTGGCCAGGAAGGAAAATGGCAGGAAAGTAACTTCCAGCTCTGGACTCTCCTCCCTCCCACATTGCCGAGCATGAGCAAGAGCCCAGAGAAGAAAAGCAGGGAGAGGAAGGCAGGAAGGAGCCCTGGCAACTGGTGCTCATCTGCCTGGCTGAGCTGAACTGTCCATGAATCACAGGTTGAGAGTGAGGGGCTCCAGGAGGAGGAAAAGTTGCCCTGCACCCTCATGGGGAAGATTAAAAAACTTGTCTCCCCCCAATGAACCCTGACCCTTGGTAGGTGAAGGAGCCACAGAGTGGAGGCCTTTGGATCTCAGTGGAGAGCTGCATGGCCCAGTGCTATTCAGGTGCCCACAGCTGTTCTGCCAGCTGCACAGACAGCACCAACATGGAGAGAAGCCAGGAGGTGCAAGGAGCTTGTTTCTGACCCAAGACACCAAATGTGCCTGATCCATGAGCCCAGGCCTGGGGGTGAAAGGGATCATCAGACAGACATCTCTCCATGTCACCTGCTGGGAACCATCTCTGCCCTGCAGAGATCAAAATCATCTTCTTACTTCAAATTCACATCTCTGATAGGGCAGCAAGTGGTGAACCCGAGGGAAGATGTCCCTGTATCTTCTCCAAAGGACGCCGTGAGCAAGCGAGAACTCCCCAGAGATGAGCACACACAGTCTGCCCAGGTACAGGAGGGCTCGGGAGTGAACATTAGCACCTCAGATACAAAATACAGAGAGACAGAAACTTGCTACATTACAAGTCAATCATAAAATGTAGGCTTTTTTTTTCACATGTTAAGCAATATATGGTCCACATGGGAACACAGAGGGGAAGAAAAGTTTCTGACCTGAGATTCTCTGGCCAGAAGCCATAGGAGATTAAATAAATTTTGCACTACAAGGTATATTGTGCCTCCTGATAAGCTGGTGAGCAGGGACCACAAAGTTCCCCCAAACAATACAAGCAATTGCCATGCTCTTGGTTGTTCCCCACAACCGAGAGTAAAACCCTCTTCCTGACGACATCACATACGAGGATCACAGAACATGTAGAACACAAGGTGGGATGGATCTGGAAGCTTCCCCCTTGTGCACCAGCCTTCATGGTGCCAGAAGGTGTGGTGTAGGCTGCCAGGGGAGAAAAGCAATCAAGGCTTCATCGGGCTGTGAATGCTGCAAGCTGCAATCACAACCACTGTGGCAAGAGGTGCCCATGGGGACAGGAGTGGTATGGCGGTAGCCAACTGCTTTGTGAACAGATTTAAGGGGGGGGCTTTTCAGCAGGGAACACATGCCTGTTCCTGTAACCTAGCCAAGTCCTGTGGAAGGGGAGACCACAGACCTCAGCTCTAACCACAAGAACTTGATAAATCCTTCCATTGTACCCATAGATTAGAGACGCTCTCAGCACTCCAGTAATAAGCATTTTGCAATAGAGTTATTTAATGCAGAGAAACACAACCAAGCAGAGTGAATAAGGGGCTGTGGAATGTTCAGATCTAAACACACCAAAATCGCCCCCATCCCAAGGTTCAGGGAACCTGCAAGAAGAAGGGGCAGGAAATGCACCCTGAGAAGTGGGTGGAATGATGTTCCCCAGTAAGCATAGAGCTGGGCTGGTCCACACAGACCTGCCACACCCAGGACTGGGCCACTACACTCAGGGGAGGACAGCCACAGCCATGGACTCTACTACCAGTGACCACAGTAGGTGGCCTGTCAGCATCTCACCGTGGATGAGGGGAGATATCTAGAAACAGAACCCCTGCTCTCCAGAGATTTAAGCCTAATGCCCCACAGGAGAAGGGGGGCTTCTTTCTTCAGCTATTTCCCCACTGGGAACCCATCCATGCCCCCCAGCAAGTACTCAGACAGTCTCTGTGCAGACATCCCAGATGAAACCCAGTGGGCCACACATGCAAAAGCATGTGAACATAAGACCAGCCAGAATGGAGAAAGTATGAAGTGGGGTGGGAGGGGGGATGGAATGAGTAGTAAGGGATGAAAACACACAAATTTGTTGTATTTATATACAAAAGTATCAAAGAATAAAATAATAATGACAATGCAATAATAACAAAAGACTGAAAGGAACATAAAGGAACAGCCCCCTGGGGGGTAGGGCACAGGCGGAGCATTGCATTGCAGGAAAAGAGCCAGAGATGGAAGATGTCTCTGCTGTGTGGGGGCTCTGGGGACACGAGGCTGGATCCTCCATCTATTTCCTGCTCATTAAACAGTGAGAGAAACAAAGTGTTAAAACCCAGTCCTCAAAACCTAGGCCCAGAAAAATTACTAGATGACACTAGGCCATAGAAACACAGTGACAGGTTCTGAAAGTTCACAAATGACTGATATCACACACAGTGGTTTTGCAGACTTTATTTTGATGACCTGAAAGAGCCAAATCAATATCATCTGAGTTTCAGAACTTTCCTCTCATCTGTTACTGAAAAGAACTCCTCTGGGGCTGGCACGGGCAGGCAAACTATGGGGTGCAAGGGGGAAACCCCCTCCTGCTGTTTCCTGTGCCCAGAAAGAAGGCTAAAAGCCAAATCAAGTCCCAAAGAACAGACATAAATTATGTACTCAGTTGTGCTGATATAACTTCCTTATCATTTGGAATTCACTTCCAAATCTAAGAAATAAAAAGGCACTGAGATTCTGTGATCACTTCCCTTGGGCCTACTAGATTATGCCAACAGCGGTTAGCATCTGGAGACCAAGTGAAGATTTTTTTCGGTGACTTAAGTAATGATATATTAAGATCTGGTACAGGGATAGAGGACATTGTTCAGAGGGTAAGGCGTCTGCTTGAAAAAGTCCATCCCCAGAAGTCGACCCAGTGTAATAAGAACTATCTTCCAAAGCTGTCCTCTGGCCTCCTTCCATGGTGCCTCTCTCTTCCTCCTCTTTCTCCCTTTTTCTCTTCTCTTCTCTCTCAAAATATAAATAAAATATGTTTTAAAAACAAAAACCTATTGTAAATACCCCAGTGGATTTCATTGTAGGCTAAATCACAACATCCCATTGTTTTCCTGTGTGTAAATGTTATTTACTTGGCATACTCCTCAAAGACAACGTTCTAGAAAAGGACCTGCCACACACTGATCAAAGATTAAAAGGCAAACGTGAAATGATAATGATTATATTAGGAAGTGAGACTTCTGAGGCCGTAGAGATGCTCTGGGGTTAACACAGTCTCACAAGCAGCAGGACCTGAGTCAGGATCTGGGATCCCAGGTAAAAAACTCCAGGTGGAAACGGAAGTGGCCTGCACTTCTAGCTCTGGAAGACAGAGTCTGGGAAATTCCAGAGTGAGGCAAAAAGCAGATAGAAGGTAGTCAGGATAACACACACACACACACACACACACACACACACACACACACGCACACGCACACGCACACGCACATACACACACACACACAATGAGACTTCAGGGTTGAAGAGATGGCACAAGCGTTAAGCTTTTGCCTCCTAATAAAAATGATCTGAGGTTAAACCCCGAACCCAAGGGAAAAAAGCCAGTGTGGTTGGGAGGGTGGTGGCCTGCACTGCACTTCTGACCCTGGAAGGCAGAGCCTAGAAAAACTCAGAGCAAATCAGTCAGGAGGTTCAGCACTCCAAGATGACTCCTGATGTCATCCCTGGGCTTCCACAGGCACACATATTCAAGTACACTCTTGTACACACACACACACACATACACACACACACACACATACACACACACATACACACATGCACACACTCAAAGTTAGGATTCAAGTGATCATCCAAGTTGATGTCTTGAACACAAGGAAGGAGGAAAGTAAAGTGACTTCTGTATATCATAAAAAATAAAATAAACAAAATTAGAGAAGGATCCACTAAATACAACAGAAAAAAAACAATAAAAACAGAAACTCAATAGCCTGCCTGATCAAGAAAAGAGAAAACATACTAAGATCTTAAATACAAGATTATCTATCACTACAGATCCTACAGACATCTGTAGGAGAGTAATGAGATTATCAGAAATTTTATATATTTGTAGATAAAGAAGAAATGGCCAAATTCCTTTAGAGATGTAAAGTATTAAAGTTCATGCAATAAGAAACTGACTACCGAATAACCCTGTATCATCCAAGACATCCAAGTCTGTAGCTAAAAATGCTTTTAAAGTTGTTTCAGTCCCTGGATGCAGATGGATTATACAAAACATATAATAAGTAAATAATGCTAATTGTACACAAATCTCCCCAGAGAAATAAGAGGAGAAAGTCCCCTTCATCTCATTTTAAGAAACCAGCATTTGGTTGGGAAGCAAAGATGTTGCTTTTAAAAAGGAAACATGGAAAATTGAGTCGATTCAGGGAGACGTGCTTGGCTGCCCAAAACCTGAGTTCAGTCCCTGGAAGCCACATGGTGGAAAGAGAAAACTCGCTCCTCCTTAAATTGTTCTTGATCGTCACATTCTCTCTCCCTCCCTCTGCCTCTCCCTCTCACTTTCCAAAACACACACACACACACACACACACACACACACACACACACTCACACGTAATTCAATTGTATCAGTTACTGCCATTGTGATAAAATACCTGACAGAAACAATTTAAAGGGAAAAGATTTATTTGATGCACAGTGTCAGGTGGATTGGTACAATGTAGAAGGGCAAGAGAGTGCCATGAGGCATTGTGGGAGCTGAGCTGGCTGGCTGGCCTGTTGATGGCCTTGGCTGCTACCCAGAGAAATGCCACAGCGGTTCTTGTGGTGAGCCGGGCAATGTATAATGGCCATTGGGTTGGCAATAAGATGGCTTCTTATAGGACCAAATTCTCAGGGGGCATGCTAAATAGGGGTGTTATTGGCATTTAGCTGGCTCTTTTCTTTTCAGACGGCTGCTTGGGCCTAATCTACATGGAAAATTTAGAACAAACCCATGTGAACATTAAATTGCTTTTGTTCCTCCAGGGAGAGAAACTCTAACAAGTGCGATTTTTTTAAAGAATTCTGAAATTATATGGAAAAACTGAAAAAGAACCCCCATTCTATAATAACTGTGAAGTTTAACATCACACAAACTGTGTCCTGCCACCAAGAAATCACTTCCACTCTTAGAATATGGCAGCAAGGTGACAGGATTTAAAGTCTGCGAAGGTTTGATAAGTGAGCTCCGGAAGTGTATGAGAGAGAAGTCTGGCATTTGTTGATTCCTTTATCTGACACCCAGTAGAGAGCCTTGGGTGGGGAGCTCCAAGGACTAGAAAGGGTTTTACACTGGCTGAAGCTGGTTACATGAGTGACTGTCTTTGTAAGGCTTACAGTGTCAGGCCCCCAAATGAATTATGTCAGTGTGAGAATATAGTTTGGTGGCTGGAACCATTTCATTTTGCAATGCTGTTAATGATTAGTGACTGTACTTTTGCTCTCCAGTGTTGAAAAGCATGTAGGTGGCCAATGACTGAGCATCTTTCGCTGTCAGCTGAAGCTCCTTAGGGATTACTGTTAGGGACTTGGGAGGAGCCCTTCACTCCTGCAGTTTCCCATTACTAGTTGGATCTGCTAGGAGGTCAGGGTCTTGCTGACCATGTGACTCTCCTGGAAGCATTGATTCCATGTCCCACCCGACTGCCTTTCCTCTTTGCAAATGTGTGGTGCTGAGAATGCAGCTCCTAGGGGCTCCATGGTCTCTTCATCAACAGGTGACATTGGAGCTCTGGATCCTTTTAGAGGTGCCGCTTCCCTGTCCCTGGGACAAGGGCCAAAATGTTGATTATCTTCACTGCATTTGCTGTCTGATCATGACCTCTGAATACTCAGCGTGCAGTTTCACCTTCTTCACAGTGTCTTGAAGAACAGTCATTTCAAATGTAGTCATTGTACAACTCTAGAAACTGGATACTTTTTTAAAAAACACAAACAATTTTTTTAACAGCCAGTTAAGTCAATTGATTAAAACAATTGACTCAGGCATCTAAGCATCTGCAGTAGTGATTTCAACCTCCACTCCTGACTCAGTGCTGATGGAAGCAATGTGCCTAACAATCTCAGAAGGACTATGTTCATCAATGAGTCCCACCTCCTGCTCCCAGGGTATCCTTCTGGTGTCTTTAAAAGTCATGGCTGGGCGTGGCTTCCTAACCAATCTGGAGGGAAGAGTCAGGAGGAGACTGGCTAAGGCAGAATCCCACATCCTTACAACAAAGTCTCCCACATTCCATTTTTAAGTTGACTTACACAACTTTTTCTTTGACACATTTTACCTATTTGGATTAGTTCTCTTCTATTTTAAAAATCTTCACTTTAGGAGAAAACCTATTTATTACACAATTCCTTTAACAAATAACATTTCCTTTTTTTAAAAAATCAGAAATGTGTTTTTAACCCATACCCATTTCTGTCTCTTTCTTACACTTTCCAGTTCCTTCCTGTCTTACTTAATTTTGTAAAATCTTGATGTCATTTGGTCTTTTCTCTTAACACCATAAGAGCCTGGACATAGGCCACATTTAGTCAGATTGCCAAATAGATCCAGAGGATGATATTAAATCCTAAATTGGGATTAGCTACGTCATCTTAACATCTCACTTGGTTTGTCTGTTCACACTCTGGAAGGTCAAGTTTGTACAGATACTCTTGTTTACTTACAGGGCAGTGTTAATTATACCCTTCAGAAGGAACTTTATCATGTAAACATAACTCACAATACAAACATAAAGTTGGACAACAGATATGTCAAATCATGAACACCGGCTGACAGCTGAACCAGCACACCAGAGGACACATGAAAATACAGATGAACAAACTAACCAAAAACTCAAAGAACGTGTGACACGACTATATTTAGTGAGATCATTTCATTAGTAGAAATATTTAACTCACAAAGACCCTGGGCACACCCTAACACTGAAAGGGGGAGCCTGTCACTTTAGAGTGAGTTCCTTGTAGCAAGTCTTCAGCAAGTGTGTAAGGGACAGAGTGCCTCTGGTTGGGGGGGGGGACTTTTCAGACCCTGTTGCAGTTTGCCTGCCTGTTACCAATAAATTCATCATAAAACAAGTGGGAACAGGGAGTTTTATTCTGATTCATGATTATCCAGTTACATTTCTGAGTCCAGTTTGGCAGGAGAGCGCATAACAATTCCAGGGGCCAAGGGAAATGGCCATGGTATAGTCCCAGCACTGCTGAGAGAGGGGAAACCTCCCTTGCTGAACAGCGGGTCTGTCCAAGTATCCCAGAGAATGACAACTGCCCAGGTCAGTTCCCAACATCTAATCCATTGCTCAAGGAAAAGTCCCACCCACCTGGGCTGTGTCTCCCCTCATCAATTAAGCCATCTCCTGCAGGTTTGCTCAGGAATTAGCTCAACTACTGATTCCTCACAACTGTGCCCAGAGCCCTAGCTTTCAATTGCCAGGTTGACACCTGTATCTAAATATCCCAGGGCCCAAGAGGTAGGTGATCTGTGCACTCTTCCTGTCAACAGACCAGCCTGCAACCTGCATGTGGAGCTTCTGGAATGTTATTTAACTGGTGGTTGAATGGATGCAGTAGCTGCTGGATGAGCACAACTGTGAAAGTCACTAACAGGACTCAGGTGAAAGGAAGCCTGTGGTTGCTGATGTGGCTCGCTGGGAAAGTGGCCTGAATGTGATTCCTAGAAAATACAGTAAATTAAAGGAAAAAAAGGAGGGGGGAGCTGGAGAGATGGATCAGGGGTTAAGAATCTGTTTCTCAAACAGAAGGCCCTGTATTTAAATCCTAGATGCAACAAGAAGCACAACAAGGGACAGAGTGATGGGGAAATGACTAAGAAGGGGGCGGAGTTACAGTCCCAAGGGAGCCTCCTGGACTCTAGTCACACCCTGAGTATCAGCAGAGGACAGTGAAATGGGAAACTAAAGCACACCCACTCGAGCAGAGTCATGGAGTTTCTTTCCTCTCTTCTGGCTTCTGTGGAACTGAGTTTGCTGCTGGCAGCACCAACCTAATTCTCTGCATTCTCCTCCTCATTTGTCCAGGAGGATCCCAGAGTCGCTCAGGTGAGTTTGGGGAAAGGACTGGCGATGCAGCAGGACCTGGGGCCACAGGAGCCACCTGATCATTTGCTGCCCCTCTTCCCTGGGCGCTGGGCTTGAACAAAGGAAGTTTCTCTTGGCTGCAGGGAATGGGGACCTGAGGCCGGGAGACCCCCGCGTGACTCCAGAAAGATGGGGTAGGGGAAGTAGTGAACTAGCAACCTGGAAGACTAGACAGTGGAGGAAGACCCTCAGGTCCCGAAGCGGAACTTGTGGGAACGTCTGCGCCAAGTCCGCAGCAGAGTTGCTGAGACTTTTCTTCTTCACAGCGCACCTCTCACCTGTGGCCCCCTGCTCGGGAGAAATGGCTGCAGTCCCTGGGCTAGTGCGCTGTGCCCTGTTTCTTGCTCCTTCTCTTCTGGCTGGGCTGCCTGTGTGACCCGCGGACAGGTGAGTGCCCGGGATCCAGCTGTGGGGGTGGGGAGGACCCTAGGATCACAGCCCTGGAGGAGGGAGATTCTCCTGAAGGGTAGTTCTGTGCCCAACCACTCAGCCCCTCCCCTGCATTCTTCCCAGTCCCTGGCACATGGGTGGTGCAGGGGTGACTCCTCACAGTCATCTCCTCCCCCGCCCCACAGGGAATGCCTAGGAGCAGAGGGTGCAGAGAGAGTCTCTGCAGGAGGGTGGGACCAGGACTGGAGGAAGTGGGAGGGCAGCAGCCTCAGGTCTGCAGGAAGCATAAACACGGTTTAGAGATGTCTGGAGCACAGGGCTTGAACCCACCTCAAGGCCAGCCACTGGCACCAGCCCTGCCCTCTCCTGCAGGCCTGCAGGTCTGTCTTCCCAAGCCTGCTGCCCTTGAACTTCCCTTTGCACTTGCCAGGGATCAGCACCAGCACCCAGGGCCCAGCACCCACGCCTTCCACTAGCCTCTTTTCTCCTCCATATCATTGGTTTGCTTGTTTTTTTGTTTCGTTGATTTCTTCTGTTTGGAGGCAGGATGTAACTGTGGAGCCCAGGATGGCCTGCCACTGACTAGAGTGTGGCCCAGTGCCCCTCACAGCCTGTCAACCCCCAGTCCCAACCATAAAGGATTTTAACCCTTCCTCCACCAGCTGCCACCACTGTGCCCTGGTCTGAGGGCACACCCCAGCAAAGTCAAACCCCTCACCCAAAGAACTTGGGAGCTGGCCAGGCATCACCATTATTGCAGTTCACCTGCATAGTTGCTGATAAATGACCATCAGACAGCTTAAGGGAATCTGGGGTTTATTTTCTTACTGATACTCCAGTTACAGTTCTCAGTCCAGGTTGACAGGAGAGCATGCACCAACACCAGGGCAGAGGGAACTGGCCACACTATCTCTATATAATGGCTGAGAGAGGGATGATCCTTACTTGCCAGACCAGAATGTCTGGTCAAGTATACAAAGGATGCCAGTTCTCTCATCCATCTCATTATATTTTATTCCATGGCCTAATCCCACCCACCAGGCTGGGCCTTCCCCATCAGCTAGACAGTCTCCTGCAGGTTCGCTCTGGGTTTGACTCAGCTACTAATTCTCCACAAATGTGCCCAGAGCTCAAGCCCTCAACTGTGAAGTTGACACCTGTGCCTAACTATGACAACCATGCTCCCCATGCCCCACTTACTCAGCCCCTCTTTTCTTTAACACCCCTCCCCCTCTCACCTAGGGAACAGCCAAGCTCTAAAGGAGCTCTGAGTGGCTGCCTTCCCCTACAGCCTCCTGCCACACTGCAGGAGGGAAGGGGTACCTCGTCCCCTATGTACCAGTGAGTGGGAGCATTTGTAAGCTTCCCCCCCTTGTACCCCAGGCCCATCTAGTCTATCTGCTGGGAAGACAGCATCATACCATGGCGTTGATCTAGACAGGAGTCAGGTACTTTATCTATAAAATGCAGTCAGTAAATATTTCCAGTTCCCCAAGCCATGACCTTTGTGTGTCTGCATCAAATATTCAATTCTTCCTTTAGTGTGACAGCCCCAGGAAGCAACCTGAATATCAGTGGGGAGCACATTTAACTTCATTCTTAGCCTTAGTTTGTGTCAGTGTACATCCATCCCAATATTGGTGCCAATCCTCAGCGTGTTTTGCTTAAGAGGTGCCAAAGCAGCAAGTTTCACAGTCAGCAGCCCACTACTCCGAGCCCTCTGCTGCTTGGGGCTCCTGCCAGGACTGGGGTGTTGAAAGGAGGTCCTGGGCTGGGAATCACCATGCTCTCCTTTACTGTCCAGTGGATTCCTTGCATCATGGCCGGTGGGGACAGGTGTGAGCAGATGTGTGAGCAGAGGTGTGAGCAGAGGTGTGCTGGCAGCTAGTGGAAGTCTGAGGAGAGGCACATTCTCTAGCACCAGGAATTATTTCAAGCAGGAATTATTTCTTACAGCAGAAGGCGCAGCCTCAGACAAAGGCTTTTCCCTCTGGGACAGCTCTCGACACACAAGTCACTCACTAGCTGTCAGTTTTGGCAGTGTATCATCTCTGGGCATCTCCCTGACACTGGACTGGTCCATCTCATGATGTAGCTGGAAGGAGCCCAGCTCTTGATGATGACCCTGGCCCTGTGTGTTCACTGATAATCCCAGAACCAGAGAGCTACTGTATCATATTCCAGGAGCCGTTGACATGTGCTGCTCCAGTTGCTATGGTTCACAGGCTTGTTTCCGGACTCTATGTGGGGATCCAAATTAGGTACTGCAGACTGTCCTCACCCACAGGGCTCACACAAGAGGCTGCTCCAGCCAAAGTCAACATTCCAGATGTCCTGGCCCAGCGTGTGTGGGCGCCTGATGTGCCCAGGTCAGCCCTGCTACACAGATTGCTCTCCTTTTGATCTGATAAGTGCTACTGGACAGTGATTCATCCTAGAACTAAGGGAATGGAAAAAAAAATGTCAGAAGGAGTTTCTGATAATTTCACAAAGACCAAAGTTCATGAGGTGATAAGGTTAGTGAAAAGAATGTGCCAATCTTGACATGAGTGTGTGCATGCATGCGTGAGTGTGTGTGTGTGTGTGTCTGTGTATGTGTGTGTGTGTGTGTGGATGTGGGTGTGTTAACTGGCATGGACCATTAGTGAATTTATTTCCAGGTGGATTTATTACAGATAGAGAAGGGATGGCCATAAGCATTTCTGGATCTGGGCCTGTGGTAATGTTACCACTTGATCAGGTGGAAAAATATGTATGTAGACTGAGAGACAAGCAGAGTTCATGCCTGACACACAGTGGTGCTGACACAGGCCTTGGAAATGGAGGACATCCCTGAGGAAATCCCAGGAGTTCTCTCTCTCTCTCTCTCTCTCTCTCTCTCTCTCTCTGCCCCCTCGCTTGTTCTCTCTCTCTCTCTCTCTCTCTCTCTCTCTCTCTCTCTCTCTCTCTCTTTCTCTCTCTCTGCATTTCATTGTTTAAAGGGAACAAAGTGGAAGAGACAAGGACAGAAGCTTCTTTAAAAAAAAAAACACCTGGTTTTGTTCAATTGTCTCATGTAATTATAAAAGAAAATTAAGGGCTGGATAGACAGCTCAGGGGTTAAGATTCTGCCTCAAAAGAAACAGGACCTGAGTTCAGATTCTGGATCTGTTATGAAAACACCAGGCAGAAATAGCTGTGGCCTGAACTTCTATCTAAAAGGCAGCACCTGAGAAAACCGAGAACAAGATAAAAAGGAGGTAGAAGCAATCCAGGATGTTTTTAAGTCACTCTTGGTCTTCCAGAGGGTCACATAGTGTCCTATGAGACACACACACACCTACACCCACACACATAATTTCATTCATTAATTAATTAATTAATTGACTTTCTCCTGAAAAGCAAAAGCAAAATTAATCTCACAAACCTCTCTGCATAATTACACAAACTCTTGGGAGGTAGAAGAAAAATTATCCTTGTCAATATGTGCTGGCATGTTAGGGGCTGCTCGCCATCATTGTTCCTGTTAATAATTTTAGTCTAGTTATTTGTAACATATGTGAACATTAGAGATATTTTATGACCAAGTATCACCACTGTAGCTTTCTGAATATATATGTTTTTTTCCTAAGGGGATAAGCTAAAAAATAAGTAATGAAAATTGCCTTCCTTAATGAGACTTGGATGCCTATTTTTTCAAAGAAATAGAAGACTACATATGCTTTGATATACTGCTGTTCTATCTCATAATTATATACTTTGACAATCTTAGACCAGCACATATATATTTAGATTTCAAAAAAAATCTCAGAGGGGGTGAATATTATGTATGCCCAGAACCTCTCAAGGGGAAGGAGTATGTCATGTGGAGTTCGGGGATATGAAACTATAGTCCCTTGGATAATCCCTAAATCCAACTGACAGAAGGCTGTAATGATAGCCATTCACAACCTGGATTCTGGAATCTCCTTACCATTATTTTTAGGCATTGGAAATTGTTTTCTGTCTCCAGCCACTAAGCTTTGGTTGGAACATGGGGCCTATGCAAATATCAGTATGGAAGGGATCCAGGTACCAAATTCACTATACAAAGAGGGTGGATTCCCATAGCACCAAATCCCATTGGGCCAAATTGAGAGCTAATTGTTCCCCCTCCACATGGGCCACCCTTCTCTAGGCCCAGCACCACTTTCAGGATATACACCTGTGCTGAGGTGGATGTCACTCCCTCTTGGCCCCCTTATTTGTCTGACACAGCCCCACTACCAGAATTTAACACACACCTCAGTTTATTAGATACTATGTTCCTCTTTGTAAAGCAGGTGCGACCAAATGTAACTAAAGTCTTTTACTCTAGCCGGAATCTTAAGTGGTGGCATCAAAGAAGTCTTTTACTCTAGCTGGAATCCGGAGAGGGTGTCTCATTGGGAGATAACTGGACCCCATAATAGCACATGGGAAGAAAGAGGAGGTGAGGAAGGAAAGAACAGCAGCCCCTACGCCTGTGGAGAAAGCTGATTTGGGGAGGTGAAGGTTTGAGTGGATGATGATGGTTTTGAGTGTGGTTTGCAGGTCAGTGCATCTTGCATCAAAGAAGGTAGAGGAACCTTCACAGAAGTGACACTGCAGCTGGAGGAAGGGAGCTATAGCAAAGAAGAAAAACTGGGCAGTTTTGAGAGCCGCATACAGACCTGGAGACACATTGGTGGCCCTTGAGTCCCTGGGTCCTTGGACGAAGGCAATGGAGAGAAACTGGCTCTAGAAACTGAGATGGGAAGAGGATGGTGAGAAACTCTTGTGGTCATCGCAGCTTCTAGGTGGGAAGACCACCAAGAAATCATTCAATCTGTCAAGGTTCCCATTATGCAAACATGCTGAGATCTACACAGGAAGCTGTCAGATCTTTAAAGAGCTTTGCCACACCTTTTCCACGCTGCTGAGGTTACCTTGTGGTCATCAGTGAATTTCTTACCTAGTGTTTTGGGCAGGTAGTTTGAGAATGTTGCCAGCCAGTGAAAGGAGTCTGTGATCATGATCTTGATATCTTTTAACAGTTCTTTATCATTTTCCCATTTATTTATGATCTTTCTGGCCTCAGTATTATTTTCAGACCAGGTCATGTTCATTGGGTAAAAGTTGAAGTGATGTTGTACGTTGTTGGCAGTGAACTGAAGGAAGGACTCCTTTCTTTCTCCTTCACGTTGACAAAACACCCTGACCTGCAAGATGCGCTGACCTGCAAACCACACTCAAAACCATCATCATCCACTCAAACCTTCACCTCCCCAAATCAGCTTTCTCCACAGGCGTAGGGGCTGCTGTTCTTTCCTTCCTCACCTCCTCTTTCTTCCCATCTGTAATCATGTGCTATTATGGGGTCCAGTTATCTCCCAATGAGACATCCTCTCCAGATTCCGGCTAGAGTAAAAGACTTCTTTGATGCCTCCACTTGTGCCAACATTCAGAAAGTTCTAAGTAGTTAATGTGTTACATTGTATGATCATTGGATGGATGCTTGATTCCCGTGGGGGCTCCACAGGGACATGTTACAAGCCCTGGTTATCTGTACAGAGAGGCCCTGGTAATAATTCTTTTACCAGAAAGAACTATCACACTTGTGTACCATAGCTGCCTGGGGAATGAGGTTTAACCAGGATTTTGCTTTTTGTTTTAGATTCCCCAGGTATTTCCCAAGATCCACCTACCATCCTGCCTCCATCCACTGAACCACATCCATTTATACTTGGCTTCCATGATTCGTCATCGTCGTCATCATCATCATCATCATCATCATCATCATCATCGCAGGAGTAGTCATCAAGGTTTTGGTGACGATATCCCGCAGGAGAGGTGAGGAGCAGGCTGAACCCTCTGGGTCTTGGTGCCCTGTTAGTCTGGGCATTTGAAACAAGGCCACCACTCATGCACCCAAGGCCCCATCTGTGGCAGTAGCTATCTCTCCACTACAATGATGCCCCATAGGAGTCTCAGCGCCCACTCCACAGCAGAGTTGAAGTGACCATTGTTGGCATAAAGGAGGCAGTGTACACCATGCAACCGTGCACTTAGGGGAGGATACAACAGGAGAGTTCTGTGGTGGGGCAGGATCAAACACCTGAAGGACTTGAATGATGCATTCATCCATTCATGACACATCTCAAGGTTCCCCAAGTCTTTTCTAAAAGTCTCACACTCTGGAAGGATAGCATGATGGAGGACAGCAATTCTCCTTAGCTTTGCAAACTTGTGACCAGAGACTAAACTCCCTACAAGCCAAGACATGTTTCTCATGGCAGTGTCATCTCACACTGTACAAAGGGACAGCTGCTGGGGCTGAAAGGAGGCAGTCACTGACCTGTGATGACCCAGAGTCAGAGGTGAAAGCTGGGCAAGCATATTGCCCACAGTGTGAAAGATCTCAACTCACAAAAAATTGGTTGTCACCCAGACTGATATACCCGGCAAAACTATCTGTCATGATTGAGGGAGAAAGAAAAGTTTTCCAGCACAAAGACAACTTGAAGGGATACATGTCGATCAAACCAGGCCTTCAAAAAATCCTAGAACTGATACTCAAGCTTGAAGAAAAGAACAAGCATATCCAGGAGGACAGAAGGGAAGTATAATACCACCAAAACATAAATATCAAACAACATGCTTACAAAGTCTACTAAACATAAAGAATGTCCAGAATTAAAAATAATTTCTCCATTATAACATTAAATGTCAATGGTATTAACTCGCCGATTAAGAGACACAGATTACAAACTTGGATTAAAACCCACAATCCAACAATCTGCTGCCTTCAGGAAACTCATCTCACCACAAAAGATAGGCACATTCTAAGAATGAAAGGCTGGTCCAAAATCTTGCAAGCTAATGGAACCAGGAAACAGGCTGGGGTAGCAATTATGCTTTCAGACAAAGTGGACTTCAAACCAAAGAAAATCATAAGAGACACAGATGGATATTACATTTTAGTCACAGGAACAATTCACCAGGAAGACTTCACAATCCTGAACATTTATGCACCCAATACGGGCCCCTCCACATTCATTAAGAAAACCCTACAGCGCCTAAAGCAAGAAATCAACCCCCAAACGATAATTCTTGGGGACTTCAACACCGCCCTCTCTACATGGGATAGATCAACAGGTCAAAAGCTTAACAGAGACACTTTGGAACTTAATCAAACCCTGAAAGAAATGGACCGTACAGATCTCTATCGAACTTTTCACCCACGCACAAAAGAATACACATTTTTCTCAGCAGCACACAGAACTTTTTCCAAAATAGATCACATATTGGGCCACAAAACGAATCTCCACATATACAAAAAAGTTGAAATTCTAACCTGTGCCCTATTAGACCACCACGGCCTAAAGCTGGACATCCATAACACAACAAACAAGAGAAAATACACTAACTCCTGGAAACTTAACACTATGATGCTGAATGAGAACTGGATTCAGGAAGAAATTAAAAAGGAAATTCAAGATTTCCTGAAAGTGAACGATAACGAAAATACAACTTACCAAAATCTCTGGGACACAATGAAAGCTGTTCTAAGAGGTAAGTTCATAGCTCTTAATGCCTACATCAAAAAAATGGAAACATCAGAAATAAACAACTTAACGATGCAGCTTAAGGCTTTAGAGAAACTTGAGCAATCTGATCCCAAAAGTAGTAGAAGAGAGGAGATTAGCAAAATAAGGGGAGAAATATCTGAAATCGAGACTAAGAAAATGATAGAAAAAATCAACCAGTCAAAAAGCTGGTTCTTTGAAAAAATCAATAAGATAGATACACCCCTAGCTAAATTAACCAAAAGCAAGAGAGAGAAAACCCAAATTAACAAAATTAGAAATGAACATGGAGTAATCACTACTGATACCCAAGAAATCCAGAGAATTATAACATCATATTTCAAAAACTTATACTCAGTGAAGTTTGACAACACACAAGAGATGGATGAATTTCTAAGTAAACACATCTTACCTAAATTGGACCAGGAAGTTGTGAATTACTTAAATGGCCCTATAACATATAAGGAAATTGAAGAAGTAATCTCGAATCTTCCCACCAAAAAATGTCCTGGACCAGATGGATTCAGCACAGAATTCTACCGGACATTTAAGGAGTCAATAACACCAATACTCCTTAAACTGTTCCATCAAATAGCAAAGGAAGGAACACTACCAAATTCATTCTATGAAGCTAATATCGTCTTAATCCCAAAACCTAATAAAGATTCACTTAAAAAAGAAAACTATAGGCCGATCTCCCTGATGAACACAGACGCAAAGATTCTCAACAAAGTCTTAGCAAATCGGATTCAAAAACATATCAAAAAGATCATTCACAGGGACCAAGTAGGCTTCATCCGCGGCACGCAAGGTTGGTTCAACATACGAAAATCAATAAATGTAATTCATCATGTAAACCAGTCCAAAGTCAAGACCACATGATACTCTTCATAGACGCAGAAAAAGCCTTTGACAAGATCCAACAGCCTTTTATGATCAAAACGCTAGAGACAGTAGGAATGGAAGGAACCTTTATCAATATAATAAAAGCTGTATACAACAAGCCCACAGCAAAGATTATGCTCAATGGGGAACAATTGGAAGCATTCCCACTTCGATCAGGAACTAGACAAGGCTGTCCACTCTCACCACTTGAAGTCTTAGCTGAAGCCATAAGACAAGAAAGGGACATAAGAGGGATTCAAATCGGCAAGGAAGAAGTCAAACTATCCCTATTTGCAGATGACATGATCTTATACCTGAGGGATCCCAAAAACTCCACCAGGAAGCTCCTGGAACTAATTGAGAAGTTCAGCAGGGTGGCAGGATACAAAATAAATGTGCAAAAATCAGAGGCCTTCCTATATGCCCAGAATGAAAGAAGTGAAAAAGCCCTGAGAGAAGCAATCCCATTTAATGTAGCCCCTAAAAAACTGAAATACCTTGGTATAAACCTAACCAAGGAGGTAAAAGACCTTTACAATGAAAACTTTAAAACCCTAAAGAAAGAAATTGCTGAAGACATCAGAAGGTGGAAAGACCTACCATGCTCCTGGATAGGCAGAATCAACATCGTAAAAATGACCATCCTACCAAAGGCAATATACAAATTCAATGCTATACCAATTAAAATCCCAAAGCAATTCTTTAAAAAAGTTGACCAATTAATCTCAAAATTCATATGGAGGCACAAAAGACCCAGGATAGCAAAGGCAATCCTGAGTAACAAAAACACTGCTGGAGGTATTACCATACCGAACCTTAGTCTATACTACAAATCCATAGTTGTAAAAACAGCCTGGTACTAGCTCCAAAATAGACACACAGATCAATGGATAAGGGTCGAGGACCCAGATGTAAGCCCACAAAAATACAGCCATTTGATCTTCGACAAAGGGGCCCAAAGAATCCAATGGAAAAAGAACAGCACCTTCAACAAATGGTGCTGGCAAAACTGGATCTCCACATGCAGAAGATTAAAGCTGGACCCGTACTTGTCACCATGTACAAGAATTAATTCCAAATGGATCAAGGACCTTGATATCAGGCCAGAGACTATAAAAATCATAACTGAACGGATAGGGAACTCCCTTGAGCTGATTGGGCTAGGCCAACATTTCCTAAACAGACATCCAATGGCACAGTCACTGCTACCAACTCTCAACAGTTGGGATCTTGTGAAATTAAAGAGCTTCTGTTCAGATAAAGAGATTGTCACACGAGCTCAAAGGCAACCCACAGAATGGGAGAAAATCTTCACTAACCACATATCTGATAGAGCTCTACTGTCCAGTGTGCACAAAGAACTTAGAAAATTAAACACCAAGGAAACCAATGGCCCATTTAAAAAATGGGCCCTGGAACTTAAAAGAAATTTTACCAGAGATGAAATTAAAATGTCTAACAAATATCTTAAAAAATGCTCCACTTCTTTAGCCATCAGGGAAATGCAAATCAAAACCTCCCTGAGATATCATCTCACCCCGGTCAGGATAGCAAAAATCCACAATACAAACAACAAGTGCTGGAGAGGATGTGGAGAGAGGGGAACTCTGCTACATTGCTGGTGGGAATGCAGGCTCATACAGCCATTCTGGCGAGCCGTCTGGAGATTCTTGAAGAAATTAAAGATTGAAATGTCATATGACCCTGCTATTCCACTTTTGGGAATAACCCCCCATGCAGCAGAGGTTCACCTCGATAGCACAAGCACGACTATGTTCATAGTAGCACTGTTTACAATAGCAAAGTCATGGAATCAACCTAAATGTCCAACAGTTGACGAGTGGATAAGGAAACTGTGGTACATCTATACAATGGAGTACTACTCAGCCATCAAAAATGATGAATTACTGGAATTTGCTGGGAAATGGATGTCATTAGAAACAATTATATTAAGTGAAGTATCCCAATCCCAGAAAGTTAAGCGCCGTATGTACTCCCTAATAGGTGGCTCCTAGTACCAAACTCACCCAGCCCATATTGAGACACTCAAGGGTAAACTTATGTAATATGGTAATTGCAAGGATTGTGAACAGGAGGGATGGGGTTGGAGGGCCACACCAGACACAAGGAGAGAGGAGACCATGTTACAGCAGAGAAAATTGACCTCCAAGGAATGCAAGTAAGTAATGTGACACCTGGTTAAGTTCACAGACGTTCATTCCTGATCATGTACAACTGAGGGGGTATGATCTCACCAGAAGGGAAGGGCATATACTCTGGCAGATGAAAAGAGATCATTTTGCAAATGGGTGACTGATCCCTCCCTCACCGAGGTTTCCTGCTTTTATAACAAGACTCCAGTTTAACAGTTTTTTGTCTCTGACCAGGGGGTGACGTACAGTGCCCATCAGGATGGAGTGAAGGGCATTGCAGGAGCAACAAAACTACAAAAGAAAATCAACAAACCACAATCCAGAACTTTAGAGACTCTATATCATCCACATAGAACTAAGCCAGCCTAATCTCCCCCCATCCTGAAGCTCAGGGACATTTGCGGAAGAGGGGGCAGTAAGATTGTAAGAGCAAAAGGATGGGAGGAGCAATGATTTGAAGAGTCTCTACACTAGATAGGGCTGAAGCAATCATAATAGGACTTTGCATGCCCTGCGCCATGTCTGTCACACTATTGACCTCACAAAGTCTAACATCGGCTAAAGGCACCAAGGTCCTTGGAGGCAAGGGATTGATGGCCACAGTAGTGTTCCTATACGAGAAAGGGTTTAGGGAAATGTCACTGGGTCCTTTTACGTCATCGGAAAGGAGGACCAAGAGGAGAGTTAGGCATAAACAATAAAGGACTCTCTGGGAATTGGGGGGGAGGCACTGGGAGATGGGGAGGGAGGGGGGGAGCAGGGGGTTCGGGGGGAGGAGGGGGGGAACTGATCTACCTATTAAGTTTGTATGAGCGGAAATAATAATGAAAAATATTAAAAAAATTGGTTGTCAGAGATAAAAAATAAATAGATAAAGCAGAAAACAAAAACAAGAAAGAAGCCAACCTCAGGTCACAGGTCTATGACTTTTCCCATGTAGGTGGGCTATAGAATTATACACTATTGAGAAATTATTTCAAAGGTATGACTGAGGAAAATGTTAGCTCAGGAAGAAAGGTGAGCACTAGACTAAAACAAAGGTATGGTCTCAAATGGAGCTGACCTCTGGGATCCTCAGTGTCCCACAGAGTAAAAGGTTAGAGAAAAGATAATAGTCATGGACTCAGAGGATCATGTCCTGTTAGGAAATAAAGGAGACCAAAGCACAGGAATAAAAGTATTTACCAGACCAGAATTACACAAAGTGAGTGACTGGGGAGAAAGAGCTCTGTCATTAAAGTACTTGTTGCACAGAAGCACAGGGACTGAGTTCAACCACTGCAAGCAGTGATAAGGGAGGAGAGAGAGAGAAAGAAGAAGAAAACGAGGCATGCTTATACCTTGTAACCCTAGTACAGAGGGGACAGAAACAGATGAATCCCTGAGACTCACTGGACAGTCAGCCTAGTCTAACTGACAAGTTCAAGGTCAGTTCAATGTCAGTGAGAAACACAAAAACACACACACACACACTCACACACACATACACACACACACGCACACACAGGCTTATTCTGATGCATGGACACTACACCATTTATGAGACAGTTTCTGTCCTAGTGCTCTAGAAAATGACTGACTCATACTTAGTCACAGATGACTATGTTGGCCTTCTCTCCAGTCACACATAGAGCATAAGATTGCTTCACAGAAACACTGAATTTGCACCTTCTCCACTTCCAGCCTGAAGTGAAAGAAACAACCATGTGAACGGCAGGAAAGGCGCAGAAATGGCCTTGTCAGCACCAACATTGGTTTCCTTTGGAAACTGGAAAGTAATCTGACAAAAATGTATTGCAGCTCAAACTTACACGTAGAAACAGAGGGCAGCTGAGGTAGTTAACCCTAAATGTACACCGAAGAAGATAAGGCTTTGGTGCTTCTTCTCTTCTAAGACTTCTCAGGCCACCGTTTTTCTCAGAAGACCTAATGTTTAAGTTAAACTAGTTGGCATACTCAACAGTACTCTTAGTTCTAAGATGCAGTACTCACGCTTGCATTTTCAAAGGTAGAAAACTCAGGGCTGGAATGGAGCTCAGTTGGCAGTGCACTTGCAGAGCTTGCACAAGGCCCTGAGTTCTATCCCTGGGCCTTGCATAAACCAGGCGTGATGGCCCATGAGCCCTGCACTGGAGAGGCAGAAGCAAGAGGATCACAAGTTCTAGGTCAGCCATGGCTACAAAAAGGGGGTTGGAGGAAAGTCTGGCTACATGAGATCCTGTCTCAAAAACAAAAAGAAAAGCAGGAAAACGTCTATGATATTACGTTAGAGAGGAAGTAACTTGTCAGCTGAGTATCAGAAAGGAAACACAGAAAACAGGCCCTGCCCAGCGGACCCAGTAACTATCGTCTCTCAGGTAACTCTTGAAAAGATGACGCATAACACAAGTTTTCAAGCACAGGCTTTAAATGTAAATCATGACCCATCTCTGATAGTAGCTATATATATATATATATATATGAAAAAGCATTCATCAATCAATTTTTCTAAATCCCTTTGTGAGAAGCTTGACTATAATACTTTGCTTTATACGTAGGTTGTGGGCTTTCAGAATTAGACAAAAACCTTGCTCAATCCCTCATCACATCTTTTTTTTTTTCCCACTCATACAAAGTTGATAAGTAGCCCATTCCCCTTCCTCCCTCCTCCCCTCCCTGGACCCCCCTCCCCGTCCCTGACCCCCTTTCCCCTTCCTTTCCCCCATTCCTAGAGCATCCTTTAGTGTGTCTGTCAAACTTCCCTCTGGGTCCTACTCTCTGATGAATCCCTCATCACATCTAAATAGGCAAGCTGAGCTGCAAATATCAAGTGATTTGTCTCCTAGCAAGGGTGACTGAGGGAGAAAGGGAGGCATCCACCTCTTCCTACACTGGTGTTCTTCTACCAACCCCGCCTGTGGACAATAGGGATTCAGTTACCACCCAGCAGGCTACAAGATGGTGACAAGCATGTAAGGCCATAACAACACAAATGGGAGCCATCTAATAGAAAAGATAAGCCACCCAGCATCCGTCAAGACAGTCATTTCAGGCACTGACACTTTTACTACCGAACAAGAAACATGATTTTTAATCTTTCTATCAACACAATCAGACCACTAGCTTTCCATTGTCAAACATACTCTCTTATCAACTTTGCATTTCATTAATTTTGCATTTCATTAATTTTTCATTTCTAGCTATGTAAACAATCTTTTTTTTGTATATGTTGGTATGAGGTTTCTTGCCAAGCCAGACTATGAACTTTAAAAAAACCGTAAGTAATACTAAAATCCCTTTGTTCCTTGAGATTGTTTGGTTGTTGTCATAGTTAAGCACAGGCGTCAACTTGACTGTTGAGGGTTTGAGCTCTGGGCACAGTTATAGAGAGTTGATGGTTGAGTTAAGCCCAGAGCAAACCTGAAGGAGATTGTCTAGCTGATGGGGAAGGCCCAGCCTATGGTGGGTGGGATTAGGCCCTGGAATAAATCACGGAGAGCTGGTTGAGAAAGTTGGCATCCTTCTGTATACTTGGCCAGACACGCTGGTCTGGCAAGTAAGGATTGTCCATCTCTCAGCTGTTATGTGGTGATGATGTGGCCAGTTCCCTCGGCCCTGGTGCTGGTGCATGCTCTCCTGTCAAGCTGGACTGAGAATGGTAACTGGACTGTCATAAGAAAATAAACCCCTTGTTCCCTTATGCCATTGATGGTCATTTATCAGCAGCCATGCAGGTGGACTGCAACAGTTGTATATTTATTATAACATGCAGACAAACTCCAACAGAAAGGATTTGACAAATGGGAACTGGGGGCCCAGCCAATTCTTCACAGACGTCTAATGCCCACAAGTCCTCGTGGTACTCACAGTCAATCAAAGGAAACAGTGGTGTAAATGCAGAATGAGGAAATCATTTAGACAGATCACAGGAGGAACCCAAAAGGGGGCTTCTAAAGGGGGTTCTCTTGGGATAGGTGACCCAAAACTAGGTTGTAAGTGGGAGGGAAGGACAGGAGCTCACGAGGCAAGAGAGGATAGGAGGTAGTTCAGATAGTTCGACAGAAAAGGACTCAGTGTTGTAACTTCAATACCTTCATGTGTAAGTTGAGAGAAAGCATGGGCCCGCCATTCCTAGTCTTATCCCAAAGACTTTCCTGAGAAGACTCAGAAGCAAATGGCCAGTTTGGCATCTAGCTCTCCTCTAGGAGGGTCTCAGTTTCCCAGCAGGGTCAAATGGATTTAGGAAGATCCTTCCTGCTCTTACCCTTTCCCCACGTTGACAGGGAGCCAGTAACCAAGAAGGAAAGCAAAATGTCGTGGTGGAATTAGTTTGGTGAATCACCAACCACAGACCATGCAAATAAAACACACAAGTTGGGAGCTGGCTTTGCACATCCCAGCACTAGCCTGTTGATTAACAGAGCGTGTCCAACCCGGATTCTAATCTCTGTCACCAACCCCTTCTGGCCCTTCAAACTTCACTCCACAGCTATTACCCGTTTGATCTTTCTAGCAACCCAGAGAAGCAAGTGAGGGGACTATTCAGAATTTCTTCTTTCTTTCTCAGTTGCTGAGACATGGAGTCTCATTCTTGAGACACGGCTTGATTCCTTGGACCACCAAGCCAGACTTTCTCTGGATTTTCAGTTGACCAGGAATCATCCAAGATTGCATTGAAGAGGGAAAGTGCCTAAATCCTATTGCAACTGTAAATCAGCATTTCTCCCTGTGTTTTGGTTTCCTTGGATGTCAAGTGAGGTTGGTAAACAAGGACCTGGTCTCCAAATGCAGTAGACCACTACTGACAGGAGAATCATAAGCAAGACTACAACCCTTGGTTCCATTAAGTTGTTCAGTTGTATCTCTTGGCTTGGGGAATTGTCTTACATCTAAGTTATGCTTCATTCAGTTAGTTCTAGCTAGCGGGATTCTCTCATTTCCTAAACATGCAGCAGAGAGATCAAAATGGTGCCAAGAATTAATGCAAAACATCTACTGTCTATGAGGGGCCTAATTTGCCTTTCTTGACCTTACTTCTGAACAGCCATCCAGTCATTTATTCTAATGTAAAAGGTCGTGTCCAAAAAGAGCTATATTTGTTCCTTTGAAATATTAACTGAAAACACAATATATAAGTCATTATCGTATAAACAAACCGAGAGACAATTTAATGATCATATGTATAATTTCAGATTTGTGAGGAATTTTTTTCTGTGAAATCGTTTATATTTCCACTTTTTTGCAAGGTTATACTTTATATACAATATTTTCATACAATGTCAAACTACTGGCCCTTCGAAGAAAAGCAAATCAAAGATAAAGGGATAGATCTGAGATAGAAATGAAATTTAACACTATTTCTACTTTTCAAACAATATTATCTCTTTTAGAGCTAAAATAGGTCAATTAAGCAATTTAATTTCGGTCTCTGTCTCTGTCCCTCTCTCTCTCTCTCTGTCTCTATTTCTCTCTCTCTTTCTTTCCTGTGTGTGCATGCATGAGTATTGGATACACACATGGGGTAAAGAGAGGCCACAGGAGGACATCAGATAACCTGTTCTATTACTCTCCACCTTATGCTCTTGACTCGGGATCGCTCACTAAACATATAAGTCAGCAATCCCTAGAGATGCTCCTGTCTCCCCACCATGCACACACAATTCTGGGGTTACAGATACTGCAGGACTATGCCCAGCTTTTTACATGGAGAACTGAGCTTCTGGCCCTCATGCATGAGCAGCAAATATACTTACCTGCTGAGCCATCTCCCCAGCCACCAAATTTAAATAATGTAATTTCCACTCGTTTAGTTACCTCTTAACAATCATCCATTCATCTTTAATCCAACGCCAGTATTTGTTACTGTCCCAATGTACATTTCTTTGAGGGCTAGTCTTCCTTGGGACTAGTCATAGTGTATCTGCAGAAAGGGAGAGAAAGAGAGAGACAGAGATTAGATATTCCATTCAACCATTTTTAGCTGTTAGAGATGATTTTTGCCTGTAAAGTGGAAACACTGGCACTGTATTTCACACATGTCTACTACTAAAAAGTTATTTTATTTACAAGGTTCATCTCCCCTAAGTACCGGGAAAGCTTACAATCTTAGTATAATATAAATATGAAGTGTTTCTCATTGGTCACACACAAGAATCCTGGACTCACTTTCCATTGCATAAGAATCCACAGAAAAACACAGGTTTTTATACTTCTTGTTTTTGTTTTATTAACGTGGCCCTTAGGGGATGGAGACAAAACTGTGCGTTGTTGCTCTTCTTCCAGGCATGCACCTGCAGGCAGTTGAGGACCTAATTAAACCGTATTGCAAGTGGTTTTCTAGGAAATGCAGTGGCCTCCTTCAGCACCAGGCCCCAAGGCTGCCCACAGTCAACCTTCCTTCCCACCTTCCACATCAGTCTTAGCTCAAGTGCCCTGGGGTGTTACTTTTGTTGGTATCTGTTTGAAGTATGTTGAAGTGCTAGTTTTATCCTGGCTGTCTTAAGCAGCATGTACAAATAAACTAGAATGGTAAGACTTCGCAAAATACAATAATAACTCCATTTTAACATCCTTTGAAATGCTCGGCACCAGACATGTTTCAGGTTCAGTGTTTGGTTTGGTGTTTAATCTGTCACCAGCCGATGGGATTGTTTAAGGAAACTCTGGGAAGTGGGCTTTGGGTAGGGGACGTAGGTCACTGGGAAGAGGGTCTGGAGGTTTCTAGCCCAACCCCAGTTCCTGCCCACTTCCTGCTCTGCTGAGTGCGTAGCTAAGAGGAATCCCAACTACCCACCTGTGCCACCAAGGACCAACATCCGCATGCCGCCTCTGCCTCAAACAGTGAATTAAAGCAAATCCTTCCTTTTATAAATTGCTTCCATTGGGGATTCTGTCACAAAGACAAGAAAAAAATAATATTGGAATTCTGTAGTTTTAAAAATATTTCTTTTAACAAAGTGAAATGTCTTGAGAATGAGACCTAAAACACAAAACACGTTGCTTTTATTTTCATACACCTCATAAACCTAATCTCTTAGGTGGGGTTCAGCAATGTGCATCAGCTGGTAGAGCATCCTGAGTTCCATTCTCAACATCTTGTTCACGTCTGTGTGTGATCCCAGCGTAGAGAAGGGGAGGCAGGAGGATCAAAGGTCATCCTTGGCTGCATAGTGTGTTCAAGGCCAGCCTGGCTACAGGAGATCATTTCTCAATAAAACAAAATTTAATTTGCTATTCGTGGCATGTCTTCATGCCACAATTTCAACTTGTCATATGACTATGAAATTTTTTACCAATTTGATGTTGGAAGATTTGGGATTTCAAAAATTTGGATTAGGGATGATCAATCTTTAATCAACAGCCCTATAGGCCAAGAGCCAACATGCTTACCACAGAATGCTAAGTGAAGGGCTGGGAAGATAGCTCACCAGGCAAAGTGCTTGACTTGCAAACATGATGACATGAATTTAATCTCTAGATTGAAGATTTTAAAAATAATAATAAAACAAAGCCAGGTATGGTGGTAAAACTACACTCATGCAATCCCAGTGCTGGGGAGGAGACAGGCAGGTTCCTGGAGCTCACTAATTGGTCTAACCTAATTGATGGCTTCCAAGCCCTCAGAAACAGTGAATATCATATGAGAAATAACATCTGAGATTTTTCTCTGGCCCCTGTACACATGCACGCACACGCGCGTGCGCGCACACATACACACACACACACACACACACACACACACACACACCTGCATGCATAATGCTAAATAAATACCTTCTAATGCCTCATTTTTCTCCATGAAAGGACCTGGAAGCTGTCAGATTACTAATTCTCCTTAGAGATTAGGACACCTTCCTTCTCTCAAAGACCAAGAAGCCAAGACCTAGAGAGACTGTGTGACTTGCCAGGGTGGTGTAGTTGGTTGCATTTACCTCTGCTGCCACAAGACAAAAACAACAGCAATTTCTTTTTTTTTAAATTTTTTTATTATTATTTATTCAATTGTGCGCGTGTATGTGTGTGTGCGTGCGTGTATGTGTGTGTGTGTGTAGAACCATGGACAAATTAGGGAACCACCATGGACCGCCTCCTCCTTGTTTACTCTGCCTGGGGATTCACAGGTTCCGCCCTACCAGGACCAGAAACGCAGGCCGCCCCCACTTCCGCCCGGCGTCTACATGTGGGGTCTAGGATCCAAACTCAGGACCTTCCACCTGCAAGGCAGAGGCTTAACCCCTGAGCCACCTCTCCAGCCCAACAGCAATTTCTTAAACTGTTATCACGAGACAAACACTATGCTAAATCTGTTTCATGAGGCCAGCACTGTCATTACATCTAGTTAATAGACAAGGAAATAAAATCCTTATGAAAAATGCTGAGCAAATGTGCCTCGCATCACACAAACTCAGATTTTGAGCATAAGTGTGGTTCTAGAATCCATGCTTGAAAATCACTACTGATCTTTTGCCTTCCTAGTAATATGCATAGATACAAAAAGCAGATATGTAAATATGTGGCTGGATTTGCGTTTGTATATATCTAATAAATTGGTAAGCAAAATATATAGTATTTACACATTCTGAAAGTATAACTAAATGGCATCCTAACTGTATGTACCTATGTTGAATGGGGGAAACAGGTATATGACATTCATTTTATCTTCTTTCTACTGTCTCTTCCTAGAATAGTAAAACAGGAAAGCTAAAATTACATGTCCCAGTCTCCTTTGCAATCAGACTCCTAAATAGGTTTTAGATTCTACCAATCAAGCAGAAATGGAGCAGAGACCAGGCAGCTGTCCCTCCTGCTGCCACGCCTGGTTATAAGTCATGTGCTTTTTTTTCTCCATGCAGCTGAATTGCAGAGGTACCAGGCTGTGCTCACAGCTTGGAGGGACTGACAGCAGACTCTCAGCATCCAGACTCAGAATACAGATCCCCACAGACACATGCGAATCCTGAGTCAACAGAAGCAACTGTGGCTTCTGAGTGGTGACATCTTGATAAAGATGGTTTCCTAGATCTACTTGGCGATTTTCCCTGTGACAGAAGTGGTATTGAGAAATTGGTCACATGACAGATAACGCCCAACCACAGACTGCCAGAGTCATTAGGAAATAATCAGGGCTGGGGAGTGAGATTGAAAAGCATTCACAGATGTGTACAAAAGCCACCCCACAGGGATTGGGCTGGGTTTGGAGAGCTCCCTGTTCCCACGGGACACTGCAGGGACCAGGCCGACTTAGAAAAATCTGCAATGTATCTTAAGAACAGATGCTCTAAACAGCCAATGGATGGACTGGACCCAGGGTAGGGGCAACACCAGGGTACCAGAAGGAGATGCCAAAAACCCTCCTACTCGCTATGCTTTTTTGGTACTTGATGTTTTGAGGACCAGAAATAAGAATCCACTATCCAGAGACCCTTCTTCATCAGTGATTTTGGGGTCCAAAACCATGACCCACTCGGGAACACTCAAAGCGAGTGTCGCAGGACTGGGCACTGGAACGAGCCAGCAGGACACTGACTTTGAGTCAGCATCCTGTAGATTTCAGGGGCAGGAATCCTGGTGGGAACCAGTGTCTACACAGTCTCCACGCTGTGTTCTGAACACTGGGAAGCACCCGCATTGTGGTGGAACCAGCAATAAAAATCAGAATCCTGAAGGAGCAGCCAGCAGTGTGGCCAGTGTCTGGGAGGCACCGCCCTGGGCACCAGAGCATCATCCGAAGTCTGACAGAGAACGGGATGGCCCATTGCAGAGGAGGCAACACAGGGTTGACTTCCAGGGTTGACACAGACTCTTAGCAGTCACAAAGGGACCTGAGAAGGAATCTAACAATCAGGCCAGAGAGCATTCATATCCCACCCCCACCCCCATCTCCCTTCCCTTCATATCTATTCCTTGCCAGACCAATCCAGCTTAGTTCTTACTCTATACCACTTTTTGCTTTTTATTTTCTCTCCCTAATCTTTCATTTTCATTTTCCACTACCAAACAGCACAGACTGGCTTTTAGCACAGTATGGGCACCACAGCCTCCTGAGCAATGCAACTATGATGTGCAAATGACAAAAGTAACTCTGTTTCATTTCAACTAGTTTGTGCTATATATTGCTCCCAGAGTTGATGTCCCGTAGTGCCATCATCCATTAGCCAGAACGACTTAACCATACTTGTAGTTCAAAGAAGTATATTTTGCTAACAATACTATAATCATACATATAAAACTATAAAATTAATTTTTGTGCCTCTTTGAAAGTTCAGTCAAAATGATTTGCATCCATTATGGTGTAATTGTGGTTTTTATCCTTACAAGCATCCTTCACTATCTTCCTGAGATCTGCATGAGCTGGTCTTGATTGCTGACAACAAACAGAACTCCTAATTGACTACAAAGTGTGGTGATTATCTGTGGTTCATGTGGTTACAACAATCTGATGGTCTATCTTACTTCTCCCTGTAGTCTACTTTTAGCCCAAACTCTCTCATCTCTCCCTGCTTTCTGTCCCTACTCTTCCTCCTCCTATTTCTGTAATCCTTTTCTACTCTCTTAACACTAATCACTGTTCTTATTCTTTTCCTTGCGCTCATAACCACAGGAACTAATATGTTAGTACATGAAGGACATCAGTACATCTGCACTTGAGTACAGATGATGTGTCAAAAGTCACTTGCCAAATGGACCAACAATCTCAATGAAACAAACTCTGAAACTAGTAGAGGAAAAAATACAGGAAGTTCTTTAAGCTATAGGCATTTCTTGACTATCTCATTAGTTGCTCAGGAAATGAAGCAAAAAAAAAAAAGTAAGTGTACTTAAAGCTTATGAAAATAAGAAGAAAAAACAAGTAACAAGGCAATGGACTCAAAATCTCTCAATTTTAGGGCTGGAGAGGTGGCTCAGGGGTTAAGCCTCCGCCTTGCAGGCGGAAGGTCCTGAGTTCGGTTCCCACATCCCCCGTCTACGCCAGGCGGAAGCAGGGGCGGCCTGAGCTTCTGGTCCTGGTAGGGTGGAGCCTGTGAATCCCAGGGCAGAAGGAGGTGGAGGCGTCCATGGTGGTTTGCAAATTCGTCCGTGGTTCTACACATACACAGACACACAGATACACATACAGGCGCGCGCACATACACACGCACATGTGCATAGTTGAATAAATAATAATAATAATAAAATATATAAAAAACTCTCGATTTTAGAAGGGGCCCATCTGTGTGGCTCAATCAGATGTTAAGGCTCAAGGTCTGCCAAGAGTTGGGCCCTGGTAGGCAACCTTGTCTTCTGGCCAGGGATGCTGAAGGGCCAAACCCTCAGTGCACAGTGAGCGGAGTCTAGCTTCAGGGCTTCTACATGGGTCGATATACCTCGACTACCAACAAGGAAAGGAGTAATTCTGGATTTGTGGCAACCAAGTGCCTCATATGAAAAAGCAAAAGTTATTTCTGATGGAAGGGCATGTCATCCTATACTTCTTTCAATGGCAACTTTCAAACTTCATATCCAACATACAGACAAATATAAAGTAAGAGAATAAGAATGGGAACCAGCAGATACACAGTGGAAAAGGAAAATGTACAGAAACTATAGAGTAGTGATCTCAAAGAAATCTAGCGCAAGCCAGAACTAAGATGTAATTGCAAGTTTTCTTGTAGCATTAAAGGGATTAAAATGAGTGGAATTAAATTTCCAGATATTTTCCTTTAACTTAATGTATTCAAGTGAATGTTTTCAAATTATTACTTCAACATATATTTGATGCTGGTCACATCGCTTCTTTGCTCACAATCCAGTGCCTTTTCTTTCCCACCAAGGACTATGCAAATAAATTGCGATCAGTTGCATTATTCTTGGTCTTGAAACCAAGGACTGGAACTCTAAATGTTATAATCACAAAGGTGTATCTTTTTGGATGAGAGAAAACTCAAGCAGTAATGGATAAGAACATTCTGCAAGCAGAAATCAAACAGAATGCAAGCATATCCCTTAGAGATGAAGATTACTGACACACACAAAAAATATGAAATATCTTGACAGTAACCAAAATGGATGGTACTTCCTACTAAGAGCCATTTTAAAAAACCTTAATATTGTAGGAGAAAAAATAAGAGAAAATGTCTCACAGTAAACAAAAATAAAAGAAAATAAGAGTTATTATCCGCTCAGTTGAAAACAAGTCAAATGAAATGTACAGTTTTAGCTCTTCATTCTATGCTCATATGCCTTCTTTGCAGATAAATAGTAATTCAGTCTATTTAAAATCATTATCCGGTTGTACAGAAATCAAAAGAATTAAATGCCGCTTGCTATTGTTATTGGGGCCATGGCTAGTTTGTTGAAAGAAGGGGTGATCTTAGCCAGAAAGCTTTACAAAGAAGATTTGAAATAAGTTTATTTCTAGCAGAAATCTTCCTGGCTTTCTTGCTTTGCTGTTGCTAGGTCACGTGGCATCTCTCAGAGCTAAACAAGCAATTATGCCATTTCTAGGCAGAAAAATGCTCACATGCAAGGAAACACCTTGCCATCCCATGAGGTGACTCAGATGGTCTTTTTCTTGCTCATTTGTGCGCTTAAAGGTATGGTTCTCCTGATTTCCTGCATATTTTCCTAATGTCATTCTGTATATTAGACTCAAAATCAGTGACTTTCTTTGCAAGGAAAAATGTTACTATAATTTACACGAATTAGGCATATTCAGTATTCAAATCTATTTAAAATTATTCATTAAGCATCTGTTGAGAGTCATAAAAATATCTCATAACTCTGATAACTTCAGCCGAGTGCAGTTTTTAAAGGATGCTATTCTACAGGGTGGTTACATTCATTTGTTTGCTTTTGTGGTGCTGGGGCTTGAACCCAGGGACTTCCGTTGCTAGATAAGTGCTCTGCCACTAGTTACACCCTCAGCCTACTTATCTTCAAAGCCAATAGTCAGGGGACACAGCTCAGTGGGAGAGCAGTTGCTTGGCATGCCTAGGGCCCTGGATTAAATCCCCAGTACTGCAGAAAAGAGCAATAACAAAAGTAAAACCAGAAAATAATGCATCTGTCCAATGTCTGAAAGGCATTGATTTAATTTAAATATTCACCATAATTACAATTGGACTAGGGTCCATGACCTGACTTTATGAAATCTGTAAAACATGAAAATGATAAAATAATGCAAGAAAACTTGAACTAATTCTAGCATTCATCTTGTCTAAAAGCGAATGTATGTTCACTGAAAGGATCAGTTTATTTCCCCCTCCCCCTGCTTGTCTGCCCCTCCCCCCACAAACCTGAAGATGGGACACCTTGAAAATAGACTTCTCTGCAGATGCATGACTAATGCAGTGTCCTTTATCTGCTTTAACTTCTACAGCCTGGAAGCATGCTTTGTATATATTGGCCAGTGATTGCATGTTTCCTCTTGCTTTTTTAAATTTATTTATCAAAACCGGCCAGGACTTCATATGTAGGCCAGGCTGACTTTGAACTTGGGATCTTCCTATTCCACTTTCCTGAGGCTGGGGTACAGAACTGCACCACCACTCTCAAAGATAAAAGACTTTAAAGGGAACTATTGTCTGCGTATTTCATCTTGATAAAACTGACCTTTATAAAAAAAAATGGAGCAAGAGGAAACTAGTGTTAACTTTCAGTTCAGAGAGAGAGAGAAAGAAAGAGAGAGAGACAGAGAAAGAAAAAAATCTATGAAAGAGAAGGAAAATGTTCAAAAGGAAGAATGAGGGGGGGAGCAAGAGAAGCCAAAGAAATACATGTGTCACGAAAACAGAAAGGGGGGAATCTATTTGAGGGAAGGAAAGATTATCAAGAGAGGCAAGAGGAGGGCAGTCAAGGAATAAATCAAAATAAAATATAATGATTTATACACATACATGTATAAAACAATTAACTCATTTGTATGCCAACATAAAAGTAATGAAGATGAACCAGGAGCTCTTTAGAACCTTGTTTCTTAAAATAATAATTGCTGATTGGCAAATCAGAGAGACTGTTTCTTAAAATCATCATTGCAATTGGGAAATCAGAGACTGGATACATTCTTCTCCCAGTCAATCCACCATCTCCTCCTCTGTCCGCATCAGGATGATGTTCCTAGGCTTGGCAGCACATGTGTGTTTATGTTCCTAATGATTCCTGGTTGCTGGTACCGGCCCAGTGCAGGTCCCAGTGATATTGCCTATCTCTGCATTTAAACCATGGGTTCAAATCACAAATGAGAATTCAACAGTGGGAAATGCTGCTGCACAGACTTCTGAACAGGTTAAACAACTATTGTTGGAAGTCTCTAAAACTGAGGTGGTTTGTTGGAGGGAAAGAAACTACCATCAGAGAGACAAGGACTTGGCAGTGTACCTGAGTTGCCATCACCCTCTTCGCTCTGTGTGTGTGTTTGCGCACTGGTGTGTGTAGGCAAGCTATTCTACATATGTTACGCCACTGACATAGAGAAATCACTCGCTTATTTATCCATTGTGGTATCTAACAGGTTATCTACCTCACATCCAAAACACAATTGGTAGTCTCTAGTGTATCTACTGTGATGATTAATTTTGAGTTGCCTAAGAGACACACTTTTCTGTGTGTGTCTTTAAGGGAGTTCCCAGAGAGGTTTAACTGAGGAAAGAAGGTCAACTCTGAATGTGGGTGTCTGGAGTCCTGTACTGAGTAAAAAAGGAAGAAGGAGACCGTTAAAGAGCCTGCATTTCCAGTTCTCAGCTTCCTGATCCATCAAGATGTGAGGAGTTAGTTCCATGTCATGCTTCTATTGCCATGAGACTCCATGTCTTCCCCACCACAATGGACTGTATCCTCTTAAACTGCAAGAGAAAAATAAATCCTTCCTCCATTAAGTTGCTTCTAGTCAGGTGTTTGGTCACAATAATGACAAGATATATTTCCAGTCTTTCAGTTAGTCCACTTTAGTCACACACAAAAAGAAATTCAAGCCAACGAACAGCAAAACATCTCATATAAAGGGACGGAATAAATCCCCCAAAGTCTTATTCCTTGAAATGCGCAAGTGATGATCATGAAGGAAGAATTTTTCCTCTCAGCACTCAGGACCACTGTAGGATGTCCTGTGCATACATCCTCCTTGCTCCATCTCACCCCCACGTACCCCTTGCTTTAAACCATCCTGGTGGTTAAGGGTTGGACTCGCGTACCTCTCTGTCCTGCCTCCAGACATTCTGTTCTAGCACAGTCTCTGTCTAGGATCCTGTTTCTCCTGAGCAATCATCCTTCCAAGACAGACACAGAGATCACCTGCCAGTGTCTCCTCCTCACTCTCCAGGAAAAATCACTAATACTCACTCATGTACACGAATCCTTGACTCTCCAGAAAGAGTGTCTGGCTTTATGATGATTGCATATTTCAAGAAAAGGAGTCTTTAGGAATACATTACTTCTCTTTACATGTTATAGTTTGGGTTTTGATGGGCTGGGGTTTTTTTTGTTGTTGCTTGCTTTTTTTTTTTTTTCTTTCAAAAAGACCTACTAGAGAACTGTGACTTTATGATTGCACGACAAATCACATTTGCCAGGAAATCAGATGCTTCCAAGCTCAGGATTCTTCTCACATTTGGGGGTTTACTTTACTACACAGCCACCCATGACCAAATGATTCCCAAATCATGGGTTCTATTCCAACATCTGTTCAATTCACTGCTATGGTCACTGCAGTCATGCTTCAAAGGACACTCTACATGCATCCCTATGTCAGTTGTCATGTGACAGGGAGGGGAGGACCCAGTGGCCTTTGGCCTCTGTGGAGATTGTAAATAACCTGAGGTGAGGACTCAAAGAGCCCCTCAATTTCCCTCTGTCCATCCACTGGGCCTTTTCCCCCATTAGATGAGAAAAGTAGACTAGACCCCACTACGCATTTCCCACAGTCACCAAGTGGACAGATCAGCACCTACTGACCACCAGCCCCAGTCCTTCGGCTCTGGAAACGTGGAGGAGTTCTGTACCAAGGATCCAGCCTCTGCTGGACGACAGAGCACAAAGGGAACACCTTAGGTGCAAAGAAACAGAAACGATTTCCACCTGATTCACTCTGTCCCACAGTGCCATCTGGAGACTGGAATGGAGCAAGGCCGAAAACAGAGATGAGTCCCAGATGTGTGAGTAGAGAAGGCCATGCAGAATGATCTGAATGAGGCAGAACAGAAAGACAGGAAGGAGTCTGGTAACAGTCCCTGAAGAATTCCAGCACAATTAACATTTGTTGCGAAGAATGCATGCAGAGATTCCCTATGAGCTACAAGCCAAGAAGAGATTCCCCCCGCATCTAAAAAAAGAAATTTGGATGGCATCTGAGGAACTATATCAGAAGTTGGCCACTGGTCCACGCCCGTGTGTGCATATATACATGTGCACCTACATACGCAGAAAATAGAGAGAAAGAGAAAGAAAGAAAGAGAGAGAGAGAAAAGAAAGAAAGAAAAAGAAAAAGAGAGAGAAAGAAAGAAAGAAAAAGAGAGAAAGAAGGAAAGAGAAAGAAAAAAACAGAAAAAGGAAATCTCAAGATAGCGGCGAAATTAGTCTGAGAAATCCAAACTATTAACTAGGAAGACGCTCCTTTTGAATCCAGAACTTTCTTAAAAGTTCAGAATTTGCAAGAACACAGCATTGTTGACAAGATAGCGGGTGTGTGGATGTGTACATTGTGTGTGTCTGTGAAGGTCCAAGGATGATTTGGGGAACTATTCTGGATTTCTCTCTTCCTTTTTGCTTTGCGCTGGGGTGCAGGATCTAGACCTCAGGTCCTTCTACTTACGAGGCAAAAATATGAACCCCTGAGCCATTGCTCTAGCCCCTAAAAACTGTTTTTAATTATGTTGATTTCCGACTATATTTGGAGCCTGATCATCTTAAAAATAAAATTTAAAAAGACTAATAATCTTCAGTCCGAAGATGCAAATGCAAAGTACAAATGCAAAAAAAAAAAAGGGATTTCAAGAACCACGCCCCTTCCTACCTCACCACCCCACGCCTCGCGTCTCCCCATCCACGACCCCACACCTTCCTCCCCCTTCAGGGCTTTTTCTCCTCCCCGGCTCTTCCACACAGGCGCCCCTCTCCTCCCCCACCCCACCCCGGAAGCGGGAGGAGGGAGCGCGGCATGGGTGGAGCGGCCTCCTCCCTCCTGGCACCTGTGGACGCGGCTCCAGGCTGGAGCGCGCGCCTCTGTCCGGGCCCATTATGCGACATCTCAGGCCTTGAGATCCCAAGACTTCTTTTCCCGCGATTCAACCCTCCTCTGCGCCCCGATCCTCGTGGGTGCGGCAGGTGGGTAGGGAGGGGACCGCGGTCAGGACAAGTGGCGGAGGGGACATCGCAGCCACCGCTGCTGGGGTCAGTTCCTGTCGACAAGTCCACGTGCTGCCGGTGGACCAGAAAGGGAAGGAGGGACCAGAGCCTCGGGTCGTGGTCCGCAGGGGACCTAGATAGACGAGCGGGGGCGGAATAGACGAGCTGCGGATCTTTTGGGAACTTTCCTCCTCTCTGAGCCCAGTCCTCCGCGGAGTTACTAGACTTCCTTCCGATCTTAAAGGCGCAGACGGCCTCGCTCGCCGCAGACATGGAGAAAAGATTCCCTAGGACGGCAGTCATCTGGATCTTTGTGATCTTCTGTGGGATCCCAGAGCTGGCAGGTAAGTTCCGGGGACCCCTGAGGCTTGGGAGGACACGGGCCTCCAGGGAGGACGGCTCCCCAATCAGGACCGGCACGCGCGGCTTCTGAAGAGCCGCCGCAACTCATTCATCACTTGCTCTGGTCCTTGGGTGGAGGAAGGAGAAAGTGGCTTATGGAGAACGGCAACTGGTTGGACAAGGGGGGAGACCTGGGGGCTAGCGATGCCCCCAGCCCCTCTGCTGTTTACCTGCAGCATATATAGATGACCCCACAGGGCGTGGTTCTATGTTCCTAAGTTCCTATGCGCGGGCTTGGGGAAGGGTGGGGGAGGGGAGGACAGGAACACCATCAGACAGCCCTAGCAGACCAGCTTCTCACATTCCACAGACCTGCCAGAATTCCCAGGGCTCCTTGGCCAGAAATTTCCCACTGCAGTTACCCTCAGATCGCACCACCTAAGGACCCATCAGCCATACCCACCTACTGCCTTTTGGGGGGTTTGCTTTTTTCTGTCTGTTTTGAGACTGGTTTCACACTAAACCACTTATTCTAAAACCAAGACTGGTCTGGAAATCTCTGTGTCAGGCAGCTGGAAGAATTTGACTGAAAGTCACCTTTCTTAGCCTCCCAGTGTCCAGATTGCAGCCACCACACCTAGCCTCATTCCCACCTGAATTACTAAACTAGCTCCCAGCTTGCCTCTCTCACCTGCCAGTCAGGTCCAGAATCTCTTTAGTGCCCTCCTCTGCCAGTTGACACCACTTGTCCCTGACTGAAGACATTGCTACAAGCCCCATCCCCTCTCAGCCAAGGACATTTTAGCAGGAAGGGTGCACTTTTTTCCTGCTGTGTTAGGAGTGTGAGTGGGGCATTTGTAAGCTTGTGCCCTGCACTCCAGGCCTATCTAATCTACCTCCTAGGGAGACAGCATCATACCATGCATGGACTTACACAGGAGTCAGTTACTTTGTAAAGGGCAAGACAATTTGATGGCATTTATCAACTCCTAAAATAATAAAGTCTAAATTAAGAATATGTATATTTACTTGCAGTTGTTTAAAAATCCTGATGAAGATACAAATCTTGACTAAGAGGTCAAAGAAAGTGGATGTAGGAAGAGCAGAAATTTATAGTCAGTGTTCTGTCTCCTTAACACATATGATGGCAAATAAAGCAATGAGGCTGATCTGTAGAACACACTGTGGTAAGAGCATGTGAGAGAAAGAAGAGCAGGCACCTAGTGGGCAGAAGCAGAGAGAGCACAAGGCAGAGGGTCCCACAGGCGTGTACCCAAAGATCCAAAAACCATCCTACTTCTTTCTTTTTCTTATTTTTACAGATCACAGTTAACATTTATTAAATTTCAATGCAAAAACTAATTTATTTTTTAGTTTTTTACTTTTTAAATTTTTTCCTAGATTTACAAACATATGGGGCAATTATTCCTGCTCCCTCTTTCCCCCTTTCTTTCCTTCCCTCCTTTCCTCCTTCCTACCTACCTATCGGCTTCTATGGGTCCCAGGGTTCCCTCTGCATCGTCTGGTCTAGTGGGGATTCAGACCTCTGTGGCAGACTAAGTGGCCCTTCCTTGAGTAGACTCTCTGATAGGGGTGCTCCCCTTCCCTGTCTAGTCTTATCCCCTAATGCTCCCACTGCATGTAATTATTTCTCCTGAGATCCTCACTAGTCTATGGGGCCTGTTGGTTGATATGTCAGTCATGCAGGTGTGGTAAGGACAGTCTCATTGCAGTGAGATCCTGGATGCATCAGCCCTGCCTTGAGTGGAATGTCTTGTCCAGCAGTGGACCTTCCCATCTGTAGGTTCTTTTTTTTAATTAATTAATTTATTTATTTAATTGGGCATGTGTGCATGTGTGCGCGCGCATGTGTGTAGAACCACGGGCGAATTCGGGAACCACCATGGACCGCATCTCCTCCTTATTTACTCTGCCCCGGGATTCACAGGCTCCACCCTACCAGGACCAGAAGCGCAGGCCGCCCCCGCTTCTGCCCGGCGTCTATACGTGGGGTCTAGGATCCGAACTCAGGACCTTCCGCCTGCAAGGTGGAGGCTTAATCCCTGTGCCACCTCTCCAGCCCCCCCATCTGTAGGTTCTTACAGTCTTACCACTCCCTCTTCCACAAGGTTCCCTGAGCCTTAGGATGGGGAGAGATTTGTTTGGTCTGATTCCAGGTGAGCAATACAGGGTCACTGGTACTTTTCATTCTGGTTGGCTATTGTCTATTTCACTCCCTTCTACTTCTGTTGCTGTAACAAATATGTGAGATAATCAACTTCCAAAAAGAAAAGGTTATTTGTGCTTGTAGAGGTTTCAGCCTGTGACCCGACAGCCCCATTGCTTGGTGCTGATCACTGCGGCCCACTACTGTGGCTTGATGGGAAGTGTGTGCTGAAGGCCTGGTGCCCAGTGCAGTCATGTCAGAGTCCACAGTCACTTATTCTCTGCACTTTGGTCAGTTGTGCTTCTCTGCATAACACATTTTTCATAGCAACAGGATGCTTCTTGGCTGAGTGCTAAGAGCTTTATTAATCTATGGGTACAGTGATACATTTTTAGATGGCAGCTTACTATCAAGCGCTTAATAGTTAACACTAAGAAAATTCTTCCTACCTAGGACCCATAGTCTCACCTTCCACAGAAGCTTGGCTCCGTTTACAGTAGCAAGCATGTGTACCCTGCTGAAAAGCAGGCCTTAAATCCCATCAGAAAGCAATTGGTTACCCTTGTACTTCACATGGCATTATCTTTAATTTTTAATTCAACAGGCTAGTCCTCAATCCTCCAAGTCTGATTTTGGGTAGTGATTACCCTCCATCACCCTCAAACCCCTCCTACACTCACACAGGACAAAGTGTATGTGTCTGTAAAGGGCTCCGTCTTGCCCGATTATCTGGGCAGTGACATAACAGAGCAGGCCCAATGTGGTGCTCCGCTGGTCATCTTTTGCTTCGAGTAGAAGCCTGGAAGACAAGAGGCCCTAAGCATGCTGGGATACAAGAACTGGATGGGGAGGGAGTGGAGAGATTGGGGCTTCCTGCAGATCAGTCTCACATTGAACTCTTCTTGAGAATGGGGTCAAAGCGATATTTGGGCAGAGAGGATCCCAGAAATCTGTAAGTCTGTGGGGGCCTCAGTGGACACTAGGCTGGCTACGGTGCTGAGAGGTGGGAGCTCCCCTCAAGTGCCCACTTGCACCGTTGCCCTCGAACCCTCTTCTCAATAACAGCCACATGTCATGTGTCCCAGGTTGACTCTTTTTCCTTTACAATACAGTGTTTGGTCATACTGTGACTCTCGGGAACACATACATTAGCAGCATCTTATGTATTTCATACCTCACAGCCATGGTAAAACTCACTAAAGGTGTTTTTCACATGAATCCTCCTGGGGATACTGTGTACATTTGTGGTTTCCAGGTAGCATCAGAGTGTCTTGAGAGATGGCACAGGACTGAGGATCCTGACGATGGTGGACACATGGAATGGAGGCTCCTGTCCCTGACAGTCGGACCCTGCAGAGAAGGATGGTGGTCACTGAAACAAACATGTCCCCCTTGTCCCTGTCTGGGGTCTCACCTTCATGTTTTCTCTCACAGATACGCATTCTCTCTGGCTCGACTTCACTGTCAAAGAGCACCGGTATGAGGTCCAGTGCTCAGTGGATGGAACTCCCTTCCTTCAGCATGACAATATCAACGAGACTAAAGCTTCGGTTCCCCCAGGAAACGAGGTCAATTGCCCTGAATATCTAGTTGGCACACTGACATACATGGGGGAAGAGTTCGGGAAGAAGCTGTCTAACATCGAAGGCAAGTACAGTACTAAGTATGGATGGGGCGCAGACACACAGTCAGCCAGCAACAGAGAGGGACGACAGAGCACATGCGGGAAGAGCATGTGCATGTGTTTGTGTGATGAACAGAGCTGAACGCTGGTCCAAACGTGGCAGCACATGGGTACAAATGGGAAGAAAGAGGAGGTGAGGGAGGAAAGAACAGCAGCCCCTACGCCTGTGGAGAAAGCTGATATGGAGAGGTGAGGGTTTGAGTGGATGATGATGGTTTTGAGTGTGGTTTGCAGGTCAGCGCATCTTGCAGGTCGGGGTGTTTTGTCAGCTTGAAGGAGAAAGAAAGGAGTCCTCCCTGAAGTTCACCATCAATGGACAACATCACTTCAACTATTACCCAATGAACAAGACCTGGTCTGAAAATAATACTGAGGCCAGAAACATCATAAATAAATGTGAAAATGATGAAGTACTATTAAAAGATATCGATGTCATGATTGCAGAGTCCTTTCACTGGCTGAAGACATCCTCAAACCACCTGCCAAAAACACCAGGTAAGGAGCTTGCTGATTACCCCAAGGTAACCTCAGCAGCATGGAAAAGGTGTGGTAAAGCTCTTTAAGATCTGACAGTTCACTGTGCGGATCTCAGCATGTTTGCATAATGGGAACCTTGATAGTTTGAATGATGTCTTTCTGCCTAGAAGCTGTGATGACCACAAGAGTTTCTCACCATTCTCTTCCCATCTCAGTTTCTGCAACCAGTTTCTCTCCATCGCCTTCGTCCAAGGACCCAGGGACTCAAGGGCCGCCTAGTGTGTCTCCAGGTCTGTATGCAGCCCTCAAAACGGCCCAGTTTTTTTTTCTTCGCTATAGCTGCCCTTCCTTCAACTGCAGTGTCACTTCTATGAAGGTTCCGCTACCTTCTCTGAAGGAAGTACACACCACCATTTGTGCCAACATTCAGAAAGTTCTAAGTAGTTAATGAGTTACATAGTATGATCATTGGATGGACGTTTGATTCCCTTGGGGGCTCCACAGGGACATGTTACAAGCTCTGGTCATCTGTCCAGAGAGGTCCTGGTAAAAGAATTGTTACACGTGCGTCCCACAGCTACCTGAGAAAAAAACAGGTTTAACCAAGATTTTGCTCTTTGTTTAGATTCCCAGAGTACATCTACCACCCCCATCATCATCGGCAGTGTCATCGGTGGGATTGCTCTCATCATCATGTTGTTCTTCATCGTTTGGTTGATGATAAGGTACAAGAGAGGTGAGGAGCAGGCTAAACCCCGGCTCTAGGTGCCATGTTAGTCTGGGCACTTGAGAGGAGGCTCCTACTTATGCACCCAAGGCCCTATCTGTGGCAGTAGCTATCTCTCCACTACAAGGATGCCCCGTCGAAGTCTGAGTGCCCACTCCACAGCAGAGTTGGAAGTGATCATTGTTGGCATAGAGCAGGCAGCGTTCACCATGCAACTGTGCACTGAGGGGAGGATAGAACAGGAGAGTTCTCCTGCGGTGAGGCAGGATCAAACACCTGAAGGACTTGAGTGAGTATTCATCCATTCATGACACATCTCAAGGTTCCCCAAGTCTTTTCTAAATGTCTCACACTCTGAAAGGATTGCATGATTGAGGGCAGCAATTCTCCTTGGTGTTGCAGACTTATGACCCGAGACTAGACTCTCTACAACCCAAGACGTGTTTCTTACCACAGTGTCATCTCAGACTGTACAAAGGAACAGCTGCTAGGGCTGAAAGGAGCCAGTCACTGGCCTGTGATGACCAAGGGTCAGAGGTGAAGGCTGGGCAAGCATATTGCCCACATCTGAAGGATCTCAACTCACAAAGAATTGGTTGTCAGAAATAAAAAAATAGATAAAGCAGAAAACAAAAACAAGAAAGAAGCAAACCTCAGATCGCAGGTCTATGACTTTTCATATGTAGGTGGGCTGCAGAGTTATACACTATTGAGAAATTATTTGAAAGGCATGACTGAGGAAAATGTTAGCTTAGGAAGAAAGGTGAGCACTAGGCTAAAGCAAAGGTATGGTCTCTAGGATCCATAGTGTCTCACAGAGTAAAAAGTTAGAGAAAAGATAGTAGTCATGGACTCAGAGGGTCGTGTCATGTCAGGAAAAGGAAACCAAAGCACAGGAATAAAAGTATTTACCAGAGCACAATTTACACAAAGTGAGGGACTGGGGAGAACAAGCTCAGTTATTAAAGAACTTGTTGCACATTAGCACAGGGACTGAGTTCAACCACGGGAAGCAGTGATAAGGGAGGAGAGAAAGAGAAAGGAGAAAACATGGCATGCTTGTCCTTATAACCCTAGTACAGAGGGCGCAGAAACAGACAGATCTCTGAGACTCATTGGACAGTCAGCCTAGGCTACCTGACAAGTTCAAGGTCAGTTCAATGTCAGTGAGAAACACACACACACACACACACAGATGATGGGACTGTGAAGATGACTCAGTGGCTAGAGCACTTACTCTACAGTCATGAGGACCTGACTTCAAATCACTAGCACTCAGCATAAAAGGCAGGTATGGCTGTGTATGCAGCAAGCTCAGGACTGGGAGACAGGAGAGATAAGGTCCCCAAGAGCCACTGGCCAGCCAGGCTAGCCCAAGTGGCGAACTTCCCAATGCAGTTGGGGAAGCTGTCTCAACACAGGTTGAAAGCTACAGGAAGACTTTGTGACAGCCTGCTGTGGACTCCACATGCATTCATGCAGAGACCTGCATATTCACATGGATGCTCCATGCACACACACACCACACACTCACACACCACATATGCACGAGTGCACGCGCGCACACACACACACACACACACACGCACACACACACACACACACCAATAAAATTGGGACCAGCAAAATGGCTCCACAGGTAAACACCCCTTCACATGACAGTTGTCCTCTAGTTTCCACATACATGTACTCCTCTCTTCCCCCCCTCATTTCCCTATCTCCCTCCCTCCAGTAAATAAATAAAATGTTTTTCAGTTGATTAGATTTAAATGTTGACAGAAACAAGCTCATGGCATCCTGAGGATGAGCTCTGGTCTATATGCACCTCACATGACTGCACACGCATGCACGTACACACTTACACTCGAATACACACCATAGATGAAAACAAAGCAGGTGAGCTCTCAGAGAGGAGATGATGCCTGAGAGAGTGAATAAGAAAAGAAATTCCTTGGCTTTATCTTGGGCACCACTTTTGTGGAGTAGTACTTGAATAGGTACAAGGTGGGCACATCAGTGTCTTGTTAGGCAGTTAATTTTATGATGTCATCTGTCCTTCCTGACACTGGGCATTTGGAGTGAGGCACCAGGGGTCATGAGGAGTAAGCTCCTCACTGTTTGCTTAAGTGTCAGAAGTCATTGGGTCTGGGTCCTAGCAGTGAGGGTCTGGATGATGAGGGTCTGTAATGTCAGTGCTGGGTTTTGCTTTTTATTCTTTTTATTCTCATTTGTCTCTACATTTTCCCTCTGACAGATCAGCGAAATCAACCTGATGAAGAAGGACAACGGTGGGTCCTGCCCTGCATTGTTGGTCTGTTCAGGAATGCAGAGAATAAAAGGGAGACGACTGAGCCACAGCGTGAAGAGCAGGGTGGGAGGTTACTGCAGGACACTGAAGGTTCCAATCTGCAGTCACTTGGAGATGAAGAGATCTCGACTTCGGTGGAAGATGCTACAAGTCCTGCAGATGGGGAGATCTCAATCTCAGTGGACAGGGCTACATTTCGTGCACATGGTAATGGTGGATGTCTCTGAGGCAGCGCCCTAGGGCTTCAGTTGCTGCTGCTGCTGTCCTTGACTGAGGTCAGAATTGGCCCTTTTCCCCACTGTCCTCACCACCATCACACTCTGGATATTACCCTCTCCTTCTACATGTGGGTGCTCAGCACTAAACAGGTCATCGGGCTTGGTGGTAATCACCGTCACCCTCTGAGCCATAACACCAGCTCAGTGTGTCCTTCTTACCAGGCATGTTGCAGTTCGCTGCATGGTTGCTGATAAACGACCATCAAACGGCTTAAGGGAACAAGGGGTTTATTTGCTCTTATGATTGCTGATTACAGTTCTCAGTCCAACTTGACTGGAGAGCTCACAACAATACCAGGGCCGAGGGAGCTGACCACACCATCTCTATGTAATGGCTGAGAGAGGGATGATCCTTAGTTGCCAGACCAGCATGTCTGGCCAAGTACACAGAAGGATGCCAACTTTCTTAACCAGCTCTCAGTATTTTATTCATCTGTTCAGGGCCTAGTCCTACCCACTACAGGCTGGGCCTTCCCTATCAGCTAGACAATCTCATGTACGTTTGCTCTGGGCTTAACCCAACAGTGTACTAATTCCCCAAAAACGTGCCCACAACTCAAACCCTCAATAATCAAGTTGATACCCGCGCCTAACTATGGTACTCCACCCCTTGTCAACTTGACAAAAAATAGCACTTTTAAACTGTGATCTTCAATCCTTGTCCCCATAGTCGTTCAAAGTTATATTAAAAATATCAATATACTTCATAGACAAATTTGAAATGTTCTCTAATTAAAACTTTAGTTATTCAAGACTCTAATTTAACAGGTTTTTAATCTCTGGCCAGGGGGTGGAGCCAAGGGCATTGAAGGAGCAGCAAAAGTGAAAAAAAAAAATCAACAAATCATAATCCAGAACATCAGAGACTCTATATCAATCACCTGGAACTAGGCCAGCCTAATCTCTCCCCATCCTGAAGCTCAGGGAAATATGCGGAAGAGGGGGCAGTAAGATTGTAAGAGCACAAGGATGGGAGGAATGATATGCAAGACACTCGACACAAGTTAGGGCCGAAGCAATCATATTTGGACTTTACATGCCCTGAACAATGTTCAACACACTATTGACCTCACAAAGTCTAGCATTTGCTAAAGGCACTAGGATCCTTGGAGGCAAGGGATTGACAGCCACAGTAGTGTTCCTATGCTTAACGGGAACACAGGAAAGGGTTCTGGGAAATGCCATTGGGTCCTTGCACCTCATTGGAGAGGAGGACCCAGAGGACAGTTTGACATGCACATTAAAGGATGCTCTGGGGATGGGAGGGGGAGGCACTGGGGAATGGGGAGGGAAGAGGAGGGGAGGGAGGCACAGGGGGATAGGGGGTTGGAGGGAGGGGGGACCGGTGTACCTGTTAAGTTTGTATGAGTGGAAATAAAAAAAAAACTTTAGTTATTAAAATGTTGGAACTGAAAGTTTTAAAAAAAAGTCTCCAATCTTTTAACTGTAAGAGTCTATCAAACCAAAATATGTTAATACTTCAACAAGAAAAAACATCAAAATAGAAGTATCATGACACAAAAAGAAAACATTACATTAAAATCAAGTCCAGCAAATCAAATACAAGTATTTCAATGTCCATCTTCTATTGCTCATTATGTAGTCATGATAGTTCAATGATTCTAGACATTCCCAGTCCCTGTTTGCAGCTCAAAGTTGTAGAAACAAGAGTTCTGAACCAAGCTGAACCTCCACTCGCAGCTGTTCTCAACATACATCCCAAAGTTCTGGCATTTCCAGCAGTACTCTGGGTTCGCCTCTGCAGCTATAAGCTTCACCTTTCCTTGTAGGAACTCTATGCCTGCCACTTGATGCCAAGTATTTGCTACTTTCCATGAACCCCTCAATCGTACATCAAAACGAGTATCACCTGGGGGACGCTGCCAGATTCCAAAGTGAGGCTGAAACGTAGCTTGGTCCACTGGAGCTATGGTTGTACCAACTTTCGCATGCCAACTCTGGAAAGCCTCTTTCTAGGTAGCCAAAAATTCTGAAGGGCAAGAAATGGCTTCAACTTGGGCTTTCAGCCCCTGAAGGAATCCTGGTTTCAAACCATGGAATCGCCATATGGTAGTGTTCATGTCTTCTACCATCCCAATGCAAAGCACTAGGTTTCCTTCAATGATAGCTGTGATGGTTAGGCACAGATGTTGTCAACTTGACAGTTGAGCGTTTGAGCTCTGGGCACATTTGTAGAGAATTAGTGGTTGTGTTAGGCCCAAAGCAAACCTGCAGGAGATTATCTAGCTGATGGGGAAGGCCCAGCCTGTGGTGGTGGGACTAGGCCCTAAACAGATGAATACAGTGCTGAGATCAGTTGAGGAAGTCAGCATCCTTCTGTACGCTTGACCAGATATGCTGATCTGGCAAGTAAGGATCATCCCTTTCTCAGCCATTACCTAGAGATGGTGTGGCCAGTTCCCTCAGCCCTGGTGTTGGTGCATGCTTTCCCATCAAGCTGGACTGAGAACTGTAACCAGTAATCATAAGAAAATAAACCCCTTGTTTCCGTAAGCTGTCTGATGGTCATTTATCAGCAACTATGCAGGCTAACTGCAACAGAATTTGGTACCCAGAAAGTGGGTGTTGCTGATAAATCTAAGTAGATTTTGTGGCATTTGGATGAGTTTTCTGGACAAAGTTTGAAATGTTTGAAGATTTTGACTTTGTGAATTACCAATACTGTTCTGCAGAGTTTGGTAGCCATTTGGAAAATAGTGATGCTGAGAGAGTTGTGAATTGTTTGGGCCCAGTTTCTGATGAAGGGAATGAGGACTTTGATAAGCTGAATTTAAAGATGATGGACAGGTTTGCTTGATAGAGGAGAGCTGCGTTGGCAGCCCTGAGGATTTGCATGAGGAAAAGGCAGGTAGCCAAATAGCTGCCATTTTTGGAAAAATGAGCATCAGTGAAGGAAAACTAAGTGACTTGAACTGGGATGGTGGAAGATGTGAAAATCACTGTATGGCAAGTTTGTGGTTTGAAAACCCAGATTCCTTTAGGGGCCCAAAGCCCAAGTTAAAGCTGTTTCTTGCCCTTTGGATGTTTGGCTGCCTAAAAGAGGCTTTTCCATCATCAGCACACAAAACTTGGTACAGCTGTGGCTCGAGTGGACCAAGCTACATTTCAAACTCACTTCAGAATCTGGGAGCGTACCCCATATGGTACTGGCGTTCAGGTGGTGTACGATTATGGGGTTCTTGGAGAGCAGCAAAAGCTTGGTACCAAGTCACAGGCGAAGAGTCCTTCAAGAGAAGGTGAAGTTTACAGCTGCAAATGAGAATCCAGAGTGTTGGAGATGCTAGAACCGTGGGATGTATGCTGAGGACGGCTGCGAGTGGATATTCAACTTGGTTCAGAGGAACGCTGCTTTTACAACTTCCAGCTGCAAACAGGGACTGGGAATGCCCAGAATCTTTGAGCCACCTTGACTATGTGATAAGCAATAGGAGATGGACACCGAAGTAAAATATGTAGTATTTGATTTGCTGGACTTTGATCTTAATTTAATGCTTTCTTATTACATCATGATACTTCTCTTTAATGTTTTTCTGTTTTAATTTTTTTTTCAATTCAATTGTGCATGTGTGTGCGTGTGTGTGTGTGTGTGTGTGTGTGTGTGTGTGTGTGTGTGTGTGTAGAACCACAGCGAATTCTCGAACCTCCATGGACGCCTCCACCTCCTCCTTGTTTACTCTGCCCCAGGATTCACAGGCTCCACCCCACCAGGACCAGAAACGCAGTCCGCCCCTTCTTCCGCCCTGCATCTATACGTGGGGTCTAGGATCCAAACTCAGGATCTTCTGCCTGCAAGGCAGAGGCTTAACCCCTGAGCCACCTCTCCAGCCCCTGTTTTTCTGTTTTAAAGTATTTAATTAATCTAATTTAAGATTGTTAAGGTTAAGAAACTTTGAACTTTTAAAACATTGGATTTGAAACTGAAGTTTTAATGAGAGAACATTTTAAATTTGTCCATGAAATGTATTCACATTTTTAAGCTAACTTTTAACATCTATGGGGATAAGGATTGAAGGTTGTAGTTTAAAAGTGTTTTGTTTTTGTGTCAAGTTGACGTGGTGGAGTGTCGTGGTTAGGCACAGGTGTTGTCAACTTGACAGTTGAGGGTTTGAGCTCTGGGCACATTTGTAGAGATTTAGTGGTTGAGTTAGGCCCAGAGCAAACCTGTAGGAGGTTGTCTAACTGATGGGGAAAGCCCAGCCTGTGGTGGGTAGGACTAGGCCCTGAACAGATGAATACAATGCTGAGAGTTGGTTGAGGAAGTTGGCATCCTTCTGTATACTTGACCAGACATGCTGGTCTGGCAAGTAAGGGTCGTCCCTCTCTCAACCATTAAGTAGAGATAGTGTGACCAGTTCCCTCAGCCCTGGTGTTGGTGTGTACTCTCCCATCAAGCTCAACTGAGAACTGTAACGTAAGCCCTTGTTTCCTTAAGCCGTTTGATGGTCATTTATCAGCAACCATGCAAGTGAACTACAACAATACTCATAACTCAACAACGGCAGTTACTCTGCTGCCTGCCCTTTCCACATCCAGAGGTTCACCGCAGCTCTCCTCTGTCAAGAAAACCAGCCTATCATCTTTAAATCCAACTTCACCAAAGCCCTTCTTCTCCTCTTCACAAATTGGGCCCAAACGATCCATGACTCTCTCACCACCAGCATTATCCAGATGGCCCACTAAACTATGAAAAAAATGGTATTTGTAATCCACAAAGTGAAAATCTTCCAACATTTCAAACTTTGTCCAGAAAAAACTTTCAAAAGCCACAAAACCCACATAGTCAAATTTATCAGCAACCCCCACCATCCCACCATGGTACCAAATTCTGTTGCAGTTCACAACATTGAGAAGGGTCCAGAGAAGTAAAAATATCTGAAATAGGAGCCGGCTATGTACGCTCACATGAAAGAAGGAAGCTGGTAACTGTTAGTAGAAAATGTTCTGAGAGGAGCTTTTCGGATTGTTCGTGAGTCCAGTGTGAAGCTTCAGTGAGTGTGCAGAGAAAGCACATCTGTGTGAATAGAGGACATGTCTGGAGACAGCGCTCCAGATGGAAGGAGCCAGGGGAGGAGGAAATGGGAGTCAGAGAGTGGCGAGCCTGGGTGGCTGGGGCAGAGCGGGTCGAGGTGGAGCAGGGGCTGCTGTGAGAGAATCTGCTGAGCTCAGGACAGCTCTGTGGAAGTCGGGGGTCCTGTGAGGGGCCATGAAGCCCAGGTGTAGGGAAGCTGGGGGTCATTCCCTGCATTCTGACCTATGATTGCAGGGGCCAGTAGTAACCTAATGATGTGTAAGAGGCCAGCATTCTGGCTGTGGGAAAATACAAAGAATATAAAAGAATACAAAAATAAAAAAAAAATAAAGATTTTTGTACAAATGAAAATGAGGGGATTTTTCCTCTGTGAGTTGAGAGTTTGACTATCAAACTTAGGCCAGCTTATAAGAATGCTTCCTGAAGGGGAGACAGAGGGGATGATGGACAGAAGACACCATGGGTCCTTCCACACCCACTGCTGGCCCTGAAGTGTCCTTGGGGTTGGGGCATCACTGTGTCAAGGTGAGACCCTCAACACTCACTCAAAGGTAAACAGAAACTGGCCACAAATCAGCTCTCAGGGAGGGGGATTCACCATCCTGGAGAAAGCAGAAAGCAGATTACTACAGGCCTCTTGGGTCAGGAAGTCTGGCCAGGAAGGAAAATGGCAGCAAAGTAACTTCCAGCCCTGGACTCTCCTCCCTCCCACATTAAAGGGCATTAACAAGAGCCCAGAGAAGAAAAGCAGGGAGGGGAAGGCAGGAAGGAGCCCTGGCAACTGGTGCTCATCTGCCTGGCTGAGCTGGCTGTCCATGAATCACACGTTGAGAGTAAGGGGCTCCAGGAGGAAGAAAAGTCGCCCTGCACCCTCATGGGAAGATTAAAAACCTCCTTATCTCCCCCGATGAACCCTGACCCTTGGTGGGTGAAGGAGCCACAGAGTGGAGGAGGCCTTTGAATCTCAGTGGAGAGCTGCACGGCCCAGTGCTATTCAGGTGCCCACAGCTGTTCTGCCAGCTGCACAGACAGCACCAGCATGGAGAGAAGCCAGGAGGCACAAGGAGCTTGTTCCTGACCCACGACACCAAAATGTGGTGCTGGATCCATGAGCCCAGGGCTGGGGGTGAAAGAGATCATCAGACATACATCTCTCCATGTCTCCTGCTGGGAACCATCTTGGAAGGGGGCACTCGCCCTGCAGAGATCAAAATCATCTTCTTACTTCAAATCAATGTCTCTGATAGGGCAGCAAGTGGTGAACATGAGGGAAGATGTCCCTGCATCTTCTCCAAAGGATGCCGTGAGCAAGCGAGAACTCCCCAGAGATGAGCACACACAGTCTGCCCAGGTACAGGAGGGCTCGGGAGTGAACATTAGCACCTCGGATACAAAATACAGACAGACAGAAACTTGCTACATTGACAAGCCAATGTGTTAAGTAAGATATGGCCCACATGGGAACGCAGAGGGAAGAAAGGTTTCTGACCTGAGATTCTCCAACCAGAAGCCATAGGAGATTAAATAAATTTCTCCTGACCAGGTATATTTGTGTCTTCTGATGAGCTGGTCAGCAGGTATCTCAATGTCCCCCAAAACAATACAAGCAATTGCCATGCTCTTGGTTGTTCCCCACAACCTAAAGTATAACCCTCTTCCTGACGACATCACATACAAGGATCACAGAACATGTAGAACACAAGGTGGGATGGATCTGGAAGCTTCCCCCTTGTGCACCAGCCTTCATGGTGCCAGAAGGTGTGGTGTAGGCTGCCAGGGGAGAAAAGCAATCAAGGGCTTCATCCGGCTGAGAATGCTGCAAGCTGCAATCACAACCACTCTGGCAAGAGGTGACCATGGGGACAGGAGTGGTATGGCGGTACCAACTGCTTTGTGAATAGATTCAAGGTGGACTTTTCAGCAGGGAACACATGCCTGTGGTTGTAATGCTAGCCAAGTCCTGTGGAAGGGGAGACCCCAGACCTCAGGTTTAATCACAAGTACTTGATAATAAACTGCTGTCCAAACCTTTATCACTGTACCCATAGATCAGAGACTCTCTCAGCACTCCAGCAAGAAGCATCTTACAAGAGATATTTAATGCAAAAAGCCACAACTAAGCAGAGTGAATAAGGGACTGTGCAGTGCTCAGCTCTAAACATGACATCAAAATCACCCCCATCCCAAGGTTTAGGGAACCTGCAAGGAGAAAGGGCAGGAAATACAGTCTGAGAAGTGGGTAGGATGATATCACTCACTAAATATAGAACTGGGATGGTAAACACAGGCCTGCCACACCCAGGACTAGGGTGCCACATTCCGGAGGACAGCTACACCTATGAACTCTCTATTACCTGTGACCACAATAGGTGGTCTGTCAACATCTCACCATGGATGAGGGGAGATATCTAGAAACAGGACCCCTGCCCTCCAGAGATTTAAGCCTAATGCCCCACAGGAGAAGGGGAGCTTCTTTCCTCATCTATTTCCCCACTGGGAACACATCCATGTCCCCCAGCAAGTACTCAGACATTCTCCAGTACAGACATCACAGATGAAACCCAGTGGGCCACACATGTAAAAAGATGTGAACGTCAGACCAGCCAGAATGGAGAAAGTATGAAGTGGGGCAGGAGGGGGGATGGGATGAGTAGGAAGGGATGAAAACACACAAATTTGTTGTATTTATATACCAAAGTATTAGAATAGGATGGGAAGGGGAAGGGGAAGGGGAGGGAAGGGGAGGGAAGGAAGAGCAGGAAACAGGCCGAGCACCACATTGCAGAAGGAGCCAGAGATGGAAGACATCACTGCTGTGCAGAGGTTCTGGGGAGGAGGAGGCTGAATCCTCTGTCCACTTCCTGCTCATGACACAGCGCAAGAAACAAAGCACTAAAACCCAGTCCTCACAACCTAGGTTCAGGAAAATTAGATAACACTAAACCATAGAAACACAGTGACAGGATCTGAGAGTTCACAAATGACTATTATCACACACAGTGGTTTTGCAGGCTTTATTTAGATGACCTGAAAGAGCCAAATCAAGATCATCTGCGTTACAGAACTTTCCTCTCAGCTGCTACTGAAAAGAACTCCTCTGGGGCTGGCACAGGGCAGGCAAGCTGTGAGGTGCAAGGTCCACCCTGCTGTTTTCCCTGTGCACAGAAAGAAGGCTAAATCCTGTATTTATTTCACATGCCAAATCAGTTCTAGAGAACAGACTGCTAAGTTATGTACTTAGTTGTGGTGATATAACTTACTTATCACTTGGAATTCACTTCCAAATAGAGGATGTGAAAAGGTACCAAGATTCTGAGACCAATTCCCCTGGGCCTGCTAGATTTTGCCAACAACAGATGGTATCTGGCGACCAAGTGAAGATTTTCTTCCATGACTTAAGTAACGACAGATTAAGTTCTGTTATAGGGATGGACTATGTTGCTCAGTGGATAAGGTGTGTGCTTGAAAAAGTGACAACCTGTGTTCCACCCTCAGAAGTCGACCCAGTATAATAGAAACTATCTTTTGAAAGCTGGCCTCTGGTCACCTCCCCTGTGCCATAGCATGTTCTCCCTCTCCCTTTCCCTCTCCCTCTCCCTTGTCCTCTCCCTCTCCCTCCCCCTCCCCATCCTCCTCTCTCTTCCTCTCTCCCTCTCCCTCTTCTCCTCTCTTCCTCTCCCCGACTCTCCTTCTCTCCTTCTCATAAATATAATAAAATATATTTTAAAAACAAAGATCTGTTGTAAATGTCCTGATGGATTTTTACTTCCAGGCTAAATCAGAACATCCCATTGTTTTCCTGTGTGTTAATGTTGTTTACTTGGCATTGTCACCAAAGACAACTTTCTAGAAAAGGATCTGCCACACACTGGTAAAAAATTAAGAGGGAAATGTGAAATGATAATGAATATACTAGAAAGTGAGACTTCTGAGGCTGTAGAGATGCTCCGGGGTTCACACAGCCTCACAAGCAGAAGGACCTGAGTCAGGATCTGAGATCACATTTAAAACCGCCAAGCAAAAATGGAGGTGGCCTGAACTTCTGGCTGTGGAAGGCAAAGTCTGGGAAATTCCATAGTGAAGCAAAAAGCAGGTAGAAGGAATTCAGTGATTTCTGGAGTCACCCTTGGCACACATAGTGCCTTCACAGGTACACATAGTGCCCTCAGAAACACACACACACACACACACACAGAGGAATTATCAGTACTAGTGACTGCCATTGTGATAGAATACCTGATAGAAACAATTAAAAGGGAAAAATATTTATTTGCTTCACAGTTTCAGATGGATTAGTACAATGTTGAAGGGACCAGAATATGGGGCTTTAGCCTTTCCTGTGACTCTTCAGGCAGTTTTTAGTCCAGCTGGGCAGGAGAGCTCCCAGCACACTGAGAAGCCGAGAGAACTGGCCACACAAGACCAACAGGACTGCAGAGAGAAGGGCCAGTCTCACTCTGCGGACGATATGCCTGTCCACACAGGCCAAAGATGCCCAGCACAGAGCCAGCCAAGGAAGGACAGCAGCAGCCTTAGGTCACGGAAGCCACGCGTCTCAGCAGCTCAGTTCAGGGACTGAACATCTCAGCAGAAACAGTCTGGGGCTGACGAGTGCCAGACTTTACTAGGCCTCCCCCATCTTCTCCAGACACCATGGTATAACCCACCTAGAAGGACAGGTTTTTCCCATTATATTAGTCAGGTTCTCTAGAGCTACAGAATTAACAAAATGAATATACATATATGGAATGTATTGAGTAGTAGCCAATTGATGGCTGCCAGTAGCAGCTCAGTCCAGTAATCCAGTGGGTGATGGCTGAAGGCGGGAGGATTCCTAGAGAATCTTCAGTCTCATTGAAGACAGAGGGTTGGAGGGCTAGAGGATGGAAGAAGCAAAGAAACCCGGCAGCCAGAAGGAAGAAGCATTCTTCCCACGGCTACAGGGTGTCTCTCCTCTTCTCTGATTCCCTTTTATATGTCTCTACAGGGAGGTTCCTATGAGATCTATGGAGATTCCAATGGGATCTAGGCTGGTCTTGTATTATCCAGATAAATTCTTCAGGTGGTCTCAGTTGATCTTACCAGATATGCTCTCAGCTGATTTTAGTTAATACCAGGTGTGTCAAGTGGACACCCAGGATTAACTATCACCCCATCAATGAGACAATCTCCTGAAGGCTTTTTGGGACTTAACCCAACTTCTTCCTTACAAATGTGCCCAGAGCATTTTTGAGTCTTCAGTTGTCAAGTGGACAGCTGTATGAACTGTCACAGGTTTGCAGAGAGAGGAGGAATACAGCACACAGTGTGTTCTCTCCCTTCTTATTCCTCCTGGGGCTCCAACCTGGGGGATGGTGCTGCTCACATTTCAGGAGGTCTTTCCCACCTCCATGAATCCTCTCTGGAACTGTCATCAGGGACACACCAAGGGAGAACGTCTTAATCTGATCCACTTGACTAGCACAATTACTGCAATATTTCCTACATAGTAGCGCCATTTTGATATGTGTAAGGCTGGTGCCTTGGAGGATGTGTGGAGCCTTGAAGAGGTGGAGCCCAGAATAAGGAAGTTGGGTCCCTAGAGCTGTGCCCTTTGCTGGGGATATCACTCTCCTCTCTCCCTGCTCCTGGCCACCCTGCTCCATCACACTTCCCACCTGGACGCTGTTTCTTGACATAGACAAAAGAAGGGACCAGCAGCCTTGACCGAAGCCTGTGAGACCATGAACCACAAGAAGTCACAAGTTCTTGTTTATCAACTGAATATTTCAGACACGAAAAGACACTATGAGATAGTCATTTTGCAAATAGAAGAAAACCAGAAGGCAAAGCACTCCAAATATTTACCAAACCCTAGGGACATGAAAGTGTCGATAAGGATTATACATGGTGGAAAGAAGCACAGAAGGCAAATTCTGAGAAATCCAGAGAGACAGAGACGAAGAGACAATGAGGTCGTCTAACAGCATTTAGAGCAGATGCTTGGTTTGGCCTCCTGGGCGTGCTCTGTGGTTGGACTTGAGCAGAGTTCAAGAGCAGCAGCCGTGGTGCTGGGGAGATTATAAGGGCATCCTTCTCGCTGGAATTTAAGTTCGTGGTGACACAACCATGAGTCGTTAGGAGTTAGCTTCTAATTCTTCGCATAAATAAACTGGCAAGTCCTGGATCAGATCTAAGCTCTTATAATCTGACTATGAGGGGTGGGGTGGTTTATTTTAATGTTGAGCCCTTTCATTCTGTTGACCTTTTATGTCTCCATTCTCCCCTGGCAGATCTGCAAGTCAATAAACTGGCAAAGGTTGAAGCTCTCCTGGCTTCTGGAACTCCTTTGCAACTGGAAAGGGGCATCTAGCTACCCACCTGGCAGAAGACCATAGAAACACAAAGCAAATGACGCTTGAGCAATATGTGGGGAGGGGCCATATTATGGCAGGAGTTTGACACGAAGGTCAGATTGACATCACTTCAAGGTCGAGAGGTCCTAAGGGGAATGTAATGGCTATCTGTTCCAACCGGTCTTAAAAAAGAAAGTTGGTGGCTGGAGGGGTAGCTCAGGGGTTAAGCCTCTGCCTTGCAGGCAGAAGGTCCTAAGTTCGGATCCTAGACCCCATGTATAGACGCAGGGCAGAATCGGGGGCGGCCTGCGTTTCTGGTCCTGGTAGGGCGCAGCCTATGAATCCCCGGGCAGAGTAAACAAGGAGGGGGTGGAGGTGGTCCATGGTGGTTCCCGAATTCGCCTGTGGTTCTACACACACACATACACACACACACACTCGCACAATTGAATAAATAATAAAAAAATTTTTAAATTAAAAGAAAAAGAAAGTTGGATGACAACTGAGGAACTATATCACAAGTTGGCCACCGGTCCACACCCATGCGTGCATACATACATGTGCACCTACGTATGCAAAAAAAGAGAAAGAAAGAAAGAAAGAAAGAAAGAAAGAAAGAAAGAAAGAAAGAAAGAAAGAAAGAAAGAAAGAAAAAGGAAGTCTCAAGATCACGGGGAAATTAGCTCGTTTCCTGTCTGAAAAGCCCAAACTTCAACTACGAAGAGGCTCCTTTTCAATCCAGAACGTTCTTGAAAGAAGAACACAGCATTGTAGTGAAGATAGGTAAAAATGGGTGTTTATGTGTGGGTGTGTGGTTGTGTACATTGTGTGTGTCTGTGGAGGTCCAAGTGTGACCTGAGGAATCATTCTGGATTGCACTACTTCCTTTTTGCTTTGCCTGGGGTGCTGGATCAGAGACCCCAGGTCCTTCTACTTGCTATGCAGAAGTATAAAACCCTGAGCCATCGCTCCAGCCTCTAGAAAATTGCTTTTAATTATGTTGATTTTCGACTATATTTGGAGTCTGATCATCTTAAAAATAAAATAAAATTTAAAAAGACTAATCTTCAATCCGAATATGCTAATGCCAAGTACAAATGAAAAAAAAAAAAAAGGGATTTCTAGACTTACATCCCTTCCTATCTCATTACTGGATGCTTCTAGTCTCCCTTCCCACAACAACCCCACACCTGCGTCCCCCCTCAGGGCTTTTTCTCCTCTTTGGCTTCTGCACACAAGTGCACCCCCCCCAAGTGGGAGGAGGGAGCGCTGCAGGGGTGGAGCGGCCTCCAGTTTGGAACGCCCCCCTCTGTCCTGACACTTGTGGGCGGGGCCTCCAGGCCAGGGCGCGAGTCTCCGTACTATGGGATTCATTTGAGCTGCGACAGCTCAGGCCTTGAGGTCGCAGGGAAACATACTTCTTTTCCCGCGTTTCAACCCTCCTCTGCGCCCCGATCCTCGTGGGTGCGGCAGCAGGTGGGTAGGGAGGGGACCGCGGTCAGGACAAGTGGCGGAGGGGGCATCGCGGCCACAGCTGCTGGGGTCAGTTCCTGTCGCCAAGTCCACGTGCTGCCGGTGGACCAGGAAAGGAAGGGGGGGACTGGAGCCTCGGTCATGGTCCGCAGGGGACCTAGATAGGCGAGCGGGGGCGGAATAGACGAGCTGCCCATCTTTCGGGAACTTCCTCGGTCTCTGCGCGGAATCTACCGCGGAGTTACTAGACTTTACTTCCGATCTTACGGGCGCAGGCGGGATCGCTCGCCGCAGACATGGAGGAAAGATTCCCAAGGACGGCAGTCATCTGGATCTTTCTGCTCTTCTGTGGCGTCGCAGAGCTGGCAGGTAAGTTCCGGGGACCCCTGAGGCTTGGGAGGACACGGGCCTCCAGGGAGGACGGCTCCCCAATCAAGACCGGCACGCGCGGCTTCTGAAGAGCCGAGGCAGCTCATTCATCACTTGCTCTGGTCCTCGGGTGGAGGAAGGAGAAAGTGACTGACGGAGAAGGGCAACTGGTTGGACAAGGGGGGAGACCTGGGGGGCTAGCGATGCCCCCAGCCCCTCTGCTGTTTACCTGCAGCGTATATAGATGACCCCACAGGGCGCGGTCCTATGTTCCTAAATTCCTGCAGAGGCTAGGGGAGAGACCAGGAGAAGGGGGAGGGACTGGTGGAGGGGAGAAAGGCAGGGAAAGGGGGAAGAGGGGAGGCGGGGGGGGGGGGGGGGGGGGGAGCTGGGGAGGGCGGGGCGGTGCGAGGGTGGGGCGAGGGGAGGGCGGTGCGAGGGTGGGCGAGGGGAGGGCGGTGCGAGGGGGGCGGGGCGAGGGGAGGGCGGGGCGAGGGGAGGGCGGGGGCGAGGGGAGGACGGGCAAGGGCGAGGGGAGGGCGGGGCGAGGGGAGGGCGGGGCGAGGGGAGGGCGGGGCGAGGGGAGGGCGGGCAGGAAGGGGGGAAGAAGGGGGAAAGGGGAAGGGGGGAAGGGGGAAGAGGGAAGGGAAGAAGGGGGAAGGGGGAAGGGAAGAAGGGGGAAGGGGGAAGGGAAGAAGGGGGAAGGGGGAAAGGAAGAAGGGGGAAGGGGGAAGAGGAAAGGGAAGAAGGGGGAAGGGGGAAGGGAAGAAGGGGGAAGGGGGAAGGAAAAAGGGGGAAGGGGGAAGGGGGAAGGGGAGGAAGGCGACTGGGTGGGGGGTTTGGGGGGGAGACAGGGACACCATCACACAGCCCTAGCAGACCAGCTTCTCACATCCCACAATCCTGCCCGAATTCCCAGGGCTCTTTTGGCCAGAAATTTCCCACTGCGGTTACCCATTAAATCACACCACCTAGGGACCCATCAGCATACCTATCCACTGCCTTTTGGGGGGTTTTCTTTTGTCTGTTTTGAGACTGGTTTCACTCTTGTCACTCTAAAACCAAGAGTGGCCTGGAAATCTCTGTGTCAGGAAGCTGGAGGAAATTTTTGACTGAAAGTCGCCTTTCTTAGCCTCCCAGTGTCCAGATGCAGCCACCACACCCAGCCTCACTCCCACCTGAATTACTAAACTAGCTCCCAGCTTGCCTCTCTCACCTGCCAGTCGGGTCCAGGGCCTTACATTCCATAAGAGTCTTTAGCGCACTCTTCTGCCAGTTGACACCACCTGTCCCTGACTCAGGACACATTGCTACAAGCCTCATTCCCCTCTCACCCAAGAACATAGAAGCATATGGGGCAATTATTCCTGCCCCTCCTTTTCCCTTTACTTTCCTCCCCTCCTTTCCTCCCTCCCACCTACCTGTCTATCTGCTTCTGTGGGTCCCAGGGTTTCCTCTGGATCGTCTGCTCTAGTGGGGTTCAGACCTCTGTGCAGGTGCACTTTTTTCCTATTGTATTAGAAGTGTGAGCAGGACATTTATAAGCTTCTGCCCTGCACTCCAGGCCTATCTAATCTACCTCCTAGGGAGACAGTATCATACCATGCATGGACTTAGACAGGAGTCAGTTACTTTGTCTATAAAGGGCAAGACAATTTGATGGCATTTATTCAATTCTAAAATAATAAAGTCTAAATTAAAAATATGCATATTTACTTGCAGTTGTTTAAAAATCCTGATGAAAATACAAATCTTGACCAAGAGGTCAAAGAAAGTGGATGTAGGAAGAGCAGAAATTTATAGTCAGTGTTCTGTCTCCTTAACACATATGATGGCAAATAGCTGATAAAGCATTGAGGCTGATCTGTAGAACACACTGTGGTAAGAGCATGCGAGAGAAAGAAGAGCAGGCACCTAGTGGGCAGAAGCAGAGAGAGCACAAGGCAGAGGGTCCCACAGGCGTGTACCCAAAGATCCAAAAACCATCCTACTTCTGACTTTTTTCTTTTTCTTGTTTTTATTTTTACAGATCACAGTTAACATTTATTAAATTTCAGTGCAAAAGCTAATTCATTTTTTTTACTTTTTAATATTTTTCCTAGATTTAGAAGCATATGGGGCAATTATTCCTGCCCCTCCTTTTCCCCTTACTTTCCTCCCCTCCTTTCCTCCCTCCCACCTACCTGTCTATCTGCTTCTGTGGGTCCCAGGGTTTCCTCTGGATCGTCTGCTCTAGTGGGGTTCAGACCTCTGTGGCAGACTAAGTGGCCCTTCCTTGGGCAGACCCACTGATAGGGGCACTCCCCTTCCCCTGTCTAGTCCTAACCCTTAAGGCTCCCACTGCATGTAATTATTTCTCCTGAGATCCTCACTAGTCTATGGGGCCTGTTGGTTGATATGTCAGTCATGCAGGTGTGGTAAGGACAGTCTCATTGCAGTGAGATCCTGGATGCATCAGCCCTGCCTTGAGTGGAATGTCTTGTCCAGCAGTGGACCTTCCCATCTTTAGGTTCTTAGAGTCTTACAACTCCCTCTTCCACAAGGTTCCCTGAGCCTTAGGATGGGGAGAGATTTGGTTGGCCTGATTGCAGGTGAGCAATACAGGGTCACTGGTACTTTTCTATTGTCTATTTCACTCCCTTCTACTTCTTAAAGACCAGTAGTAGCTCTGTTACTATAACAAATATGTGAAACAATCAACTTCCAAAAAGAAAAGCTTATTTGTGCTTATAGAGGTTTCAGTCTGTGACCCGACAGCCCCATTGTTTGGTGCTGATCATGGCGGCCCACTATTGTGGTTTGATGGGAGGTGTGTCCCAGGTTGACTCTTTTTCCTTTACGATACAGTGTTTGGTCATACTGTGACTCTTGGGAACACATACATTAGCAGTATCTTATGTATTTCATACCGCACAGCCATGGTAAAACTCACTAAAGGTGTTTTTCACATGAATCCTCCTGGGGATACTGTGTGCATCTGAGGTTCCCTGGTAGCATCAGAGTGTCTTCAGAGATGGCACAGGACTGAGGATCCTGACGATGGTGGACACATGGAATGGAGGCTCCTGTCCCTGACAGTCAGACCCTGCAGAGGAGGATGGTGGTCACTGAAACAAACATGGCCCCCTTGTCCCTGTCTGGGGTCTCACCTGCACGTTTTCTGTCACAGATACGCATTCTCTCTGGCTCGACTTCACCCTCAAAGAGCACCGGTATGAGGTCCAGTGCTCAGTGGATGGAACTCCCTTCCTTCAGTATGACAATATCAACGAGACTAAAGCTTCGGTTCCCCCAGGAAACGAGGTCAATTGCCCTGAATATCTAGTTGGCAAACTGACACACATGGGGGAAGAGTTCAAGAAGAAGCTGTCTAACATCGAAGGCAAGTACGGTACTAAGTATGGATGGGGCGCAGACACACAGTCAGCCAGCAACACAGAGGGACGGCAGAGCACATGCAGGCAGAGCATGTGGATGTGTTTGTGTGATGAACAGAGCTGAACGCTGGTCCAAACGTGGCAGCACATGGGTACAAATGGGAAGAAAGAGGAGGTGAGGGAGGAAAGAACAGCAGCCCCTACGCCTGTGGAGAAAGCTGATATGGAGAGGTGAGGGTTTGAGTGGATGATGATGGTTTTGAGTGTGGTTTGCAGGTCAGCGCATCTTGCAGGTCGGGGTGTTTTGTCAGCGTGAAGGAGAAAGAAAGGAGTCCTCCCTGAAGTTCACCATCAATGGACAACATCACTTCAACTATTACCCAATGAACAAGACCTGGTCTGAAAATAATACTGAGGCCAGAAACATCATAAATAAATGTGAAAATGATGAAGTACTATTAAAAGATATCGATGTCATGATTGCAGAGTCCTTTCACTGGCTGAAGACATCCTCAAACCACCTGCCAAAAACACCAGGTAAGGAGCTTGCTGATTACCCCAAGGTAACCTCAGCAGCATGGAAAAGGTGTGGTAAAGCTCTTTAAGATCTGACAGTTCACTGTGCGGATCTCAGCATGTTTGCATAATGGGAACCTTGATAGTTTGAATGATGTCTTTCTGCCTAGAAGCTGTGATGACCACAAGAGTTTCTCACCATTCTCTTCCCATCTCAGTTTCTGCAACCAGTTTCTCTCCATTGCCTTCGTCCAAGGACCCAGGGACTCAAGGGCTGCCTAGTGTGTCTCCAGGTCTGTATGCAGCCCTCAAAACGGCCCAGTTTTTTTTCTTCGCTATAGCTGCCCTTCCTTCAACTGCAGAGTCACTTCTATGAAGGTTCCGCTACCTTCTCTGAAGGAAGTACACACCACCATTTGTGCCAACATTCAGAAAGTTCTAAGTAGTTAATGAGTTACATAGTATGATCATTGGATGGACGTTTGATTCCCTTGGGGGCTCCACAGGGACATGTTACAAGCTCTGGTCATCTGTCCAGAGAGGTCCTGGTAAAAGAATTGTTACACGTGCGTCCCACAGCTACCTGAGAAAAAAACAGGTTTAACCAAGATTTTGCTCTTTGTTTAGATTCCCAGAGTACATCTACCACCCCCATCATCATCGGCAGTGTCATCGGTGGGATTGCTCTCATCATCATGTTGTTCTTCATCGTTTGGTTGATGATAAGATACAAGAGAGGTGAGGAGCAGGCTAAACCCCGGCTCTAGGTGCCATGTTAGTCTGGGCACTTGAGAGGAGGCTCCTACTCATGCACCCAAGGCCCTATCTGTGGCAGTAGCTATCTCTCCACTACAAGGATGCCCCGTCGAAGTCTGAGTGCCCACTCCACAGCAGAGTTGGAAGTGACCATTGTTGGCATAGAGCAGGCAGCGTTCACCATGCAACTGTGCACTGAGGGGAGGATAGAACAGGAGAGTTCTCCTGCGGTGAGGCAGGATCAAACACCTGAAGGACTTGAGTGAGTATTCATCCATTCATGACACATCTCAAGGTTCCCCAAGTCTTTTCTAAATGTCTCACACTCTGAAAGGATTGCATGATTGAGGGCAGCAATTCTCCTTGGTGTTGCAGACTTATGACCCGAGACTAGACTCTCTACAACCCAAGACGTGTTTCTTACCACAGTGTCATCTCAGACTGTACAAAGGAACAGCTGCTAGGGCTGAAAGGAGCCAGTCACTGGCCTGTGATGACCAAGGGTCAGAGGTGAAGGCTGGGCAAGCATATTGCCCACATCTGAAAGATCTCAACTCACAAAGAATTGGTTGTCAGAAATAAAAAAATAGATAAAGCAGAAAACAAAAACAAGAAAGAAGCAAACCTCAGATCGCAGGTCTATGACTTTTCATATGTAGGTGGGCTGCAGAGTTATACACTATTGAGAAATTATTTGAAAGGCATGACTGAGGAAAATGTTAGCTTAGGAAGAAAGGTGAGCACTAGGCTAAAGCAAAGGTATGGTCTCTAGGATCCATAGTGTCTCACAGAGTAAAAAGTTAGAGAAAAGATAGTAGTCATGGACTCAGAGGGTCGTGTCATGTCAGGAAAAGGAAACCAAAGCACAGGAATAAAAGTATTTACCAGACCACAATTTACACAAAGTGAGGGACTGGGGAGAACAAGCTCAGTTATTAAAGAACTTGTTGCACATTAGCACAGGGACTGAGTTCAACCACGGGAAGCAGTGATAAGGGAGGAGAGAAAGAGAAAGGAGAAAACATGGCATGCTTGTCCTTATAACCCTAGTACAGAGGGCGCAGAAACAGACAGATCTCTGAGACTCATTGGACAGTCAGCCTAGGCTACCAAGTTCAAGGTCAGTTCAATGTCAGTGAGAAACACACACACACACACACACACACACACACACACACACACACACACACACAGATGATGGGACTGTGAAGATGACTCAGTGGCTAGAGCACTTACTCTACAGTCATGAGGACCTGACTTCAAATCACTAGCACTCAGCATAAAAGGCAGGTATGGCTGTGTATGCAGCAAGCTCAGGACTGGGAGACAGGAGAGACAAGGTCCCCAAGAGCCACTGGCCAGCCAGGCTAGCCCAAGTGGCGAACTTCCCAATGCAGTTGGGGAAGCTGTCTCAACACAGGTTGAAAGCTACAGGAAGACTTTGTGACAGCCTGCTGTGGACTCCACATGCATTCATGCAGAGACCTGCATATTCACATGGATGCTCCATGCACACACACACCACACACTCATCACACACCACATATGCACGAGTGCACGCGCACACACACACACACACACACACACACACACACACACCAATAAAATTGGGACCAGCAAAATGGCTCCACAGGTAAACACCCCTTCACATGACAGTTGTCCTCTAGTTTCCACATACATGTACTCCTCTCTTCCCCCCCCTCATTTCCCTATCTCCCTCCCTCCAGTAAATAAATAAAATGTTTTTCAGTTGATTAGATTTAAATGTTGACAGAAACAAGCTCATGGCATCCTAAGGATGAGCTCTGGTCTACATGCACCTCACATGATTGCACACGCATGCACGTATACACTTACACTCGAATACACACCATAGATGAAAACAAAGCAGGTGAGCTCTCAGAGAGGAGATGATGCCTGAGAGAGCGAATGAGAAAAGAAATTCCTTGGCTTTATCTTGGGCACCACTTTTGTGGAGTAGTACTTGAATAGGTACAAGGTGGGCACATCAGTGTCTTGTTAGGCAGTTAATTTATGATGTCATCTGTCCTTCCTGACACTGGGCATTTGGAGTGAGGCACCAGGAGTCATGAGGAGTAAGCTCCTCACTGTTTGCTTAAGTGTCAGAAGTCATTGGGTCTGGGTCCTAGCAGTGAGGGTCTGGATGATGAGGGTCTGTAATGTCAGTGCTGGGTTTTGCTTTTTATTCTTTTTATTCTCATTTGTCTCTACATTTTCCCTCTGACAGATCAGCGAAATCAACCTGATGAAGAAGGACAACGGTGGGTCCTGCCCTGCATTGTTGGTCTGTTCAGGAATGCAGAGAATAAAAGGGAGACGACTGAGCCACAGCGTGAAGAGCAGGGTGGGAGGTTACTGCAGGACACTGAAGGTTCCAATCTGCAGTCACTTGGAGATGAAGAGATCTCGACTTCGGTGGAAGATGCTACAAGTCCTGCAGATGGGGAGATCTCAATCTCAGTGGACAGGGCTACATTTCGTGCACATGGTAATGGTGGATGTCTCTGAGGCAGCGCCCTAGGGCTTCAGTTGCTGCTGCTGCTGTCCTTGACTGAGGTCAGAATTGGCCCTTTTCCCCACTGTCCTCACCACCATCACACTCTGGATATTACCCTCTCCTTCTACATGTGGGTGCTCAGCACTAAACAGGTCATCGGGCTTGGTGGTAATCACCGTCACCCTTGGAGCCATAACACCAGCTCAGTGTGTCCTTCTTACCAGGCATGTTGCAGTTCGCTGCATGGTTGCTGATAAACGACCATCAAACGGCTTAAGGGAACAAGGGGTTTATTTGCTCTTATGATTGCTGATTACAGTTCTCAGTCCAGCTTGACTGGAGAGCTCACAACAATACCAGGGCCGAGGGAGCGGACCACACCATCTCTATGTAATGGCTGAGAGAGGGATGATCCTTAGTTGCCAGACCAGCATGTCTGGCCAAGTACACAGAAGGATGCCAACTTTCTTAACCAGCTCTCAGTATTTTATTCATCTGTTCAGGGCCTAGTCCTACCCACTACAGGCTGGGCCTTCCCTATCAGCTAGACAATCTCATGTACGTTTGCTCTGGGCTTAACCCAACAGTGTACTAATTCCCCAAAAACGTGCCCACAACTCAAACCCTCAATAATCAAGTTGATACCCGCGCCTAACTATGGTACTCCACCCCTTGTCAACTTGACAAAAAATAGCACTTTTAAACTGTGATCTTCAATCCTTGTCCCCATAGTCGTTCAAAGTTATATTAAAAATATCAATATACTTCATAGACAAATTTGAAATGTTCTCTCATTAAAACTTTAGTTATTCAAGACTCTAATTTAACAGGTTTTTAATCTCTGGCCAGGGGGTGGAGCCAAGGGCATTGAAGGAGCAGCAAAACTGAAAAAAAAAATCAACAAATCATAATCCAGAGCATCAGAGACTCTATATCAATCACCTGGAACTAGGCCAGCCTAATCTCTCCCCATCCTGAAGCTCAGGGAAATATGCGGAAGAGGGGGCAGTAAGATTGTAAGAGCACAAGGATGGGAGGAATGATATGCAAGACACTCGACACAAGTTAGGGCCGAAGCAATCATATTTGGACTTTACATGCCCTGAACAATGTTCAACACACTATTGACCTAACAAAGTCTAGCATTTGCTAAAGGCACTAGGATCCTTGGAGGCAAGGGATTGACAGCCACAGTAGTGTTCCTATGCTTAACGGGAACACAGGAAAGGGTTCTGGGAAATGCCACTGGGTCCTTGCACCTCATAGGAGAGGAGGACCCAGAGGAGAATTTGGCATGCACATTAAAGGATGCTCCAGGGATGGGAAGGGGAGGCACTGGGGGATGGGAGGGAAGGGGAAGGGGAGGGGGCACAAGGGGATAGGGGGTTGGAGGGAGGGGGGGACCGGTGTGCCTGTTAAGTTTGTATGAGTGGAAATAAAAAAAACTTTAGTTATTAAAATGTTGGAACTGAAAGTTTTAAAAAAAGTCTCCAATCTTTTAACTGTAAGAGTCTATCAAACCAAAATATGTTAATACTTCAACAAGAAAAAACATCAAAATAGAAGTATCATGACACAAAAAGAAAACATTACATTAAAATCAAGTCCAGCAAATCAATTACTGCACCCTGTATTTCAATGTCCATCTTCTATTGCTCATTATGTAGTCATGATAGTTCAATGATTCTAGACATTCCCAGTCCCTGTTTGCAGCTCAAAGTTGTAGAAACAAGAGTTCTGAACCAAGCTGAACCTCCACTCGCAGCCGTTCTCAACATACATCCCAAAGTTCTGGCATTTCCAGCAGTACTCTGGGTTCACCTCTGCAGCTATAAGCTTCACCTTTCCTTGTAGGAACTCTATGCCTGCCACTTGATGCCAAGTATTTGCTACTTTCCATGAACCCCTCAATCGTACATCAAAACGAGTATCACCTGGAGGACGCTGCCAGATTCCAAAGTGAGGCTGAAACGTAGCTTGGTCCACTGGAGCTATGGTTGTACCAACTTTCACATGCCAATTCTGGAAAGCCTCTTTCTAGGTAGCCAAAAATTCTGAAGGGCAAGAAATGGCTTCAACTTGGGCTTTCAGCCCCTGAAGGAATCCTGGTTTCAAACCATGGAATCGCCATATGGTAGTGTTCATGTCTTCTACCATCCCAATGCAAAGCACTAGGTTTCCTTCAATGATAGCTGTGATGGTTAGGCACAGATGTTGTCAACTTGACAGTTGAGCGTTTGAGCTCTGGGCACATTTGTAGAGAATTAGTGGTTGAGTTAGGCCCAGAGCAAACCTGCAGGATTTTATCTAGCTGATGGGGAAGGCCCAGCCTGTGGTGGTGGGACTAGGCCCTAAACAGATGAATACAGTGCTGAGATCAGTTGAGGAAGTCAGCATCCTTCTGTAAGCTTGACCAGACATGCTGATCTGGCAAGTAAGGATCATCCCTTTCTCAGCCATTACCTAGAGATGGTGTGGCCAGTTCCCTCAGCCCTGGTGTTGGTGCATGCTTTCCCGTCAAGCTGGACTGAGAACTGTAACCAGTAATCATAAGAAAATAAACCCCTTGTTTCCGTAAGCTGTCTGATGGTCATTTATCAGCAACTATGCAGGCTAACTGCAACAGAAGTTGCTACCCAGAAAGTGGGTGTTGCTGATAAATCTAAGTAAATTTTGTGGCATTTGGATGAGTTTTCTGGACAAAGTTTGAAATGTTTGAAGATTTTGACTTTGTGAATTACCAATACTGTTCTGCAGAGTTTGGTAGCCATTTGGAAAATAGTGATGCTGAGAGAGTTGTGAATTGTTTGGGCCCAGTTTCTGATGAAGGGAATGAGGACTTTGATAAGCTGAATTTAAAGACGATGGACAGGTTTGCTTGATAGAGGAGAGCTGCGTTGGCAGCCCTGAGGATTTGCATGAGGAAAAGGCAGGTAGCCAAATAGCTGCCATTTTTGGAAAAATGAGCATCAATGAAGGAAAACTTAGTGACTTGCACTGGGATGGTGGAAGATGTGAAAATCACTGTATGGCAAGTTTGTGGTTTGAAAACCCAGATTCCTTTAGGGGCCCAAAGCCCAAGTTAAAGCTGTTCTTGCCCTTTGGTTGTTTGGCTGCCTAAAAGAGGCTTTTCCATCATCAGCACACAAAACTTGGTACAGCTGTGGCTCGAGTGGACCAAGCTACATTTCAAACTCACTTCAGAATCTGGGAGCGTACCCCATATGGTACTGGCGTTCAGGTGGTGTACGATTATGGGGTTCTTGGAGAGCAGCAAAAGCTTGGTACCAAGTCACAGGCATAGAGTGCTTCAAGAGAAGGTGAAGTTTACAGCTGCAAATGAGAATCCAGAGTGTTGGAGATGCTAGAACCGTGGGATGTATGCTGAGGACGGCTGCGAGTGGATATTCAACTTGGTTCAGAGGAACGCTGCTTTTACAACTTCCAGCTGCAAACAGGGACTGGGAATGCCCAGAATCTTTGAGCCACCTTGACTATGTGATAAGCAATAGAAGATGGACACCGAAGTAAAATATGTAGTATTTGATTTGCTGGACTTTGATCTTAATTTAATGCTTTCTTATTACATCATGATACTTCTCTTTAATGTTTTTCTGTTTTAAATTTTTTTTTCAATTCAATTGTGCATGTGTGTGCGTGTGTGTGTGTGTGTGTGTGTGTGTGTGTGTGTGTGTGTGTGTGTAGAACCACAGCGAATTCTCGAACCTCCATGGACGCCTCCACCTCCTCCTTGTTTACTCTGCCCCAGGATTCACAGGCTCCACCCACCAGGACCAGAAAAGCAGTCCGCCCCTTCTTCCGCCCTGCATCTATACGTGGGGTCTAGGATCCAAACTCAGGATCTTCTGCCTGCAAGGCAGAGGCTTAACCCCTGAGCCACCTCTCCAGCCCCTGTTTTTCTGTTTTAAAGTATTTAATTAATCTAATTTAAGATTGTTAAGGTTAAGAAACTTTGAACTTTTAAAACGTTGGATTTGAAACTGAAGTTTTAATGAGAGAACATTTTAAATTTGTCCATGAAATGTATTCACATTTTTAAGCTAACTTTTAACATCTATGGGGATAAGGATTGAAGGTTGTAGTTTAAAAGTGTTTTGTTTTTGTGTCAAGTTGACGTGGTGGAGTGTCGTGGTTAGGCACAGGTGTTGTCAACTTGACAGTTGAGGGTTTGAGCTCTGGGCACATTTGTAGAGAATTAGTGGTTGAGTTAGGCCCAGAGCAAACCTGTAGGAGATTATCTAGCTGATGGGGAAAGCCCAGCCTGTGGTGGGTAGGACTAGGCCCTGAACAGAATACAGTGCTGAGAGTCAGTTGAGGAAGTTGGCATCCTTCTGTACACTTGACCAGACATGCTGATCTGGCAAGTAAGGATCGTCCCTCTCTCAACCATTAAGTAGAGATAGTGTGACCAGTTCCCTCAGCCCTGGTGTTGGTGTGTACTCTCCCATCAAGCTCAACTGAGAACTGTGACGTAAGCCCTTGTTTCCTTAAGCCGTCTGATGGTCATTTATCAGCAACCATGCAAGTGAACTACAACAATACTCATAACTCAACAGCGGCAGTTACTCTGCTGCCTGCCCTTTCCACATCCAGAGCTTCACGGCCACCAATACAGCTGTCCTCTGTCAAGAAAACCAGCCTATCATCTTTAAATCCAACTTCACCAAAGCCCTTCTTCTCCTCTTCACAAATTGGGCCCAAACGATCCATGACTCTCACCAGCAGCATTATCCAGATGGCCCACTAAACTATGAAAAAAATGGTATTTGTAATCCACAAAGTGAAAATCTTCCAACATTTCAAACTTTGTCCAGAAAAAACTTTCAAAACCCACAAAATCCACATAGTCAAATTTATCAGCAACCCCCCACCATCCCACCATGGTACCAAATTCTGTTGCAGTTCACAACATTGAGAAGGGTCCAGAGAAGTAAAAAGATCTGAAATAGGAGCCGGCTATGTACGCTCACATGAAAGAAGGAAGCTGGTAACTGTTAGTAGAAAATGTTCTGAGAGGAGCTTTTGCGATTGTTCCTGAGTCCCCAGTGTGAAGCTTCAGTGAGTGTGCGGAGAGACGCATCTGTGTGAATAGAGAAGGACATGTCTGGAGACAGCACTCCAGGTGGAAGGAGCCAGGGGAGAAGAAAATGGGAGTCAGAGAGTGGCGAACCTGGGTGGCTGGGGCAGAGCGGGTCGAGGTGGAGCAGGGGCTGCTGTGAGAGAATCTGCTGAGCTCAGGACAGCTCTGTGGAAGCCGGGGGTCCTGTGAGGGGCCATGAAGCCCAGATGTAAGGAAGCTGGGGGTCCTTCCCTGGATTCTGACAGAAGACGTATGATTACAGGGGCCATTAGTAACCCAATGATGTGTAAGAGGCCAGCATTCTGGCTGTGGGAGAACACAAAGAACACAGAAGTAAAAAAGATGTTTTTACAAAGGAAAATGGGGATTTTTCTTCTCTGTGTTGCGAGTCTGAATATCAAACTTAGACCAGCTTATGAGAATGCTTCCTGAAGCTGAGGCAGAGGGTATAAAGGACAGGAGACACCGTGGGTCCTACCACACCTGAAGTGAAACACTGGCTCTGAAAGAGTCTTGTGGGTTTGGGGCCTCACTGTGTGTCAAGGTGAGACCCAGTCTCTCAACACTCTCTCCAAAGTAAACAGAAATGGCCACAAATCAGCTCTAGGGGAGGGGGATTCACCATCCTGGAGAAAGCAGAAAGCAGATTACTACAGGTCTCTTGGGTCAGGAAGTCTGGCCAGGAAGGAAAATGGCAGCAAAGTAACTTCCAGTCCTGGACTCTCCTCCCTCCCACATTAAAGAGCATTAACAAGAGCCCAGAGAAGAAAAGCAGCGAGCGGAAGGCAGGAAGGAGCCCTGGCAACTGGTCTCATCTGCCTGGCTGAGCTGGCTGTCCATGAATCAATCACACGTTGAGATTGAGGGGCTCCAGGAGGAAGAAAAGTCGCCCTGTACCCTCATGGGTAAGATTAAAAACCTCCTTATCTCCCCCCGATGAACCCTGACCCTTGGTGGGTGAAGGAACCACAGAGTGGAGGCCTTTGGATCTCAGTGGAGAGCTGCATGGCCCAGTGCTATTCAGGTGCCCACAGCTGTTCTGCCAGCTGCACAGACAGCACCAGCATGGAGAGAAGCCAGGAGGCGCAAGGAGCTTGTTCCTGACCCATGACACCAAAATGTGGTGCTGGATCCATGAGCCCAGGCCTGGGGGTGAAAGGGATCACCAGACAGACCTCTCCATGTCACCTGCTGGGAACCATCTTGGAAGGGGGCACTCGCCCTGCAGAGATCGAAATCATCTTCTTACTTCAAATCAATGTCTCTGATAGGGCAAGGGAAGATGTCCCTGCATCTTCTCCAAAGGATGCCGTGAGCAAGCGAGAACTCCCCAGAGATGAGCACACACAGCCTGCCCAGGTACAGGAGGCACCTGGAGAGTGGATCGTGGGCCCCTGAGCACAGGGTCCATCTAGTGAGGACCAGCGTCTAGCGATCTCCTGGGACATGGAGGAAGCAGTATCACGTGGAAACACTGAAAACATGTAAATCTGGGCTTAACTCTTCCTTGAAAGTCGTAGAATTCTGTTAAAGTATAAATCTGGAAAGTGCCAATGATATTAAGCTGAATTATTTGAGCCTTTTTTTCATGTTAGAATACCTGTATCATTCAGTGGAACGGTCATGTCTTCTTCACAGAGTTTCTAAAACTAAAAACTGAACCCAGAGCTAAAGACTTTTAAACATTTGAAACTTGTTTTTCATTTTCATTTCTTGTGAGAGTGGGGACAGGGACAGCGAGTCATGCCTTGCTTGTGGAGGGATAAGGGAAACCGGGCAGAGTTAATTCTCTCCTTCCACCTAATGTGGGTTCCAGGGATATAAAAGGCTAGTGCCACAAGTGCCGTTACCTACCGAACCATCTCACCAACACTGTTAACCAACACAGAGCTTTGGCAAGAGATGTGCAAAAGTAGTGGCTGTATTAAATCAAGACCCGCAAGACATCTCACAGATGTGATTTTTACTTTATCTGGACTACCTACAAAATTCATTCTTCCTGTTTCTGCAATGCGCAGCTCCTGCTATGAGCAGCTCTTAAGCAGATTTTTCTGGAAAATAACCAATGCACACTTCAGCACTATCCACCTTGAAATGATGGGCATGTCCAACTGTAGTTCAGAGCCAGGTGGGAGCTGTGGGACTCAGGAGGACTCAAGATCCAGTACCGTGGGGATGGACATAGGGAGGATGAATCTCAGTCATTAAGAGGAATGCTTTGGAAAGACTTAGAACAAGATAGAAGAGAATGGGGTTGGGAGAAAACGTCAAGAAGGGAAGAAAAATGAAGGGTATAGGAAGGGTGTCTTCAAGAGAACAGGAGGGAAAATTGCTTGAAGAAGAATAGACTAAGCACCTCATTAAAAATCTAGCAATCTGACTTGCATGACAGGAATGTTTTGCTATGGGAGAAGGAAGATCCTACTTTGATATCTCCTTTTCCATTTCTTTATGAGTATTTGTACCACATCCTAGCTAAATGCTTCTTTAACAAAACAAGCTTTACTTAAAATTTCAAAAATTGGTAAACTCAGTCTTTGAGATTGATTTTGGGCAGTACTTTCCCCACACCACCCTAACCCTTCACCACCCCCACCCCATCCTGCACATGCCCAGGAGAAAGTGTATGTGTACGTGCCAGGCTCCTTCTTCCCATTTCTCTGTGCAGTCTACATAAGAGAACATCCCCGGATACTGCGCTGCAGGTCTTCTTTTGCAGTGAGTAGGATCCTGGGAAACTAGGGGCCATAAGCATGGTGAACCCAAGAACTGGCTGAGGATGGAGAGGAGAGATTGGGGCTTCATGCAGGTCAAAGGCTGAGGTCAAGTTTATGGGAGCATAACTGTACACTATGCTGGGCACTGTGCCCACAGGTGGGAGCTCCCCTGCACTGCCCACTTCCACCATCACCCCATGAACCCTCTCCTGAACACCAGCCCCATGATGAATCTGTCATATGTCCCATGATGCCTCCTCTTCCTTTACATTACATTACTTAAGTGTTTCCCTTAAGTCTCAGGAACATTAATTTTAACAGCATCTTGCATATTTCATATCTCACAGCCATGGTAAAAGTCACTAAAGGTGTTTTCCACATGAATCCTCCTGGGGATACTGTGTGTATCTGAGGTTCCCTGGGAGCATCAGTGTCTTGAGAGACGGCACAGGACTGAGGATCCTGACAGGGATGGACGCATGGAATGGAGACTGTTGCCTCTGACTGTCAGACTCTGCAGAGGGAGATGGGGGGTCACTGAAACAGACTTGGCCCCCTTGTCCCTGTCCAGGACCTCACCTGCATGTTTCTCTCACAGATACGCATTCTCTCTGCCTCAACCTCACTGTCAAAGCTCAGTCTGAAAACGGACAGCCCTGGTGTGAAGGCCAGTGCTAGGTGGAAGGAAATCACTTCCTTCGGTATGACAATATCAATGGAACCAAAACTTTAGATCCCCTGGGAAATAAGTTCATTGGTACTGAACATCTGATCAACAGCCTGAAATACTTGGCAGAAAAGCTCAAGAAGTGTCTGTTGGACATCAATCAGGAGCAAAGCAATAACAGTCATAAGTATGGGATGGGGCGCAGACGCACTGTCAGTCAGCAGCAGAGAGGGATGGCAGAGGTGCCTGTGATGAAGAGCTCAACACTGGTCCAAACATGGGCTTGTGGTTACCAATGGGAAGGAAGAAGAGCGGAGGGAGGAAAGAACAGCAGCCCCTATGGATCTGCAGAAGGCTGATTTGAGGGAGTGATTGAGTGGATAACGACAGTTCTGGTTGCAGGTCATCGCATCTTGCAGGTCAGGATGTTTTGTCAGTTTAGAAAGAAGGAAAGCTGCATTTCACCACCAACAGACAATATGATTGCTACTTTTATGTAAAGAATACAACTTGGATCCTAAAGAATCCTGAAGTCAAAGAGATCATGGAGAAATTGAAAAATGATGAGGACCTGGTAAAGGATCTCACGAATATCTTCGAGGGAGATTGCTTTCAATGGCTCAATGAATTTCCAGAGCAACTGCCAAAAATATCAGGTAGGAAGCTAAGTGTGGTAAATAAGGGGTGAGAAAGTGAATTGCAATAGCTGACCTCAGCAGGTGGAGCGATGTGATAACTCCCTCTGAAGGTCAGAGACTTTCCTGGGTGAATGTCAGCACGTGGTTCAATGGGAAATTGATACATTGTGTCCTCCTGTCCAGAGATCAGGTGATGACCACAAGGATTTCTCACCATCCTCTTTCCTTCTCCCCTCCCGGTGTGTCTCTTCCCCACCATCCAATGACCCAGGCACTAAATGGCCTGTTACTAGCTCCCCAGGTCTATATGATTCACTGGAACCTTCCAGGCTTTGCTTCTTCCTTCCTGTATTCCATCAGATCCAAGACACTTCTTAACAAAGGCTTCACCCTCAGCCACTGATGCAGTTGGACACACTCACACCGACCTCCAGGAAGCTGTAACCACAGTAAACTTGTCTTCCTGCATGGCAAGGATGGACATTTGCTTCCCTCGGCATAAAATGAACCCCACATCCCTTGTCATCTGTCCACTCCAGAACCTGAGACCCATGGGCTGTCTTAGGATGGCAGGGTTGAGAATGCTGTACTTTGGTTATATCCAGTACTTTTTTTAGGATCCACATCAAAAGCCCCAGAATCCACACAGTTTCCATCAACCACTGAGCTGTCATCTGCCACACAGCCTCCATCCACTACCAGGCAGATTTGAGATAGCAGATTTCCTAGGTAGACTAATCCCACTTCCACATATCATCGTGATGCTGCTGTGGCTGTGCTACAAAAAGAAAGGTGAGGAGCAGGTGGGGCTCTGGTAAAGGGCGCATGGTGAAGAGTCAGTCTGGGGAGGACTTGGCAGAGGTGACCCACTCATCTACCCAAACCACTGCCCTCTGCAGCGGCTGTCCTCCACCCGTGCGATGCCCTTTCTCAATCTTGAGCCTTAATCCTCAACAGTCGGGGTGGGATGACTGTTATTGGGGTACAAGAAATGAACACAGGCAGCCCAATCATGCCATCTGAGGAGGGGGGAGAAGAGCGTCCTCCTGAGCGGGGAAAGGATCCAAGACATGGAAACCTTGGATGGAGCGCTGTCTCTTCATGATGCAACCCAAGCTCCCCCAGTCTGTCTTTAAAAGCAGTTGGCTCTCTAAGGACAGCAAGACTCAGGTCAGCAACTCTCCTAAATGCCACAAGGAGCCATCACGTGCTGTTCCTGTTCTGCTCAGACACCAGGAGTGTTCAAGAATGAAGAATCAAAAAAGCTTCAGATGCCTCATTTCATGAGCTCCACCACGCTCCTTGAAGGGACCTTGCCCTGTGTACCATTGCTGATTTGAAAATTTCACCAAAGGCATTTGCTCCATCTGTCATAAATCCCTTCCACGGAGCATGCTAAGTCACTAATACTATACTTACAAGGAAAGTGGCTTAGGAACGTCTTTCTTTCCATTTAATGGGATGTACTTGTTTGATCACACTTTTTGTGTGCAGTTGTAACTGGCATGCAAAATCCACAAGTTGACTATGTGAACTCACTCCAAACCGCAACACAAAATATCACAGAGATACCTGAGAATTCACATATATGTTCCTTTGTCCTAGGTTGTCTCATAGGTAAAGGGATAGCGACGCTGACGCTTACAGAAATGAGGGACATGCCGTCTCCAGGTCAGGAGCACTCTCACCCAGAACCCGGCCCTCGCTATGATGCCCCAGCACTGGGGCCCTAGGAGACGGGGAATCCTCTTCCTCAAGGTTGGTCTGCACAGGGCTAACTCCAATAATGGTCTCACATTTGGAAGGTGTCAACATCAATGCAGAACAGGGGCTGTCGTAAGGTCTGGTGTGGGGACCAGGAGACTGATTGCAGAGCAGGTACCGCTCCACAGCATTGCTCAGGAGAGAATACATTCCAGGCAGGACAGAAGTGCTTAGTGATAACAAGTAGCTTATGGAGTTTGTCCTTATAAGTGTTCAGAATTCTTTGTCTAATTACATGGGCTTATGAAAAACCAAAGTGAGTGCTTAAGGAAGAAAACAAATACACTCTCTTTAGAATTTAGAATGATCTAGAACTTTGAATTCATATCCTTCAGTGGACATTTAAGACCTACAAGACTTTGTTTCTTGTTTATTATATCCATTGAATGACTAGATGTTTTAGCCAAAGTGCTGTTAGTGAAATTTATTCTGAAGGCTTCTGGTATGGTGTCAGTATGGTGGGTATCATGGTATGGGGTGCATGTCAGTCATTGGAGCACTAAGGAAGTAGAGGCAGAAGGATCAGTAATTCAAGTTCATCATTGTCTGCACACTTTGATGCCAACCTGGGCAATGTGATGTCCTGTCTCAAAAACAAAATGAGAGTAAGAATAATTCTGCCTTGGGAATGTATCCAGACAAAAGTCATATTATATAATTATACCAAAACTAGACTCCGTAGCAAATCTATACATTAATTAATGTATGCAGGTTGAGAAATGTCTTTAGAACAAAAAATACAGAGTGGCCAAAGACTGTTTAAGAAGCTAATGTGTTGGTAATCACCAACATTAAGGCCAGCCTGGGCTCTATGATTCAAATGTTTTGTCCTTTAAAAGTGAAGTCATCTGTACTTCTATAAGTGAAGGGGACAACTTGCTCAAGATGTCATTGTTAGCTTTGTCCATTCATACTCCACAAGAAAAACCCCAGATCATGGTGAAGACTTTAAGATTCTGATTTTTCATTATGACCTAAAGAATTTCCCTGGAAGCATGCTGTGGTGATAAGTCTCACATCTGGTCTCAGTTAATATAACATGCCATGGTTTCCTTGGCGTTTTGTTTATTCTGAAGTTATCACATTTTTTTCAGTTATTATGAGGATGTATAATCTGATGTTATGGTAGCCTAACACTTGAGAAGTGGAGGCAGGAGCAATTCAAGTCCAGCCCCTGTTACACAGTAAATTCCAGGTCAGCTTGAGCTAAAGACTGAAAGCCTGTCGCAATAAGAAACATATTAAAAATGAAAAAAATTAGTAAAAAAAAAAGTAAAACAAGGCAGCCAACCCCCCAAAATGTTTATTTTTGGCTTTTTACTTTGGCTGATTTTCCAGTCTCCTGTCTTATTTCACAACCTTATTTCCATGTAATGTCATGTAGTACAATTGTCAGAAAGTTCTGGAATAAATACCTGAAGAAGACAAGCACTGTGGGTATAAGTTATGTGATCTGTGAAGGTAGCAGAAGTTCTGAGATGTGCAGGAGCCCACCTTGATTGATGTCCCCTTTCTGACAACAGGTGCCTGTCCCGCTCCTCTGTAGCCTCGTCTGAATCTGATCCCTCTCGTTTGGCAGCAGATCTGGAAATTTCCTTGAATAATGCCTATGGCTTCCTCATCAAAGCGAGCAGAAATACTTTGGATGATATCTTGGGAATCTATGCCATTTAGCTTCTAAAAAAACATAGCTGAAAATGAAGAAAGTGCTGGTCTTCAGAGTCTGTCTCATCAAGCATCAAGGTATATATACCAATCTGTTGCCATCAGAGACTCCAAATCAAATACCCCAGAAAAAGAATGGTACAGCACCCTCACCTAAATTCCAGCAAGAGAAGAATGCAAAACCCTGCAATTCTCATGCCCCCCCCACAATGTGCCATCTGACAGCCTGTGGTGTGATTCACTGGCTCACCAGGCAGGGAACCCCCATCTGTTCTGAGGTATCAGCTCACCCTTACTTTCATTGCTGTGTTCTCATTGGTTTCTCTGTCTCCTGTCCCCTCCCTGCATCTGGCCTCCCTGCTCCTGCTGTTATAGCCTCAGCGCTGCAGTCCCCGCAGCCCTGAGGCCAAATCAACACTATACCTGAATCTCTCTGCCTGTTTCCTCTCCATCTTCTCCAAACACCTGCACTGACCCTCAGCCTCTGTGAGCTCTGTGGTGACTTCTGTGGTCCTTTTCTAAACATTCCCTAAGTGACACATTTATGCATATAACTACATAATGGGCAGACAGTATTTGAATGGTTAAGATCTGTGTGATTGATGTCTTATTAGGTCATGAATATTATGTCCCATTCGGGACATAATACAATACAGACTCTGGGCATTTGAGATTAGGCATCAAGGGTCATTTTACAAGTAAGATTTGTTCATATATGGCGCCACAATTCACTGGGCCAGGCTCCTCAGAGTTAAGGTCTCAATATTATAGTTCGCTCAGAATTTTGCTTTTATTTTGGGTGTTTACATACACACAAACAATAAAGCTCTACTTTCTTATGAACTACTTCAGAACTGAGAAGGGACATTGGGGGCCCTGATCGGCATTACTGATGTGTCGAAGTCTTGGAGGACAAAGGACAAAGGATTGAGCCGCCTCGTGTAGCCTGGGTAGGAGGTTCTCGCAGGTGGTAGGTGAATTCTAGCTCACTTAGATGCTGGTTTTGAAAAAGCAAGGTTGGAGAGTTGGGAGGTGGATGGACTGAGGTCACATGGAGGTCAGAAAACCTCAGTGTTGGCAGACGGGCCTCCAGTAGATGGTGATGGTGGCTGTGGCATCTGATATTCAGTGACTTCTAATCTGGAAGATACCAATCTCATTAGAAGGTGACGTGACCAAAGGCCAAAGACACAGAGGAACTCAAACCAGAAATAAGCTGTGAGCAGGAGGAAAGATAGTAAGAGTAGTAAAAAGTGACAGCTGGGGCTGACACAGGATGTCAGGAGAGTGACGACAGTGATTGGAGGGTGAGGAGAAGCCCTGTGTCCAATCAGGAGCCCAGCAACGCTGAGATGAGGGAAAGGATAGCCTTACAGCTCCAGCTAAGTGAGAGCCTCAGACTCTGGGGACACGGCGGGGTCTGGAGGTGTCCAAGGGCAGCTTTCACCTGGGTCTCAGGGGAGAAGAACTGATCGCTAAGGATTCACAAGAACAGGCTGTTGGAGCTCTTCTTTATGGAGCACTCCTGCCTCTAGAGAGAGGAGTTCATGGTGACATCCCGAGACTACTCATGAGCCTCTGGATCTACTAAGAGGCATATGTGGAAGAAGAGATGACTATAAAGGTTTGTGAAGGGTTATGGAAGGTGGCATTCGTAGGAGTAGTGTAGGTTATAAAAGAGAATTTAGGGGCCTTTCAGAACTTGGGGTTCCCCAGCTGAACCAGGTTAGGATAAGAATCCTGGTTGATTGCACTAGATTGTATTTTGTAATCTTATTGTTTATTTTGGGTTATACATTTCCATATATGTATATCGATTTGGTGTTAAGACCACATCAAGCAGTTCAGGTTCTTTAGAGTTTAATGTCTAGGACGACAGAGACGTTCAGGGGCCCCCTGGCTCCTGTAGTTTTCCTCTACCAATGTGTCGTCTCCAGGAGGAATCGTGGTCTGGCTGAAGATGTGGGAAAGTGAGGAGAGGGGCTCATGTAGCTCATGGGTAACTGATTGACTGGAATCTCCTCAGAATCAGCTGTGGGGTTTAGACAGACAGAACTGCAGATGGGCGTGACCCAAACAGGTCTGGTCCCCCCCGTGGAACAAATGAACCTAAAACCTCTAATATCTGCTTCTTGTACTTGCTGACTATTTTCTATCTTACTTTTGCAAAATTCCTTGTGTGCTTCAACTTTTTTCTTAAATCTATACAGGGCTGGATACAGTGCACATGAGATCATCGCTTGTGTAATTTTAGATGACACTGATATCAAAGTTTAATTTTTGGTTTAACATTGGTTAAACATGCCCCCCATAGACTGCTGAAAATCTCCAGAGGGGTAAGAACACAGTGGAAACCTTGGGGACTATAGATGGATCAGTGAAGGGAAATGCTCTTATCAGTGGGAGGTTCTCAGGAGGGCAACTTGGTATATTTCAAGAGGCACCCCCACAAGCACAGACAAGCCAGAGATTACTCTGGGGCCTTAGAAGCAGAGGGGCAGAAGGTTAGGAGAAAGTGGGATAGATAGATAAAGAAGAGGGGAAGGGGATGCTACTTCAAACCAAAGCAATACCTTCAGTAGAGCGGGGGTTCATTCACAAAGTATCGACATGAACATCTCTGCTAAGAATCACTCAAAAGTCACATAAGGGTCTCGGCTGATGGTTGGTGACCTTCAAACACTCATGTGTGAAAAGAGAACTTCTATGTAGGGTTGTTAGCACACTCTGAAAACACGACCCCAAATTTTCAGTCATGTAAGAGTGAAGCATCTCATTAATAAAAATGTGTCTGAAATGAAACAAATAAAAAGTATTTTAGAAATAAGTCATCCCACTGAAGTTTTTAGCAAAAACGTACTTTTCCTCTGAATAATTAGTAAGTCAGCTTGCTTCCTTCTGGATGGCCACAGGTTCCATCAGTGGGAGCTGAATATGACCAGTCCTGCCTCAGTTACTCAGTGATACGGTAGCCCAGCCAAAGCATCTTAAGGGACAAGGTTCACTGTGGCTTACTGTTCCCCAGGGAGACAGTCCCTCGTGGGAAGAAGTGCACTGCAGCAGGCAGGGAAGGCACAGCAACATACTGAACCCACAGACAGGAAGGAGAAAGACATAACAGGAAGTGGAGATGGACTGTCAATCCTCAAGGCTCCAGTGACATGCTTCCTCCATCGAGGCTCCTTCTCCTAAAGACTCCACAACCTTCCCAGATGGTGACCAAGTGCTCAACCTCATGAGGTTGTTGAGATGTTTCACATTCCAACCACAGCAACCTCTGCCCAAAATGTGGTACAATGCAGTTCTGAAAAGCAAACTCTGACTTTCTGGGGGCCTGCGGCACTTCTCTTCATCACAAATAAAAATGAAACTGAATTTTTTTTGCAATGTTTAAAAGTCATATTATTCACAGAATCATGACTTTCCTTGGAGCTTTGCTCATAAACAGCATAATCACCCACACATCAAATCACAAATAATACACAAAAACGAACTACAAGTAAGAACAGAAGTCAAATCATTTAAATATCATTATGTCATAAATAAGCATTTAGAAATTAAAATTTTTAATTATAATAGTATTACTATGATAAAACATGAGATATTTGGATATAAATTTAAAAAGCACAAAGAATTTATTCATTGAAAACTCTAACACACTAACAAAAGAAAATAAAGATAAAAATACATATCCTGGACTAGAGTCAATGTTGCTAAGCCATCCATTCTTTCCAAGGTAATTTTTAGTTTCAATGGCATCCTAATTAAAATTCATCACTCTTTATGTGGAAATGTATGCACTGACTCCAGGACAGATAAGTTTGATAATGAACAAGTTGGAGGCACATGTTACCTGATGTCAAGATTTACTAAGAAGCTAATGTAATTTAAGTAGCATAATATTGGCCCGAGGATAGATATATGCATTAGCTGAGCAGAATAGCTCAATTTAAAACATAATCAACTGTCTATAGTCAGCTGAAGTGCAGCAAAGTTGACACAGTAACTGAGTGATGAAAAGACGGTCTTCTCAACACATGGTATCAGAATACTTGTGGGAGACCTTCAATCTTCATAAGTTATCTCAGGCATTTTGTCACATGACAAAAGTCGACTGATATCTGATTAATAGACGTGGTTGTGAAAGTGAACAAAAGATATTGAATGAACTGAAGTTATACCGATAGCCAACAAGTACGTAAAAATTTCTCAGCATCACTATTTACCAGAGAAATGCAAATCAGAACCACAAAGAGGGATGCAGAGATGTTTCAGTGAGTAGTGACTGCTGTTCAAGAATGAGGATCAGGGCTGGAGACATGGCTCAGAAGTTAACACTCTGCCTCCCAAGCAGAAGGTCCTGAGTTCAGATCTCAGGTCCCACTTCAAAATGCCAGGTGGAAAATGGCAGCAACCTGCACTTCTCACCCTAGTGGACGAAGCCTGGGAAATCTCAGAGTGAAGCAAAAATGGGAAATAGAAACAATCCGGGATGATTCCTGAAGTCACCCTTGGGCTTCCTCAAGAACACACACACACACATTCAATTAAAAAAAAAAAACAAAGTTAAGAATGAGAACCTGAGGGCTGATCTCCAGAATGCACACGAAAGCCAAGCTTGCTGATTTGTGTCTGTAACTGGTGTGCTGGTGGCTCAGACAGGCAGATTCTTGGGACTCACTAGTTGCCAGTCCAGTCAAAACAGCAAGCAACAAGTTCCCTGAGAGCTCCTGTCTGAAAAATAAAAAAATAAGTAAATTGGACCATAACAGAGGTAACACCCAGCATCAATGGGTGCACACAAAAGGGTGCACTCAACTGCACTTAAATCACCCCTTCTGAACACACACACACACACACACACACACACACACACACACAAAGAAATTAGGTGCTATGGGAAGAAAAAGAGTGAACAAATTGTCAAATAAATAGAATCACATCCCTGGGAGAGAACTGATCCTTTTGTTACATTAGGAGAAGTTTTCTGGCCTTATCTCCAGGGATATGTCTGTGGTTATTTTTAAATATACATTTTAAGAAAGCAGCTCATTATCTTAATATAGTAGTCTAACTTTCATAAAGCTGCCCATTTGGAGTGGAGCAGGAGACATTAAGAGTTTGCATATAACATTACAAGTCACTGTATTAGGATCTAAGCCATTAGGGTCTTACTGATGCCAAGTGGGGGGACTTCATTTTTATATAGAGACTGTCATTTCTGGTTTTCTACCTATACACAACACCCTAACATTGAATCAAAGTGGAATCATTGACAAGCGGCTGAGATCTCATCTCTTCTCAGAATTCTTGCAGCTAAGAATAATCCCTGGAGGTCCCTCGTTGCCACTTCAGACTGTCATAAGATCATAAGACCACAAGTCAAATGATTTCAGGCACCTTCTGAAGAAGTGATGGTGTGATGTTTAGGGCACAGTCTTGTCAGTAGTGTGAGACACATGCTGGCATATGTGGTATGAACTGACCTTTTGTGTGGAGGAGAGGGGAGCCACACCATGTTAAAGATTCGACAAGGCCAAATAACTCAGTTGTGTGATTATGGGGAGTCAAAATGTTGCACATGATAGTCAAATTATTGGGGGTTACTTTTATTCTCTTTGAAAAGCATTCATTGCATCCCTCAATGTCTGGCAGAGCATCTAGATGACTAACAGAAATTTAAAACATATTCTTAGCAAGCTACTAGCTTCCACATATCTGAAAGCTAAGAAATTATATTCATGTATGCAACATTAAAAAAATGAGAATGAAAAAAAAAAAAAGCTAAAAACCGCCATCAGACAGCAAGTGAGTCCTATTGTCAAAGATTTCCCAGCTTTCCAGTGAGCCGCCCAGCTCAGGTATCCACCAATATCTTCAAAAGTGTCTTGTCTTATAATCCTTTTTCTCGGCTAGTATAAAAACTTCATGAAACTAGAAACATGAAATTGGGAGTGACCAGGATCTGCTTCCCGGGCACACATCTTTGGCTTCATAATGAGGCATCTCTGGTTCCTGTTCAGGTGTAAACTGGGTTCATGTGTGGTCCATGGTCAGGGTTGTTCTGAGACAATACCATCTAGAGCGTTATCTGGAAGATAACAATTCTGACAGGAAGCTGAGTAAGCAGAAGGCAAAGAAAGACACACAACAGAATTAAACAAGAGACTTCTGGGTAAGATGATGGCAGCATAGGAGCAACCTCAGAATTAGGGGAAAACAGTAGGAATCTTCTGTGACTCCACTGTCTACTTCCAGGCTCCAGAACTCACACTGTAAGTTCCTCCAGGGTTCTTCATTTTTAATTTTTGTCTTCATTATTTGTTTGTTTTAACAATCATCATGACTCAAGGGGACAGGAGGAGAAGAAAATCCCTGATTGCCATGGAATCAGCAGTCACAGAGCACTTGACTGAACAATGGAGTCTGCACTTAAGAATCCTTCCAACACTTCTAAAGAAACTTTATTCTAGTAGGAATCTAGAAAAGGGGTTCCACTGGCACCCCAGGGGAAAACCTGGGGAACACTTGAAACTCGGATACAAAGCACAAACACTAAAAGGTCCATTGCACTGAATGCAGCCACCTGCCACGATAATTCGGGGCAAAACTGCAGCGACTACAGAAGACCTGAGCTTTCAGACCACACCTATGAACCCACACATAAAACCAACACACAGGCTGCTGGGGGCAGATAAAACCTACCCAGAAACTATGAAGAAAGTTTCCACAGAGACTTTGAAACCTAACTTGGAGTGCAGAGGTCCAGAAAAACACAAGGAAAAAGTTCACAAACTACTGACTTCCAAGAGGCTTTAAGAAACACAAGCTAGTTGGCACCAAGGGCTGCCTCTCACCCTCCCCACACAGAAGCCTTGCATTCTCCTGAAGCCTATGACTTACAACAGAAGCAGCAGAAAGCACACAAATTATGGAAACTAAGAAATACACCAGTCATTTAATGGATCAAGGATTAAAAAAGGAAACAAAAAAAATCCTAAACTTCAAACAAAATGAAAACATAAGACAAAAATCAGGACAATAACCTTTGCCTTTATTTGCAAGTCAGTGGTGCTCAGAATCCAGAAGATACGTGGTTTCTTTTTTAAGTAACACATTTCTGCTTTTAATTTAATTTTTATTTATTTACTCTGTGTGTGTGTATTTGTGTGTGTGCACACATGTGTGTCACAGAGGGTACTGTGTGAACCTGTGGTGGACCAAAGGTGACTTCAGGAATCATCCTGCATTGCTCCTAGCTCCTTTCGCTTGGGATTTCCCAGGTTCCACCCACCAGGGCTGGAAGTGCAGGCTGCAGCCATTTCTAACTGGCATTTTTATGTGGGAGCTGGGATCTGGATTCAGGACCTGCTGCTTACCAGGTAGAATCTTAACCACTGACCCATCTCTCAAGCCCAAGATAAGTGTTTCTTTATTTATTTTTTTCAGGGAAACAAGGGATTTTATTCTTGCTTACACTCCTGTTACAAATTTTAGTCCAGTTTATCAGGTGAGCTCCTACCAACACCAGGAGCAAGGGAACTGTTCACAACCACAGGCATTGCTGAGAAAGGGGCAAACCTCACCTGCCAGACCGCAAAGCTAAGAAAGTACACTGAAGAATGCCAACTTTCAAATCTTATCTCACTTGTCCAGAGAATGACCCCACCCACCATGGATACTGGTCTTCCCACCACAATCATCTCCTGCAGGTTTGATTGCCTTAACTACTAATTCTTCAGGAATGTGCCCTTTAACTGTCAAAGTGAAATCTATATATTTAACTAGCACACTACTCTATGACCCTGAAATTCTACTACTGGGTGTGAAATAAATAAATCTACATGTAAAAAAAAAAGACATCTTTGTGGACAACACCCTGTAGAGCACCAAAGGGTGACTTTGTAATCATCCTGGATTGCTTCTACCTCCTTTTTGCTTTACTCTGGGATTTCCCAAGTTCTGCCCACCAGGGCCCGAAGTGCAGGCCACTGCTGTTTCTACCTGCCGCTTTTACATGGAACCTGGGATCTGAACTCAGGACCTTCTGCTTTTGAGGCAGAGTCTTAATCCCTGAGCCATCTCTCCAGCCCTGTTCTTGGACATTTTTATTCATAACCACTAAAAACTAAAAATAATAAATGACCTATGGCACGTACACACCAGAACATCACTTAGAGATAAAGGGACATAGTTGCTGACAGTATGTTTATCACCAAAGAGCTTAGGGAACAAGGAAGTTTTACTCTTTCTTACAATTCCCACTTAGTTTTTAGACAGCAAAAAAAGTTTCTTCAGTACTTAACAAATATGTCACCCAGCTATGCCATTCACCCCATGAAATGTAAGCTCCGTGGACAGAGATCATGTGGGGTAATGGCTATAGTTCTTCTGAGCCCTTTACTCTACTTGATGCCTGAGTGGTCCTCAATTACAGTCCCTGACAGCCCACTTTCCACAGCCTATAGTCTTTTTATTTCAACCTAGGTTTTACATAAGAGAAAAATGTCTCATGTCTTCCTTATTTTGATCTACTTTTATCTGTTTTCTTGCAAATGCCATAGTTTTGTTCCTTACTGCCAAATTTTCCATTGTGTACACACAGCACATTTTCTTTATCCATTCATGTGGTTGGGCACCTAGGCTGATACTATAGCTTGACTATTGTGAATACTGGTGCCATAATAAACATGGATGAGCAGGTATCCTTGTGTGCTGTTACCTTTGGATGTATGCCCAAGAATGCTATAGAGAAGAACCACAGGGTAGTTCTTCAAAGTTAGTAAGTAAAACAAACCCTAAGATGTTCAGAGGAAAAATTCACATTCTGAGGAATTCTGCAAATCTCAGGAACACAATCTGTCTGAAAGTTCATTCTATACAGACCTACTTGTCCACTGACCAGGTGTTTTTATTGTGACAACATTCCTTCTATTCCTTTCCACACAAGACAATGTTGAAAACACTGTCTCTTTTGCTACTGTTGCAGTGCGTTCAGTCATATTCACAGGTATGACTAAAGTACATTTCTAGTAAGTGTCCTGTTTACAATTAACTTATGTTGTATGGGCATATAATACCCAAAGATCAACCCCATGAATGTTATTGACATCACTGGTTTTCAGTACATTTTTATCAAGCTCACCTGCCCAGGCCATTAGTTTGGTTTTTCCGTTTTGATTTTTGAGACAGGGTCTCACCTGCGTCCAGGCAGGTCTTGGCCTCGCTAACCTGAAGATGTAGGCCATCTGTTTTTTGCTTATACTCCTTACACACACACTGCTTTCGTGCCACCATAGGTTAGATCTCCAAGCTGTACACGATGAGATGAATTCAATAGGGGCAGCTCTTGCTCTCTCTATGGCAACGATGTTATTGTCTATGAAGTTTCTTGAGGCTGGCTGGACATTGACCTCTTGTTCGCTATGTAATCTCTCAAAGGCAAATCTCGGCGGACGGGTAGAGCTGGCACGGGCCGGTTCTGCGTGGCTCACGACGCGGCTGATGGCTGGCAGGCTGCACAAGGCCAGCCGCGCACTCTGGCTGTGTTTACATTCTGCAGCCGCTCCACGTGGCGCTGCGGTCCTCACTTGCCATTGGCCGGCGCGGCCGCCCCAGCCTCGCTCCTCCCGGAGGGGCGGGTCCTCCGAGCCCTCGATTCACCAAGGAGACGAGGTCTTGGCGGGACAGTTCTGGCGCCCTATGTTGACGTCCGCTTCCTCGCCGTCCTCACCTCCCAGGGGTCTCTTCCGCCGGGCTGAACGGCAGCCTGGCACCTTGGCATCCGAGGAACAGGAGCGAAGTGACGGGAGCCCGGCGGAGGGGCGCCAGCCCGGAGGAGGAGCCACCGAGGCCCTGGTGCCACAGGTGCCGCGCGCGGGCAGGTGAGGCTGAGCGCGGGTGTGGGGCGCGGGGCTGGGCGCGCGACCCGCGGCCATTGCGCGCAGGCGCGTACTCAATACGTTGTTTCTTTAAAAACCCTTTTGTATGTATTTTTCATTTTCTCTTTTAATTCATTTTTCTTGTATCTTCAGTCTTTTATGTTAATTCATAATCTTACTTGATTTTACACTCTTGGATATCTTAGGAGGGACGGGTCTCTGGATTCTATACTACTAAATTAGCATACAGCATTGTTGCCAAAATTCTCCTCTCAGGTTATGACAAGTCATTCCTGGTCATTATTCTCATCTAAACATCCCATAACTCCATCTCCTGCGATTTACACTTTCCCTGAGATAGCTAAAAACAGGTGTGTGCGTGCGGGTGTGTGGGTGTGTACATTGTATGTGTCTGTGAAGGTCCAAGGGTGACTTGGGGAACCATTTTGGATTTCTGTACTTCCTTTTTGCTTTGCGCTGCGGTGCGGGATCAGACCTCGGGTCCTTCTACTTGCAATGAAGAAATATGAACCCCTGAGCCACCTCTCCAGCCCCTAAAAACTGTTTTTAACTATGTTGATTTCCGACTATATTTGGAGCCTGATCATCTTAAAAATAAAATAAAATTTAAAAAGACTAATCTTGAGTTCGAAGGTGCAAATGCCAAGTACAAATGCAAAAAAAAATTCAAGAACCACTCCCCTTCCCATCTCCCCACCCCATGCCCCAAGTTTTCCCTCCAGAACCCCACACTGCCTTCCCCCTCAGGGCTTCCCGACCCCCCCCCCCACTATTCCCAGCTTTCTCCTCCCCAGCTCTTGCACACAGGAGCCCCTCTTCTCACCCCTCATCCGGAAGGCCAAATTAGGAGCACCTGCATCTATCCTGGCACCTGTGGGCGGAGCCACCAGGCCGGAGTATGCTCCTCTGTCCTGGCCGATTCATTTGCGCGGGGACCGTTCAGACCTTCAAGTCCCAGCGAAGCATAGACTTCTTTTCCCGCGTTTCAACCCTGCCTCTGAGCCCTGGATCCTCGTGAGTGGAGCAGGTGAGTAGGGAGGGAACCCCCGGCCAGGACAAGTGGCAGAGGAAACATCGCAGCCACCACTGCAAGGTGGAGCAATTGTTTTCTGCCTCCACGCGCATGCCAGGTGGACCAGGAAAGGAAGTAGGGACCAAAATCTCAGGCCTTGGTCCAGAGTGGACCTGGATAGGTGAATGGGGGCGGAATAGGCCCATCTTTCGGGAGCTTTTCTTGATCTCTGCGAGGCGTCCTCCGCTGAGTTACTCTGCTTGACTTCCTTCCGATCTTAAAGGCGCAGGCGGCATCGTTCGCAGCAGATACAAAGAAAGGATTCCTGATGGCAGCGGTCATCTGGATCTTTCTGCTCTTCTGTGGGGTCGCAGAAGTGGCAGGTAAGTTCCGGGACCCCTGAGGCTTGGGAGGACACAGGCCTCCAGGAAAGGCGGATCGCAAGACTATCCAATCAGGATCAACATCCAAGGCTTCTGAGGAGCAGGGGCAGGTCACATTTCACCATACTCTGTTCCTTTCACAGGACAAGGAGAAAGTGGCTTATGGAGAATGGAAACTGGTAGGACGAGGAGGCAGACCTGGGGGGCTAGCGATGCCCCCAGCCCCTCTGCTGTTTACCTGCAGCGTATATAGATGACCCCACAGGGCGTGGTCCTATGTTCCTAAGTTCCTGAGTGCGGGCTTGGGGGGAGGGCAGGAGGGAGGGGACACCATCACACACAGCCCTAGCAGACCAGCTTTTCACATCCCACAATCCTGCCAGAATTTCCAAGACTCTTTGGCCAGAAATTTCCCACTGCAGTTACCCTCAGATCACACCACCTAGGGACCTATCATCCATACTCACCCACTGCCTTTTGGGGGGTTTCTTTTGTCTGTTTTGAGACTGGTTTCACACTTGTCATTCTAAAACCAAGACTGGCCTGGAAATCTCTGTGTCAGGCAGCTGGAGGAAAATTTGACTGAAAGTCACCTTTCTTAGCCTCCCAGTGCAGAGATTGCAGCCACCACACTCAGCCTCACTCCCACCTGAATTACTAAACTAGTAATTCCCTTACCTGCCAGTTGGGTTGAGAGTCTCTTTAGCCCTTTCTTCTGCCAGTTGGCACCACCTGTCCCTGACTCAGGACACATTGCTACAAGCCCCATCCCTCTCTCCCAAGAACATTGCAGCAGGAAGGGTGCACTTTTTCCCTACTGTGTTAGGAGTGTGAGTGGAGCATTTGTAAGCTTCTGCCCTGCACTCCAGGCCTATCTAATCTACCTCCTAGGGAGACAGCATCATACCATGCATGGACTTAGACAGGAGTCAGTTACTTTGTCTGTAAAGGGGAAGACAATTTGATGGCATTTAACAAATCCTAAAATAAGAAAGTCTAAATTAAGAATGTACATATATACTTGCAGTTGCTTAAAAATCCTGATGAAATACAAATCTTGGCTCAAAAGTCAAAGAAAGTGGATGTAGGAAGAGCAGAAATTTATAGTCAGTGTTCTGTCTCCTTAACACATATGATGGCAAATAGCTGATAAAGCAATGAGGCTGATCTGTAGAACACAGTGTGGTAAGAGCACGTGAGAGAAAGAAGAGCGGGCACCTAGTGGGCAGAAGCAGAGAGAGTACAAGGCAGAGGGTCCCACAGGCGTGTACCCAAAGATCCAAAAACCATCCTACTTCTGTCTTTTTCTTTTTCTACTTTTTATTTTTATAGATCACAGTTAACATTTATTAAATTTCAGTGCAAAAACTAATTTATTTAATTTTTTTAAAATTCTTCCCTAGATTTACAAGCACATCGGGCAATTATTCCCCCAAACCCCCATCTTCCTCCTTCTTCCCTCCCCTCCTTTCTTCCCTCCCTCACCAACCTTCATCAACTCATCTCACTCCCTCCCACCTACCTGTCTATCTGCTTTTCTGGGTCCCAGGGTTTCCTCTGGATCATCTGTTCTAGTGGCGGTTCAGGTTCTGAGGCAAAGTGGCCCTTCCCTGGGCAGAACCACTGATGGGGTACTCCCTTTTATCTGTCTAGTCCTATTCCCTAAGATTCCCAGTGCATGTAATTATGTCCTGAGATCCTCACTAGTCTATGGGGTTACTTTGGTGTGTCAGTCATTATGCAGGTCTAGAAAGGACAAGTCTCATTGCAGTGAGTTCCTGTTAACGTAGACACAACTTTGGCAGAGATATTCAAACGTAGCAGTTGTATTACAACAAGGTCCGCAAGACATCTCAAAGTTATGATTTTTACTTTACTTGGACTGCCCTACACAATTCGTTCTGCCTCCTTCTGCAAAGTGCAGCTCCTGCTATGAGCAGCTCCTAAGCAGTTATTTGGGAAAATGACCAATGCACACTTGCATCACTGAACACCATGAGTTGATGGGCATGTCAACCTGAGTTCACAACCAAGCCCTGGAGCTCAGGAGGACATATGGTTCAGTCCCATGGGGGTGGACTTAGGGAGAATGAATCTCAGTCATTAAGAGGAATGCTTTGGAAAGAGTTAGAACAAGATATAAGAGAAGGAATGGAGTTGGGAGAAAATGTGAAGAAGGGAGAAAATGAAGGGTACAGGAAGGATGTCTTCAAGAGAACAGGAGAGGAAATTGCTCAAAAATAAACAGACAAAAGCAACTCATAAAAAAATCCAGTGATCCACCTTGTGTGACAGGGAGGTTTTGCTATGGGAGAAGGAAGATCCTACTTTGACATCTCCTTTTCCATTTCTACATAAGTATTTGTACTGCGTACTAGCTAAATGCTTCTTTAATGAAACAAGCTTTACTTAAGATTTCAAAAATTGGGGGCTGGAGAGGTGGCTCAGGGGTTAATCCTCTGCCTTGCAGGCAGAAGGTCCTGAGTTCGGAACCTAGACCCCACATATAGATGCCTGACGTAAGCAGGGGCGGCCTGCACTTCTGGTCCTGGTAGGGCAGAGCCTGTGAATCCCCGGCAGAGTAAACAAGGAGGAGGTGGAGGCGGTCCATGGTGATTCCCGTATTCGCCCATAGTTCTACACACACACACACACACATACACACACACACACATGTACGCACACACACAATTGAATAAATAAAAAAAAGATTTCAAAAATTGGTAAACACAGTCTTTGAGATTGATTTTGGGCAGTACTTTCCCCACACCACCCTAACCCTTCACCACTCCCACCCCATCCTGCACATACCCAGGAGAAAGTGTACGTGTACGTGCCAGGCTCCTTCTTCCCATTTCTCTGTGCTGTCTACGTAAGAGAACATCCCCGGATACTGCAGCAAGTAGGAGCCTGGAAAACTAGGGGCCATAAGCATGCTGGACACAAGAACTGGCTGAGGAGAGATTGAGGCTCCATGCTGATCAAAGGCTGAGGTTAAGTTTATGGGAGCCTCAGTGGACACTATGCTGGGCACTGTGGCCACAGGTGGGAGCTCCCTTCCACTGCCTACTTCCACCATCACCCTATGAACTTTCTCCTGAACACCAGACCATGAGGAGTCTGTCTTACATCCCATGAGGCCTCCTCTTTCTTTACATTATGGTGCTTCTTTGTGGCCTTATTATAAGTCTCAGGAAGATTAATATTAACAGCAACTTCGCATATTTTCTACCTCACAACCATGGTAAAAATCACTAAAGGTGGTGTTCACTTGAATCCTTGGGACACTGTGTGAATCTAGTGTCTTGCCAACATAAGACACTTAGAGATGGCACAGGACTGAAGCTCCTGATGATGCTGGACACATGGAATGAAAGCTGCTGCCCCTGACAGTCAGACCCTGAAGAGGGAGATGGGGGGTCCCTGAAACAAACATGGCCCCCGTGTCCCTACCTTGGCCCTAACCTCCATGTTTCTTTCACAGATACACATTCTCTCTACCTCAACTTCACTGTCAAAGCTCAGTCTGAAGACGGGCAGCCCTGGTGTGAAGTCCAGTGCTCAGTGGATAGAAATCTCTTACTTCAGTATGACGATATCAACAAGGACAAAGCTGTGGGTCCCCTGGGAAAGAAGGTCAATGGCTCTGAGACATGGAAAGATTTGACTGATACTTCCAAATCCATTGGACAAGAGCTCAGGATGGCACTAAGTCATCTTACCATAGAACCAGATAAAACCAATAACAGGGGTAAGTATAGGATGGTTAGCAACAGAGAGGGTCGGCAGAGCACATGCAGGCAGAGCATGTGCATGTGTTTGTGTGATGAACAGAGCTAACGCTGGTCCAAACGTGGCAGCACATGGTTACAAATGGGAAGAAAGAGGAGGTGAGGGAGGAAAGAACAGCAGCCCCTATGCTGTGGAGAAAGCTGATTTGGGGGAGGTGAGGTTTGAGTGACGATGATGGTTTGAGTTTGTTTTGCAGGTCAGCGCATCTTTGCAGGCCAGGGTGTTTTATCAGCTTGAAGGAAAAAGAAAGGTCGTCTTCGTGGAGTTCACCATCAATGGACGGTATCGCTTCTGCTTTTTATCCAATAACTCAACCCTGGATCTCCATGAATCCGAAGCTGACAAGATCCTGGAGGAATTGAAAAATCTTAAGTGACCTGGTAAAGGAAATCATGACGCTTCCCCAGTGGTGACGCTTTAATGGCTCCAGGAATGCTCAAGAGCACCTTGACCGAAATAGGCAGTGGAAGTAAGCATGGTAAATAAGGGTAGAACTGACATTACCATAGCTGACCTCGCAGGTGAAGCGATGTGAAGACTCCCTCTGAAGGTCGAGTGTTTTCCTGGGTGAATGTTCAGCACGTGTGTCAATGGGAAAATTGATCTTGTGTCCTCTGTCAGGGATAAGGTGACGGACCCACACAAAGAATTTCTTACCATCCTTTTTCCTTCTCCAGAGTCTCTTTCCCCACTGCCACTGCCACCCACATCAGGAGTGTTTGGTTTATATTGCAAAGTCGGGCCACCTTACCTCCTAAAGCCTGTTGTCATTGGTGGGACACAGTGGACAAGTTACCTAATTGAGTGGTACAAGCTAAATAAAGTGAGGACCGGAGGTCTGGAAAGC
>JALPQD010000036.1:7148236-7312919 GCA_023101885.1 Typhlomys cinereus
AAAGCTTGCTGGTGACGCGGATCTATAGAAGGCGAAGGAGTTGCTCGGTTAAAGAGTGAAGATCCTTCCAACTTGCAGATTAAGAAGTTGTATCAGAAGGACACAACTTGGTCTGCACTAATAATGAGGGAGAACAGTCTCTCATCTTGGAGCTGGTGGCCCCCCATTCGCCCAGGTCATGCTTTTGCAATAGAGAAGTCCAAGCATGCCAGGACTGGTGGAGTGTTTTCAAGTTTCCAGAGAGAATCAGAAGCAAAGAGAGGCTGGAAAAAACTCTGGGCCCCTGAAGGTTAAGGCAGGAGGTGAGAGGGAACCAGCAGAGAGACAAGGACTTGGCAGTGTACCTGAGTTGCCATCACCCTCTTCGCTCTGTGTGTGTGTTTGCGCACTGGTGTGTGTAGGCAAGCTATTCTACATATGTTACGCCACTGACATAGAGAAATCACTCGCTTATTTATCCATTGTGGTATCTAACAGGTTATCTACCTCACATCCAAAACACAATTGGTAGTCTCTAGTGTATCTACTGTGATGATTAATTTTGAGTTGCCTAAGAGACACACTTTTTTGTGTGTGTCTTTAAGGGAGCTCCCAGAGAGGTTTAACTGAGGAAAGAAGGTCAACTCTGAATGTGGGTGTCTGGAGTCCTGTACTGAGTAAAAAAGGAAGAAGGAGACCGTTAAAGAGCCTGCATTTCCAGTTCTCAGCTCCCTGATCCATCAAGATGTGAGGAGTTAGTTCCATGTCATGCTTGTGCTGCCATGAGTCTCCTTGTCTTCCCCACCACAATGGACTGTATCCTCTTAAATTGCAAGAGAAAATAAATCCTTCCTCCATTAAGTTGCTTCTAGTCAGGTGTTTGGTCACAATAATGACAAGATATATTTCCAGTCTTTCAGTTGGTCCACTTTAGTCACACACAAAAAGAAATTCAAGCCAACGAACAGCAAAACATCTCATGTAAAGGGACGGAATAAATCCCCCAAAGTCTTATTCCTTGAAATGCGCAAGTGATGATCATGAAGGAAGAATTTTTCCTCTCAGCACTCAGGACCACTGTAGGATGTCCTGTGCATACATCCTCCTTGCTCCATCTCACCCCTACGTACCCCTTGCTCTCCACCATCCTGGTGGTTAAGGGTTGGACTCGCGTACCTCTCTGTCCTGCCTCCAGACATTCTGTTCTAGTCTCTGTTTAGGATCCTGTTTCTCCTGAGCAATCATCCTTCCAAGACAGACACAGAGATCACCTGCCAGTGTCTCCTCCTCACTCTCCAGGGAAAATCATTAATACTCACTCATGTACACGAATCCTTGATTCTCCAGAAAGAGTGTCTGGTTTTTTAATGATTGTTTTTCAAGGAAAGGAGTCTTTAGGAATACATTACTTCCCTTTACATGTTATAGTTTGGGTTTTGATGGGCTGGGTTTTTTGTTGTTGTTGCTTGCTTTTTTTTTTTTTTCCCAAAAAGACCTACTAGAGAACTGTGACTTTATGATTGCATGACAAATCACATTTGCCAGGAAATCAGATGCTTCCAAGCTCAGGATTCTTCTCACATTTGGGGGTTTACTTTACTACACAGCCACCCATGACCAAATGATTCCCAAATCATGGGTTTTATTCCAACATCTGTTTAATTCACTGCAATGGTCACTGCAGTCATGCTTCAAAGGACACTACATGCATCCCTATGTCAGCTGTCACGTGACAGGGAGGGGAGGACCCAGTGGCCTTTGGCCTCTGTGGAGATTGTAAATAACCTGAGGTGAGGACTCAAAGAGCCCCTCAATTTCCCTCTGTCCATCCACTGGGCCTTTTCCCCCATTAGATGAGAAAAGTAGACTAGACCCCACTACGCATTTCCCACAGTCACCAAGTAGACAGATCAGCACCTACTGACCACCAGCCCCAGTCCTTAGGTTCTGGAAACGTGGAGGAGTTCTGTACCAAGGATCCAGCCTCTGCTGGACGACAGAGCACAAAGGGAACACCTTAGGTGCAAAGAAACAGAAATGATTTCCACCTGATTCACTCTGTCCCACAGTGCCATCTGGAGACTGGAATGTAGCAAGGCCGAAAACAGAGATGCGTCCCAGATGTGTGAGTAGAGAAGGCCATGCAGAATGATCTGAATGAGGCAGAACAGAAAGACAGGAAGGAGTCTGGTAACAGTCCCTGAAGAATTCCAGCACAATTAACATTTGTTGCGAAGAATGCATGCAGAGATTCCCTATGAGCTACAAGCCAAGAAGAGATTCCCCCCGCATCTAAAAAAAGAAAGTTGGATGGCATCTGAGGAACTATATCAGAAGTTGGCCACTGGTCCACGCCCGTGTGTGCATATATACATGTGCACCTACATACGCAGAAAAGAAAGAAAGAGAGAGAAAGAGAAAGAAAGAAAAAGAGAGAGAAAAGAAAGAAAGAAAAAAAGAAAGAGAGAGAGAAAGAAAGAAAAAGAGAGAAAGAAGGAAAGAGAAAGAAAAAAACAGAAAAAGGAAATCTCAAGATAGCGGCGAAATTAGTTTGAGAAGTCCAAACTATTAACTGGGAAGAAGCTCCTTTTGAATCCAGAACTTTCTTAAAAGTTCAGAATTTGCAAGAACACAGCATTGTTGACAAGATAGCAGGTGTGTGGATATGTACATTGTGTGTGTCTGTGAAGGTCCAAGGATGATTTGGGGAACTATTCTGGATTTCTCTCTTCCTTTTTGCTTTGCGCTGGGGTGCAGGATCTAGACCTCAGGTCCTTCTACTTAAGAGGCAAAAATATGAACCCCTGAGCCATTGCTCTAGCCCCTAAAAACTGTTTTTAATTATGTTGATTTCCGACTATATTTGGAGCCTGATCTTAAAAATAAAATTTAAAAAGACTAATAATCTTCAGTCCGAAGATGCAAATGCAAAGTACAAATGCAAAAAAAAAAGGGATTTCAAGAACCACGCCCCTTCCTACCTCACCACCCCACGCCTCGCGTCTCCCCATCCACGACCCCACACCTTCCTCCCCCTTCAGGGCTTTTTCTCCTCCCCGGCTCTTCCACACAGGCGCCCCTCTCCTCCCCCACCCCACCCCGGAAGCGGGAGGAGGGAGCGCGGCGTGGGTGGAGCGGCCTCCTCCGTCCTGGCACGTGTGGACGCGGCTCCAGGCTGGAGCGCGCGCCTCTGTCCGGGCCCATTATGCGACATCTCAGGCCTTGAGGTCCCAAGACTTCTTTTCCCGCCTTTCAACCCTCCTCTGCGCCCCGATCCTCGTGGGTGCGGCAGGTGGGTAGGGAGGGGACCGCGGTCAGGACAAGTGGCGGAGGGGACATCGCAGCCACCGCTGCTGGGGTCAGTTCCTGTCGCCAAGTCCACGTGCTGCCGGTGGACCAGAAAGGGAAGGAGGGACCAGAGCCTCGGGTCGTGGTCTGCAGGGGACCTAGATAGACGAGCGGGGGCGGAATAGACGAGGCGGATCTTTTGGGAACTTTCCTCCTCTCTGAGCCCAGTCCTCCGCGGAGTTACTAGACTTCCTTTCGATCTTAAAGGCGCAGGCGGCCTCGCTCGCCGCAGACATGGAGAAAAGATTCCCTAGGACGGCAGTCATCTGGATCTTTGTGATCTTCTGTGGGATCCCAGAGCTGGCAGGTAAGTTCCGGGGACCCCTGAGGCTTGGGAGGACACGGGCCCCCAGGGAGGACGGCTCCCCAATCAGGACCGGCATGCGCGGCTTCTGAAGAGCCGCCGCAACTCATTCATCACTTGCTCTGGTCCTTGGGTGGAGGAAGGAGAAAGTGGCTTATGGAGACGGGCAACTGGTTGGACAAGGGGGGAGACCTGGGGGGCTAGCGATGCCCCCAGCCCCTCTGCTGTTTACCTGCAGCATATATAGATGACCCCACAGGGCGTGGTTCTATGTTCCTAAGTTCCTGTGCGCGGGTGGGGGAAGGGTGGGGGGAGGGGAGGACAGGAACACCATCACACAGCCCTAGAAGACAGCTTCTACATCCACAGACCTGCCAGAATTCCCAGGGCTCCTTGGCCAGAAATTTCACACCACTGCAGTTACCCTCAGATCGCACCACCGAAGACCCATCAGCCATACCCACTACTGCCTTTTGGGGGGTTTGCTTTTTTTCTGTCTTTTTGAGACTGGTTTCACACTAACCACTTATTCTAAAACCAAGACTGGTCTGGAAATCTCTGTGTCAGGCAGCTGGAAGAATTTGACTGAAAGTCACCTTTCTTAGCCTCCCAGTGTCCAGATTGCAGCCACCACACCTAGCCTCATTCCCACCTGAATTACTAAACTAGCTCCCAGCTTGCCTCCTCTCACCTGCCAGTCAGGTCCAGAATCTCTTTAGTGCCCTCCTCTGCCAGTTGACACCACTTATCCCTGACTGAAGACATTGCTACAAGCCCCATCCCCTCTCAGCCAAGGAACATTTTAGCAGGAAGGGTGCACTTTTTTCCTGCTGTGTTAGGAGTGTGAGTGGGGCATTTGTAAGCTTCTGCCCTGCACTCCAGGCCTATCTAATCTACCTCCTAGGGAGACAGCATCATATCCATGCATGGACTTACACAGGAGTCAGTTACTTTGTAAAGGGCAAGACAATTTGATGGCATTATCAACTCCTAAAATAATAAAGTCTAATTAAGAATATGTATATTTACTTGCAGTTGTTTAAAAATCCTGATGAAGATACAAATCTTGACTAAGAGGTCAAAAAGAAAAAGTGGATGTAGAAGAGCAGAAATTATAGTCCGTATTCTGTCTCCTTAACACATATGATGCAAAATAAAGCAATGAGCTGATCTGTAGAACACACTGTGGTAAGAGCATGTGAGAGAAGAAGAGCAGGCACCTAGTGGGCAGAAAGCAGAGAGAGCACAAGGCCGAGGGTCCCACAGGCGTATACCCAAAGATCCAAAAACCATCTACTTCTTTCCTTTTTCTTATTTTTACAGATCACAGTTAACATTTATTAAATTTCAATGCAAAAACTAATTTATTTTTTTAGTTTTTTACTTTTTAAAATTTTTTCTAGATTTACAAACATATGGGGCAATTATTCCTGCTCCCTCTTTTCCCCTTTCTTTCCTTCCCTCCTTTCCTCCTTCCTACCTACCTATCGGCTTCTATGGGTCCCAGGGTTCCCTCTGCATCGTCTGCTCTAGTGGGGTTCAGACCTCTGTGGCAGACTAAGTGGCCCTTCCTTGAGCAGACCCACTGATAGGGGTGCTCCCCTTCCCTGTCTAGTCTTATCCCCTAATGCTCCCACTGCATGTAACTATTTCTCCTGAGATCCTCACTAGTCTATGGGGCCTGTTGGTTGATATGTCAGTCATGCAGGTGTGGTAAGGACAGTCTCATTGCAGTGAGATCCTGGATGCATCAGCCCTGCCTTGAGTGGAATGTCTTGTCCAGCAGTGGACCTTCCCATCTGTAGGTTCTTTTTTTTAATTAATTAATTAATTAATTCAATTGGGCATGTGTGCATGTGTGCGCGCGCATGTGTGTAGAACCACGGGCGAATTCGGGAACCACCATGGACCGCATCTCCTCCTTATTTACTCTGCCCCAGGATTCACAGGCTCCACCCTACCAGGACCAGAAGCGCAGGCCGCCCCCGCTTCTGCCCGGCGTCTATACGTGGGGTCTAGTATCCGAACTCAGGACCTTCTTCCTGCAAGGCAGAAGCTTAACCCCTGAGCCACCTCTCCAGCCCCCCCCATCTGTAGGTTCTTACAGTCTTACCACTCCCTCTTCCACAAGGTTCCCTGAGCCTTAGGATGGGGAGAGATTTGGTTGGTCTGATTCCCGGTGAGCAATACAGGGTCACTGGTACTTTTCATTCTGGTTGGCTATTGTCTATTTCACTCCCTTCTACTTCTGCTGCTGTAACAAATATGTGAGATAATCAACTTCCAAAAAGAAAAGGTTATTTGTGCTTGTAGAGGTTTCAGCCTGTGACCCGACGGCCCCATTGCTTGGTGCTGATCACTGCGGCCCACTACTGTGGCTTGATGGGAAGAGTCTGCTGAAGGCCTGGTGCCCAGTGCAGTCATGTCAGAGTCCACAGTCACTTATTCTCTGCACTTTGGTCAGTTGTGCTTCTCTGCATAACACATTTTTCATAGCAACAGGATGCTTCTTGGCTGAGTGCTAAGAGCTTTATTAATCTATGGGTACAGTGATACATTTTTAGATGGCAGCTTACTATCAAGCGCTTAATAGTTAACACTAAGAAAATTCTTCCTACCTAGGACCCATAGTCTCACCTTCCACAGAAGCTTGGCTCCGTTTACAGTAGCAAGCATGTGTACCCTGCTGAAAAGCAGGCCTTAAATCCCATCAGAAAAGCATTGGTTACCCTGTACTTCACATGGCATTATCTTTAATTTTTAATTCAACAGGCTAGTCCTCAATCCTCCAAGTCTGATTTGGGTAGTGATTACCCTCCATCACCCTCAAATCCCTCCTACACTCACACAGGACAAAGTGTATGTGTCTGTAAAGGGCTCCGTCTTGCCCGATTATCTGGGCAGTGACATAACAGAGCAGGCCCAATGTGGTGGCTCCGCTGGTCATCTTTGCTTCGAGTAGAAGCCTGGAAGACAAGAGGCCCTAAGCATGCTGGGATACAAGAACTGGATGGGGAGGGAGTGGAGAGATTGGGGCTTCCTGCAGATCAGTCTCACATTGAACTCTTCTTGAGAATGGGGTCAAAGCGATATTTGGGCAGAGAGGATCCAGAAATCTGTAAGTCTGTGGGGGCCTCAGTGGACACTAGACTGGCTACGGTGCTGAGAGGTGGAGCTCCCCTCAAGTGCCCACTTGCACCGTTGCCCTCGAACCCTCTTCTCAATAACAGCCACATGTCATGTGTCCCAGGTTGACTCTTTTTCCTTTACAATACAGTGTTTGGTCATACTGTGACTCTCGGGAACACATACATTAGCAGCATCTTATGTATTTCATACCTCACAGCCATGGTAAAACTCACTAAAGGTGTTTTTCACATGAATCCTCCTGGGGATACTGTGTACATTTGTGGTTTCCAGGTAGCATCAGAGTGTCTTGAGAGATGGCACAGGACTGAGGATCCTGACAATGAGGGACACATGAAATGGAGGCTGCTGCCCCTGACAGTCGGACCCTGCAGAGGAGGATGGTGGTCACTGAAACAAACATGTCCCCCTTGTCCCTGTCTGGGGTCTCACCTTCATGTTTTCTCTCACAGATACGCATTCTCTCTGGCTCGACTTCACTGTCAAAGAGCACCGGTATGAGGTCCAGTGCTCAGTGGATGGAACTCCCTTCCTTCAGTATGACAATATCAACGAGACTAAAGCTTCGGTTCCCCCAGGAAACAAGGTCAATTGCCCTGAATATCTAGTTGGCAAACTGACATACATGGGGGAAGAGTTCAAGAAGAAGCTGTCTAAAATCGAAGGCAAGTACAGTACTAAGTATGGATGGGGCGCAGACACACAGTCAGCCAGCAACAGAGAGGGACGGCAGAGCACATGCGGGAAGAGCATGTGCATGTGTTTGTGTGATGAACAGAGCTGAACGCTGGTCCAAACGTGGCAGCACATGGGTACAAATGGGAAGAAAGAGGAGGTGAGGGAAGGAAAGAACAGCAGCCCCTACGCCTGTGGAGAAAGCTGATTTGGAGAGGTGAGGGTTTTAGAGTGGATGATGATGGTTTTTGGAGTGTGGTTTGCAGGTCAGCGCATCTTGCAGGTCAGGGTGTTTTGTCAGCGTGAAGGAGAATAAAGAAGTTTCTCCTGAAGTTCACCATCAACGGACAACATCACTTCAACTATTACCCAATGAACAAGACCTGGTCTGAAAATAATACTGAGGCCAGAAACATCATAAATAAATGTGAAAATGATGAAGTACTATTAAAAGATATCGATGTCATGATTGCAGACTCCTTTCACTGGCTGGAGACATTCTCAAACCACCTGCCAAAAACACCAGGTAAGGAGCTTGCTGATTACCCCAAGGTAACCTCAGCAGCATGGAAAAGGTGTGGTAAAGCTCTTTAAGATCTGACAGTTCACTGTGCGGATCTCAGCATGTTTGCATAATGGGAACCTTGATAGTTTGAATGATGTCTTTCTGCCTAGAAGCTATGATGACCACAAGAGTTTCTCACCATTCTCTTCCCATCTCAGTTTCTGCAACCAGTTTCTCTCCATTGCCTTCGTCCAAGGACCCAGGGACTCAAGGGGCCGCCTAGTGTGTCTCCAGGTCTGTATGCAGCCTCAAAACGGCCCAGTTTTTTTCTTCGCTATAGCTGCCCTTCCTTCAACTGCAGTGTCACTTCTATGAAGGTTCCGCTACCTTCTCTGAAGGAAGTACACACCACCATTTGTGCAACATTCAGAAAGTTCTAAGTAGTTAATGAGTTACATAGTATGATCATTGGATGGACGTTTGATTCCCTTGGGGGCTCCACAGGGACATGTTACAAGCTCTGGTCATCTGTCCAGAGAGGTCCTGGTAAAAGAATTGTTACACGTGCGTCCCACAGCTACCTGAGAAAAAAACAGGGTTTAACCAAGATTTTGCTCTTTGTTTAGATTCCCAGAGTACATCTACCACCCCCATCATCATCGGCAGTGTCATCGGTGGGATTGCTCTCATCATCATGTTGTTCTTCATCGTTTGGTTGATGATAAGATACAAGAGAGGTGAGGAGCAGGCTAAACCCCGGCTCTAGGTGCCATGTTAGTCTGGGCACTTGAGAGGAGGCTTCTACTCATGCACCCAAGGCCCTATCTGTGGCAGAAGCTATCTCTCCACTACAAGGATGCCCCGTCGAAGTCTGAGTGCCCACTCCACAGCAGAGTTGGAAGTGACCATTGTTGGCATAGAGCAGGCAGCGTTCACCATGCAACTGTGCACTGAGGGGAGGATAGAACAGGAGAGTTCTCCTGCGGTGAGGCAGGATCAAACACCTGAAGGACTTGAGTCTCAGACTGTACAAAGGAACAGCTGCTAGGGCTGAAAGGAGCCAGTCACTGGCCTGTGATGACCAAGGGTCAGAGGTGAAGGCTGGGCAAGCATATTGCCCACATCTGAAAGATCTCAACTCACAAAGAATTGGTTGTCAGAAATAAAAAAATAGATAAAGCAGAAAACAAAAACAAGAAAGAAGCAAACCTCAGATCGCAGGTCTATGACTTTTCATATGTAGGTGGGCTGCAGAGTTATACACTATTGAGAAATTATTTGAAAGGCATGACTGAGGAAAATGTTAGCTTAGGAAGAAAGGTGAGCACTAGGCTAAAGCAAAGGTATGGTCTCTAGGATCCATAGTGTCTCACAGAGTAAAAAGTTAGAAAAAAGATAAGAGTCATGGACTCAGAGGAATGTGTCATGTCAGGAAAAGGAAACCAAAGCACAGGAATAAAAGTATTTACCAGACCAGAATTTACACAAAGTGAGGGACTGGGGAGAACAAGCTCAGTTATTAAAGAACTTGTTGCACATTAGCACAGGGACTGAGTTCAACCACTGGAAGCAGTGACAAGGCAGGAGAGAGAGAGAAAGGAGAAAACGTGGCATGCTTGTCCTTGTAACCCTAGTACAGAGGGCGCAGAAACAGACAGATCTCTGAGACTCATTGGACAGTCAGCCTAGGCTACCTGACAAGTTCAAGGTCAGTTCAATGTCAGTGAGAAACACACACACACACACACACACACACAGATGATGGGACTGTGAAGATGACTCAGTGGCTAGAGCACTTACTCTACAGTCATGAGGACCTGACTTCAAATCACTAGCACTCAGCATAAAAGGCAGGTATGGCTGTGTATGCAGCAAGCTCAGGACTGGGAGACAGGAGAGACAAGGTCCCCAAGAGCCACTGGCCAGCCAGGCTAGCCCAAGTGGCGAACTTCACAATGCAGTTGGGGAAGCTGTCTCAACACAGGTTGAAAGCTACAGGAAGACTTTGTGACAGCCTGCTGTGGACTCCACATGCATTCATGCAGAGATCTGCATATTCACATGGATGCTCCATGCACACACACACCACACACTCATCACACACCACATATGCACGAGTGCACGCGCACACACACACACACACACACACACACACACACACACACCAATAAAATTGGGACCAGCAAAATGGCTCCACAGGTAAACACCCCTTCACATGACAGTTGTCCTCTAGTTTCCACATACATGTACTCCTCTCTTCCCCCCCTCATTTCCCTATCTCCCTCCCTCCAGTAAATAAATAAAATGTTTTTCAGTTGATTAGATTTAAATGTTGACAGAAACAAGCTCATGGCATCCTGAGGATGAGCTCTGGTCTACATGCACCTCACATGACTGCACACGCATGCACGTACACACTTACACTCGAATACACACCATAGATGAAAACAAAGCAGGTGAGCTCTCAGAGAGGAGATGATGCCTGAGAGAGCGAATGAGAAAAGAAATTCCTTGGCTTTATCTTGGGCACCACTTTTGTGGAGTAGTACTTGAATAGGTACAAGGTGGGCACATCAGTGTCTTGTTAGGCAGTTAATTTTATGATGTCATCTGTCCTTCCTGACACTGGGCATTTGGAGTGAGGCACCAGGAGTCATGAGGAGTAAGCTCCTCACTGTTTGCTTAAGTGTCAGAAGTCATTGGGTCTGGGTCCTAGCAGTGAGGGTCTGGATGATGAGGGTCTGTAATGTCAGTGCTGGGTTTTGCTTTTTATTCTTTTTATTCTCATTTGTCTCTACATTTTCCCTCTGACAGATCAGCGAAATCACCTGATGAAGAAGGACAACGGTGGGTCCTGCCCTGCATTGTTGGTCTGTTCAGGAATGCAGAGAATAAAAGGGAGACGACTGAGCCACAGCGTGAAGAGCAGGGTGGGAGGTTACTGCAGGACACTGAAGGTTCCAATCTGCAGTCACTTGGAGATGAAGAGATCTCGACTTCGGTGGAAGATGCTACAAGTCCTGCAGATGGGGAGATCTCAATCTCAGTGGACAGGGCTACATTTCGTGCACATGGTAATGGTGGATGTCTCTGAGGCAGCGCCCTAGGGCTTCAGTTGCTGCTGCTGCTGTCCTTGACTGAGGTCAGAATTGGCCTTTTTCCCCACTGTCCTCACCACCATCACACTCTGGATATTACCCTCTCCTTCTACATGTGGGTGCTCAGCACTAAACAGGTCATCGGGCTTGGTGGTAATCACCGTCACCCTTGGAGCCATAACACCAGCTCAGTGTGTCCTTCTTACCAGGCATGTTGCAGTTCGCTGCATGGTTGCTGATAAACGACCATCAAACGGCTTAAGGGAACAAGGGGTTTATTTGCTCTTATGATTGCTGATTACAGTTCTCAGTCCAACTTGACTGGAGAGCTCACAACAATACCAGGGCCGAGGGAGCTGACCACACCATCTCTATGTAATGGCTGAGAGAGGGATGATCCTTAGTTGCCAGACCAGCATGTCTGGCCAAGTACACAGAAGGATGCCAACTTTCTTAACCAGCTCTCAGTATTTTATTCTGTTCAGGGCCTAGTCCTACCCACTACAGGCTGGGCCTTCCCTATCAGCTAGACAATCTCATGTACGTTTGCTCTGGGCTTAACCCAACAGTGTACTAATTCCCCAAAAACGTGCCCACAACTCAAACCCTCAATAATCAAGTTGATACCCGCGCCTAACTATGGTACTCCACCCCTTGTCAACTTGACAAAAAATAGCACTTTTAAACTGTGATCTTCAATCCTTGTCCCCATAGTCGTTCAAAGTTATATTAAAAATATCAATATACTTCATAGAAAAATTTGAAATGTTCTCTCATTAAAACTTTAGTTATTCAAGACTCTAATTTAACAGGTTTTTAATCTCTGGCCAGGGGGTGGAGCCAAGGGCATTGAAGGAGCAGCAAAAGTGAAAAAAAAAAAAATCAACAAATCATAATCCAGAACATCAGAGACTCTATATCAATCACCTGGAACTAGGCCAGCCTAATCTCTCCCCATCCTGAAGCTCAGGGAAATATGCGGAAGAGGGGGCGGTAAGATTGTAAGAGCACAAGGACGGGAGGAATGATATGCAAGACACTCGACACAAGTTAGGGCCGAAGCAATCATATTTGGACTTTACATGCCCTGAACAATGTTCAACACACTATTGACCTCACAAAGTCTAGCATTTGCTAAAGGCACTAGGATCCTTGGAGGCAAGGGATTGACAGCCACAGTAGTGTTCCTATGCTTAACGGGAACACAGGAAAGGGTTCTGGGAAATGCCACTGGGTCCTTGCACCTCATAGGAGAGGAGGACCCAGAGGAGAATTTGGCATGCACATTGAAGGATGCTCCAGGGATGGGAAGGGGAGGCACTGGGGGATGGGAGGGAAGGGGGAGGGGAGGGGGCACAGGGGGATAGGGGGTTGGAGGGAGGGGGGGACCGGTGTACCTGTTAAGTTTGTATGAGTGGAAATAAAAAAAAACTTTAGTTATTAAAATGTTGGAACTGAAAGTTTTAAAAAAAGTCTCCAATCTTTTAACTGTAAGAGTCTATCAAACCAAAATATGTTAATACTTCAACAAGAAAAAACATCAAAATAGAAGTATCATGACACAAAAAGAAAACATTACATTAAAATCAAGTCCAGCAAATCAAATACTTCACCCTGTATTTCAATGTCCATCTCTATTGCTCATTATGTAGTCATGATAGTTCAATGATTCTAGACATTCCCAGTCCCTGTTTGCAGCTCAAAGTTGTAGAAACAAGAGTTCTGAACCAAGCTGAACCTCCACTCGCAGCTGTTCTCAACATACATCCCAAAGTTCTGGCATTTCCAGCAGTACTCTGGGTTCGCCTCTGCAGCTATAAGCTTCACCTTTCCTTGTAGGAACTCTATGCCTGCCACTTGATGCCAAGTATTTGCTACTTTCCATGAACCCCTCAATCGTACATCAAAACAAGTATCACCTAGGGGACGCTGCCAGATTCCAAAGTGAGGCTGAAACGTAGCTTGGTCCACTGGAGCTATGGTTGTACCAACTTTCGCATGCCAACTCTGGAAAGCCTCTTTCTAGGTAGCCAAAAATTCTGAAGGGCAAGAAATGGCTTCAACTTGGGCTTTCAGCCCCTGAAGGAATCCTGGTTTCACACCATGGAATCACTCACTATATGGTAGTGTTCATGTCTTCTACCATCCCAATGCAAAGCACTAGGTTTTCCTTCAGTGATACCTGTCATGGTTAGGCACAGGTGTTGTCAACTTGACAGTTGAGGGTTTGAGCTCTGGGCACATTTGTAGAGAATTAGTGGTTGTGTTAGGCCCAGAGCAAACCTGCAGGAGATTATCTAGCTGATGGGGAAGGCCCAGCCTGTGGTGGTGGGACTAGGCCCTAAACAGATGAATACAGTGCTGAGATCAGTTGAGGAAGTCAGCATCCTTCTGTACGCTTGACCAGACATGCTGATCTGGCAAGTAAGGATCATCCCTTTCTCAGCCATTACCTAGAGATGGTGTGGCCAGTTCCCTCAGCCCTGGTGTTGGTGCATGCTTTCCCATCAAGCTGGACTGAGAACTGTAACCAGTAATTATAAGAAAATAAACCCCTTGTTTCCGTAAGCTGTCTGATGGTCATTTACCAGCAACTATGCAGGCTAACTGCAACAGAAGTTGGAACCCAGAAAGTGGGTGTTGCTGATATATCTGACTAAGTGGACTTTTTGGCATTTGCATGGTTTTTCTGGACAAAGTTTGAAATGTTTGAAGATTTTGACTTGTGAATTACCAATACTGTTCTGCAGAGTTTGGTAGCCATTTGGAAAATAGTGATGCTGAGAGAGTTGTGAATTGTTTGGGCCCAGTTTCTGATGAAGGGAATGAGGACTTTGATAAGCTGAATTTAAAGACGATGGACAGGTTTGCTTGATAGAGGAGAGCTGCGTTGGCAGCCCTGAGGATTTGCATGAGGAAAAGGCAGGTAGCCAAATAGCTGCCATTTTTGGAAAAATGAGCATCAGTGAAGGAAAACTAAGTGACTTGAACTGGGATGGTGGAAGATGTGAAAATCACTGTATGGCAAGTTTGTGGTTTGAAAACCCAGATTCCTTTAGGGGCCCAAAGCCCAAGTTAAAGCTGTTTCTTGCCCTTTGGTTGTTTGGCTGCCTAAAAGAGGCTTTTCCATCATCAGCACACAAAACTTGGTACAGCTGTGGCTCGAGTGGACCAAGCTACATTTCAAACTCACTTCAGAATCTGGGAGCGTACCCCATATGGTACTGGCGTTCAGGTGGTGTACGATTATGGGGTTCTTGGAGAGCAGCAAAAGCTTGGTACCAAGTCACAGGCATAGAGTGCTTCAAGAGAAGGTGAAGTTTACAGCTGCAAATGAGAATCCAGAGTGTTGGAGATGCTAGAACCGTGGGATGTATGCTGAGGACGGCTGCGAGTGGATATTCAACTTGGTTCAGAGGAACGCTGCTTTTACAACTTCCAGCTGCAAACAGGGACTGGGAATGCCCAGAATCTTTGAGCCACCTTGACTATGTGATAAGCAATAGGAGATGGACACCGAAGTAAAATATGTAGTATTTGATTTGCTGGACTTTGATCTTAATTTAATGCTTTCTTATTACATCATGATACTTCTCTTTAATGTTTTTCTGTTTTAATTTTTTTTTCAATTCAATTGTGCATGTGTGTGCGTGTGTGTGTATGTGTGTGTAGAACCACAGCGAATTCTCGAACCTCCATGGACGCCTCCACCTCCTCCTTGTTTACTCTGCCCCAGGATTCACAGGCTCCGCCCCACCAGGACCAGAAACGCAGTCCGCCCCTTCTTCCGCCCTGCATCTATACGTGGGGTCTAGGATCCAAACTCAGGATCTTCTGCCTGCAAGGCAGAGGCTTAACCCCTGAGCCACCTCTCCAGCCCCTGTTTTTCTGTTTTAAAGTATTTAATTAATCTAATTTAAGATTGTTAAGGTTAAGAAACTTTGAACTTTTAAAACGTTGGATTTGAAACTGAAGTTTTAATGAGAGAACATTTTAAATTTGTCCATGAAATGTATTCACATTTTTAAGCTAACTTTTAACATCTATGGGGATAAGGATTGAAGGTTGTAGTTTAAAAGTGTTTTGTTTTTGTGTCAAGTTGACGTGGTGGAGTGTCGTGGTTAGGCACAGGTGTTGTCAACTTGACAGTTGAGGGTTTGAGCTCTGTGCACATTTGTAGAGATTTAGTGGTTGAGTTAGGCCCAGAGCAAACCTGTAGGAGGTTGTCTAACTGATGGGGAAAGCCCAGCCTGTGGTGGGTAGGACTAGGCCCTGAACAGATGAATACAATGCTGAGAGTTGGTTGAGGAAGTTGGCATCCTTCTGTACACTTGACCAGACATGCTGGTCTGGCAAGTAAGGGTCGTCCCTCTCTCAACCATTAAGTAGAGATAGTGTTACCAGTTCCCTCAGCCCTGGTGTTGGTGTGTACTCTCCCATCAAGCTCAACTGAGAACTGTGACGTAAGCCCTTGTTTCCTTAAGCCGTCTGATGGTCATTTATCAGCAACCATGCAAGTGAACTACAACAATACTCATAACTCAACAACGGCAGTTACTCTGCTGCCTGCCCTTTCCACATCCAGAGGTTCACCGCAGCTCTCCTCTGTCAAGAAAACCAGCCTATCATCTTTAAATCCAACTTCACCAAAGCCCTTCTTCTCCTCTTCACAAATTGGGCCCAAACGATCCATGACTCTCTCACCATCAGCATTATCCAGATGGCCCACTAAACTATGAAAAAAATGGTATTTGTAATCCACAAAGTGAAAATCTTCCAACATTTCAAACTTTGTCCAGAAAAAACTTTCAAAAGCTACAAAACCCAGATAGTCAAATTTATCAGCAACCCCCACCATCCCACCATGGTACCAAATTCTGTTGCAGTTCACAACATTGAGAAGGGTCCAGAGAAGTAAAAGTATCTGAAATAGGAGCCGGCTATGTACGCTCACATGAAAGAAGGAAGCTGGTAACTGTTAGTAGAAAATGTTCTGAGAGGAGCTTTTCCGATTGTCCCTGAGTCCAGTGTGAACCTCCCAGTGAGTGTGTGGAGAGACGCATCTGTGTGAGTAGAGAAGGACATGTCTGGAAACAGCACTCCAGGTGGAAGGAGCCAGGGGAGGAGGAAATGGGAGTCAGAGAGTGGCGAGCCTGGGTGGCTGGGGCAGAGCGGGTCGAGGTGGAGCAGGGGCTGCTGTGAGAGAATCTGCTGAGCTCAGGACAGTTCTGTGGAAGTCGGGGGTCCTGTGAGGGGCCATGAAGCCCAGGTGTAGGGAAGCTGGGGGTCCTTCCCTGCATTCTGACCTATGATTGCAGGGGCCAGTAGTAACCTAATGATGTGTAAGAGGCCAGCATTCTGGCTGTGGGAAAATACAAAGAATATAAAAGAATACAAAAATAAAAAAAAAAAATAAAGATTTTTGTACAAATGAAAATGAGGGGATTTTTCCTCTGTGAGTTGAGAGTTTGACTATCAAACTTAGGCCAGCTTATAAGAATGCTTCCTGAAGAGGAGGCAGAGGGGATGATGGACAGAAGACACCATGGGTCCTTCCAAACCCACTGCTGGCCCTGAAGTGTCCTTGGGGTTGGGGCATCACGGTGTCAAGGTGAGACCCTCAACACTCACTCAAAGGTAAACAGAAACTGGCCACAAATCAGCTCTCAGGGAGGGGGATTCACCATCCTGGAGAAAGCAGAAAGCAGATTACTACAGGCCTCTTGGGTCAGGAAGTCTGGCCAGGAAGGAAAATGGCAGCAAAGTAACTTCCAGCCCTGGACTCTCCTCCCTCCCACATTAAAGGGCATTAACAAGAGCCCAGAGAAGAAAAGCAGGGAGGGGAAAGCAGGAAGGAGCCCTGGCAACTGGTGCTCATCTGCCTGGCTGAGCTGGCTGTCCATAAATCATACGATGAGAGTAAGGGGCTCCAGAAGGAAGAAAAGTCGCCCTGCACCCTCATGGGAAGATTAAAAACCTCCTTATCTCCCCCGATGAACCCTGACCCTTGTTGGGTGAAGGAGCCACAGAGTGGAGGAGGCCTTTGAATCTCAGTGGAGAGCTGCAGGGCCCAATGCTATTCAGGTGCCCACAGCTGTTCTGCCAGCTGCACAGACAGCAGCAGCATGGAGAGAAGCCAGGAGGCGCAAGGAGCTTGTTCCTGACCCACGACACCAAAATGTGGTGCTGGATCCATGAGCCCAGGGCTGGGGGTGAAAGAGATCATCAGACATACATCTCTCCATGTCACCTGCTGGGAACCATCTTGGAAGGGGGCACTCGCCCTGCAGAGATCAAAATCATCTTCTTACTTCAAATCAATGTCTCTGATAGGGCAGCAAGTGGTGAACATGAGGGAAGATGTCCCTGCATCTTCTCCAAAGGATGCCGTGAGCAAGTGAGAACTCCCCAGAGATGAGCACACACAGTCTGCCCAGGTACAGGAGGGCTCGGGAGTGAACATTAGCACTTCAGATACAAAATACAGACAGACAGAAACTTGCTACATTGACAAGGCAATGTGTTAAGTAAGATATGGCCCACATGGGAACGCAGAGGGAAGAAATATTTCTGACCTGAGATTCTCCAACCAGAAGCCATAGGAGATTAAATAAATTTCTCCTGACCAGGTATATTTGTGTCTTCTGATGAGCTGGTCAGCAGGTATCTCAATGTCCCCCAAAACAATACAAGCAATTGCCATGCTCTTGGTTGTTCCCCACAACCTAAAGTATAACCCTCTTCCTGACGACATCACATACGAGGATCACAGAACATGTAGAACACAAGGTGGGATGGATCTGGAAGCTTCCCCCTTGTGCACCAGCCTTCATGGTGCCAGAAGGTGTGATGTAGGCTGCCAGGGGAGAAAAGCAATCAAGGGCTTCATCCGGCTGAGAATGCTGCAAGTTGCAATCACATCCACTCTGGCAAGAGGTGACCATGGGGACAGGAGTGGTATGGCGGTACCAACTGCTTTGTGAATAGATTCAAGGTGGACTTTTCAGCAGGGAACACATGCCTGTGGTTGTAATGCCAGCCAAGTCCTGTGGAAGGGGAGACCCCAGACCTCAGGTTTAACCACAAGTACATGATAATAAACTGCTATCCAAACCTTTATCACTGTACCCATAGATTAGAGACTCTCTCAGCACTCCAGCAAGAAGCATCTTACAAGAGATATTTAATGCAAAAAGCCACAACTAAGCAGAGTGAATAAGGGACTGTGCAGTGCTCAGCTCTAAACATGACATCAAAATCACCCCCATCCCAAGGTTTAGGGAACCTGCAAGAAGAAAGGGCAGGAAATACAGTCTGAGAAGTGGGTAGGATGATATCACGCACTAAATATAGAACTGGGATGGTAAACACAGGCCTGCCACACCCAGGACTAGGGTGCCACATTCCGGAGGACAGCTACACCTATGAACTCTCTATTACCTGTGACCACAATAGGTGGCCTGTCAACATCTCACCATGGATGAGGGGAGATATCTAGAAACAGGACCCCTGCTCTCCAGAGATTTAAGCCTAATGCCCCACAGGAGAAGGGGAGCTTCTTTCCTCATCTATTTCCCCACTGGGAACACATCCATGTCCCCCAGCAAGTACTCAGACATTCTCCAGTACAGACATCCCAGATGAAACCCAGTGGGCCACACATGTAAAAAGATGTGAACGTCAGACCAGCCAGAATGGAGAAAGTATGAAGTGGGGCAGGAGGGGGGATGGGATGAGTAGGAAGGGATGAAAACACACAAATTTGTTGTATTTATATACCAAAGAATTAGAATAGGATGGGAAGGGGAAGGGGAAGGGGAGGGAAGGGGAGGGAAGGAAGAGCAGGAAACAGGCCGAGCACCACATTGCAGAAGGAGCCAGACATGGAAGACATCACTGCTGTGCAGAGGTTCTGGGGAGGAGGAGGCTGAATCCTCTGTCCACTTCCTGCTCATGACACAGCGCAAGAAACAAAGCACTAAAACCCAGTCCTCACAACCTAGGTCCAGGAAAATTAGATAACACTAAACCATAGAAACACAGTGACAGGATCTGAGAGTTCACAAATGACTGTTATCACACACAGTGGTTTTGCAGGCTTTATTTAGATGACCTGAAAGAGCCAAATCAAGATCATCTGCGTTACAGAACTTTCCTCTCAGCTGCTACTGAAAAGAACTCCTCTGGGGCTGGCACAGGGCAGGCAAGCTGTGAGGTGCAAGGTCCACCCTGCTGTTTTCCCTGTGCACAGAAAAAAGGCTAAATCCTGTATTTATTTCACATGCCAAATCAGTTCTAGAGAACAGACTGCTAAGTTATGTACTTAGTTGTGGTGATATAACTTCCTTATCACTTGGAATTCACTTCCAAATAGAGGATGTGAAAAGGTACCAAGAGTCTGAGACCAATTCCCCTGGGCCTGCTAGATTTTGCCAACAACAGATGGTATCTGGCGACCAAGTGAAGATTTTCTTCCATGACTTAAGTAACGACAGATTAAGTTCTGTTATAGGGATGGACTATGTTGCTCAGTGGATAAGGTGTGTGCTTGAAAAAGTGACAACCTGTGTTCCACCCTCAGAAGTCGACCCAGTATAATAGAAACTATCTTTTGAAAGCTGGCCTCTGGTCACCTCCCCTGTGCCATAGCATGTTCTCCCTCTCTCTCTCCCTCTCCCTTTCCCTTGCCCTCTCCCTCTCCCTCCCCCTCCCCATCCTCCTCTCTCTTCCTGTCTCCCTCTCCCTCTTCTCCTCTCTTCCTCTCCCCGACTCTCCTTCTCTCCCTCTCATAAATATAATAAAATATATTTTAAAAACAAAGATCTGTTGTAAATGTCCTGATGGATTTTTACTTCCAGGCTAAATCAGAACATCCCATTGTTTTCCTGTGTGTTAATGTTGTTTACTTGGCATTGTCACCAAAGACAACTTTCTAGAAAAGGATCTGCCACACACTGGTAAAAAATTAAGAGGGAAATGTGAAATGATAATGAATATACTAGAAAGTGAGACTTCTGAGGCTGTAGAGATGCTCCGGGGTTCACACAGCCTCACAAGCAGAAGGACCTGAGTCAGGATCTGAGAATCACATTTAAAACCGCCAAGCAAAAATGGAGGTGGCCTGAACTTCTGGCTGTGGAAGGCAAAGTCTGGGAAATTCCATAGTGAAGCAAAAAGCAGGTAGAAGGAATTCAGTGATTTCTGGAGTCACCCTTGGCACACATAGTGCCTTCACAGGTACACATAGTGCCCTCAGAAACACACACACACACACACACACAGAGGAATTATCAGTACTAGTGACTGCCATTGTGATAGAATACCTGATAGAAACAATTAAAAGGGAAAAATATTTATTTGCTTCACAGTTTCAGATGGATTAGTACAATGTTGAAGGGACCAGAATATGGGGCTTTAGCCTTTCTTATGACTCTTCAGGCAGTTTTTAGTCCAGCTGGGCAGGAGAGCTCCCAGCACACTGAGAAGCCAAGAGAACTGGCCACACAAGACCAACAGGACTGCAGAGAGAAGGGCCAGTCTCACTCTGCGGACGATATGCCTGTCCACACAGGCCAAAGATGCCCAGCACAGAGCCAGCCAAGGAAGGACAGCAGCAGCCTTAGGTCACGGAAGCCACGCGTCTCAGCAGCTCAGTTCAGGGACTGAACATCTCAGCAGAAACAGTCTGGGGCTGACGAGTGCTATACTTTACTAGGCCTCCCCCATCTTCTCCAGACACCATGGTATAACCCACCTAAAAGGACAGGTCTTTCCCATTATATTAGTCAGGTTCTCTAGAGCTACAGAATTAACAAAATGAATATACATATATGGAATGTATTGAGTAGTAGCCAATTGATGGCTGCCAGTAGCAGCTCAGTCCAGTAATCCAGTGGGTGATGGCTGAAGGCGGGAGGATTCCTAGAGAATCTTCAGTCTCATTGAAGACAGAGGGTTGGAGGGCTAGAGGATGGAAGAAGCAAAGAAACCCGGCAGCCAGAAGGAAGAAGCATTCTTCCCACAGCTACAGGGTGTCTCTCCTCTTCTCTGGTTCCCTTTTATATGTCCACTACAGGGAGGTTCCTATGAGATCTATGGAGATTCCAATGGGATCTAGGCTGGTCTTGTATTATCCAGATAAATTCTTCAGGTGGTCTCAGTTGATCTTACCAGATATGCTCTCAGCTGATTTTAGTTAATACCAGGTGTGTCAAGTGGACACCCAGGATTAACTATCACCCCATCAATGAGACAATCTCCTGAAGGCTTTTTGGGACTTAACCCAACTTCTTCCTTACAAATGTGCCCAGAGCATTTTTGAGTCTTCAGTTGTCAAGTGGACAGCTGTATGAACTGTCACAGGTTTGCAGAGAGAGGAGGAATACAGCACACAGTGTGTTCTCTCCCTTCTTATTCCTCCTGGGGCTCCAACCTGGGGGATGGTGCTGCTCACATTTCAGGAGGTCTTTCCCACCTCCATGAATCCTCTCTGGAACTGTCATCAGGGACAGACCAAGGGAGAACGTCTTAATCTGATCCACTTGACTAGCACAATTACTGCAATATTTCCTACAGGTAACAGAACTACATAGTAGCGCCATTTTGATATGTGTAAGGCTGGTGCCTTGGAGGATGTGTGGAGCCTTTAAGAGGTGGAGCCCAGAATAAGGAAGTTGGGTCCCTAGAGCTGTGCCCTTTGCTGGGGATATCACTCTCCTCTCTCCCTGCTCCTGGCCACCCTGCTCCATCACACTTCCCACCTGGACGCTGTTTCTTGACATAGACAAAAGAAGGGACCAGCAGCCTTGACCGAAGCCTGTGAGACCATGAACCACAAGAAGTCACAAGTTCTTGTTTATCAACTGAATATTTCAGACATGAAAAAACACTATGAGATAGTCATTTTGCAAATAGAAGAAAACCAGAAGGCAAAGCACTCCAAATATTTACCAAACCCTAGGGACATGAAAGTGTCGATAAGGATTATACATGGTGGAAAGAAGCACAGAAGGCAAATTCTGAGAAATCCAGAGAGACAGAGACGAAGAGACAATGAGGTCGTCTAACAGCATTTAGAGCAGATGCTTGGTTTGGCCTCCTGGGCGTGCTCTGTGGTTGGACTTGAGCAGAGTTCAAGAGCAGCAGCCGTGGTGCTGGGGAGATTATAAGGGCATCCTTCTCGCTGAAATTTAAGTTCGTGGTGACACAACCATGGGTCGTTGGGAGTTAGCTTCTAATTCTTCGCATAAATAAACTGGCAAGTCCTGGATCAGATCTAAGCTCTTATAATCTGACTATGAGGGGTGGGGTGGTTTATTTTAACGTTGAGCCCTTTCATTCTGTTGACTTTTTATGTCTCCATTCTCCCCTGGCAGATCTGCAAGTCAATAAACTGGCAAAGGTTGAAGCTCTCCTGGCTTCTGGAACTCCTTTGCAACTGGAAAGGGGCATCTAGCTACCCACCTGGCAGAAGACCATAGAAACACAAAGCAAATGACGCTTGAGCAATATGTGGGGAGGGGCCATATTATGGCAGGAGTTTGACACGCAGGTCAGATTGACATCACTTCAAGGTCGAGAGGTCCTAAGGGGAATATAATGGCTATCTGTTCCAACCGGTCTTAAAAAAGAAAGTTGGTGGCTGGAGGGGTAGCTCAGGGGTTAAGCCTCTGCCTTGCAGGCAGAAGGTCCTAAGTTCGGATCCTAGACCCCATGTATAGACGCAGGGCAGAATCGGGGGCGGCCTGCGTTTCTGGTCCTGGTAGGGCGGAGCCTGAAATCCCCGGGCAGAGTAAACAAGGAGGGGGTGGAGGTGGTCCATGGTGGTTCCCGAATTCGCTGTGGTTCTACACACACACATACACACACACACACACACACGCACAATTGAATAAATGATAAAAAATATTTTTAAATTAAAAGAAAAACAAAGTTGGATGACAACTGAGGAACTATATCACAAGTTGGCCACTGTCCACACCCATGCGTGCATACATACATGTGCACCTACGTATGCAAAAAAAGAGAAAGAAAGAAAGAAAGAAAGAAAGAAAGGAAGGAAGGAAGGAAGGAAGGAAGGAAGGAAGAAAGAAAGAAAGAAAGAAAGAAAGAAAGAAAGAAAGAAAGAAAGAAAGAAAGAAAGAAAGAAAGAAAGAAAGGGGAAAAAGACATAAAAGGAAGTCTCAAGATCATGGGGAAATTAGCTCGTTTCCTGTCTGAAAAGCCCAAACTTCAACTATGAAGAGGCTCCTTTTCAATCCAGAACGTTCTTGAAAGAAGAACACAGCATTGTAGTGAAGATAGGTAAAAATGGGTGTTTATGTGTGGGTGTGTGGTTGTGTACATTGTGTGTGTCTGTGGAGGTCCAAGTGTGACCTGAGGAATCATTCTGGATTGCACTACTTCCTTTTTGCTTTGCCTGGGGTGCTGGATCAGACCCCAGGTCCTTCTACTTGCTAGGCAGAAGTATAAAACCCTGAGCCATCGCTCCAGCCCCTAGAAAATTGCTTTTAATTATGTTGATTTTCGACTATATTTGGAGTCTGATCATCTTAAAAATAAAATAAAATTTAAAAAGACTAATCTTCAATCCGAATATGCTAATGCCAAGTACAAATGAAAAAAAAAAAAAAGGGATTTCTAGACTTACATCCCTTCCTATCTCATTACTCGATGCTTCTAGTCTCCCTTCCCACAACAACCCCACACCTGCGTCCCCCCTCAGGGCTTTTTCTCCTCTTTGGCGAAGTGGGAGGAGGGAGCGCTGCAGGGGTGGAGCGGCCTCCAGTTTGGAACGCCCCCCTCTGTCCTGACACTTGTGGGCGGGGCCTCCAGGCCAGGGCGCGAGTCTCGGTACTATGGGATTCATTTGAGCTGCGATAGCTCAGGCCTTGAGGTCGCAGGGAAACATACTTCTTTTCCCGCGTTTCAACCCTCCTCTGCGCCCCGATCCTCGTGGGTGCGGCAGCAGGTGGGTAGGGAGGGGACCGCGGTCAGGACAAGTGGCGGAGGGGGCATCGCGGCCACAGCTGCTGGGGTCAGTTCCTGTCGCCAAGTCCACGTGCTGCCGGTGGACCAGGAAAGGAAGGGGGGACTGGAGCCTCGGTCATGGTCCGCAGGGGACCTAAATAGGCGAGCGGGGGCGGAATAGACGAGCTGCCCATCTTTCGGGAACTTCCTCGGTCTCTGCGCGGAATCTACCGCGGAGTTACTAGACTTTACTTCCGATCTTACGGGCGCAGGCGGGATCGCTCGCCGCAGACATGGAGGAAAGATTCCCAAGGACGGCAGTCGTCTGGATCTTTCTGCTCTTCTGTGGGGTCGCAGAGCTGGCAGGTAAGTTCCGGGGACCCCTGAGGCTTGGGAGGACACGGGCCTCCAGGGAGGACGGCTCCCCAATCAGCACAGGCACGCGCGGCTTCTGAAGAGCCGCGGCAGCTCATTCATCACTTGCTCTGGTCCTCGGGTGGAGGAAGGAGAAAGTGACTGACGGAGAAGGGCAACTGGTTGGACAAGGGGGGAGACCTGGGGGGCTAGTGATGCCCCCAGCCCCTCTGCTGTTTACCTGCAGCGTATATAGATGACCCCACAGGGCGCGGTCCTATGTTCCTAAATTCCTGCAGAGGCTAGGGGAGAGACCAGGAGAAGGGGGAGGGACTGGTGGAGGGGAGAAAGGCAGGGAAAGGGGGGAGCTGGGAAGGACGGGGCGAGCGAGGGAGGGCGGGGCGGGGCGGGGCGAGGGCGGTGCGGGCGAGGGGAGGGCGAGGGCGGGGGCGAGGGGGAGGGGAGGGCGGTGCGAGGGGAGGGCGGTGCGAGGGGGAGGGCGGCGGTGCGAGGGGAGGGCGGTGCGAGGGGAGGGCGGTGCGAGGGGAGGGCGGGGGGGGAGGGCGGGGCGGGCGAGGGGAGGGCGGGGCGAGGGGAGGGCGGGCAGGAAGGGGAGGGGGAAGAAGGGAGGGAAGGGGGAAGAGGAAGGGAAGAAGGGGGAAGGGGAAGGGAAGAAGGGGGAAGGGGGAAGGGAAAAAGGGGAAGGGGGAAGGGAAGAAGAAGGGGGGAGGGGGAAGGGGGAAGAGAGGAAAGGGAAGAAGGGGAAGGGGGAAGAGGAAGGGAAGAAGGGGGAAGGGGGAAGGGAGGGAAGAAGGAGGAAGGGGGAAGGAAAAAGTGGGAAGGGAAGAAGGAGGAAGGGGGAAGGGGGAAGGGGAGGAAGGCGACTGGGTGGGGGGTTTGGGGGGGAGACAGGGACACCATCACACAGCCCTAGCAGACCAGCTTCTCACATCCCACAATCCTGCCCGAATTCCCAGGGCTCTTTTGGCCAGAAATTTCCCACTGCGGTTACCCATTAAATCACACCACCTAGGGACCCATCAGCATACCTATCCACTGCCTTTTGGGGGGTTTTCTTTTGTCTGTTTTGAGACTGGTTTCACTCTTGTCACTCTAAAACCAAGAGTGGCCTGGAAATCTCTGTGTCAGGAAGCTGGAGGAAAATTTTGACTGAAAGTCGCCTTTCTTAGCCTCCCAGTGTCCAGATGCAGCCACCACACCCAGCCTCACTCCCACCTGAATTACTAAACTAGCTCCCAGCTTGCCTCTCTCACCTGCCAGTCGGGTCCAGGGCCTTACATTCCATAAGAGTCTTTAGCGCACTCTTCTGCCAGTTGACACCACCTGTCCCTGACTCAGGACACATTGCTACAAGCCCCATTCCCCTCTCACCCAAGAACATAGAAGCATATGGGGCAATTATTCCTGCCCCTCCTTTTCCCTTTACTTTCCTCCCCTCCTTTCCTCCCTCCCACCTACCTGTCTATCTGCTTCTGTGGGTCCCAGGGTTTCCTCTGGATCGTCTGCTCTAGTGGGGTTCAGACCTCTGTGCAGGTGCACTTTTTTCCTATTGTATTAGAAGTGTGAGCAGGACATTTATAAGCTTCTGCCCTGCACTCCAGGCCTATCTAATCTACCTCCTAGGGAGACAGTATCATACCATGCATGGACTTAGACAGGAGTCAGTTACTTTGTCTATAAAGGGCAAGACAATTTGATGGCATTTATTCAATTCTAAAATAATAAAGTCTAAATTAAAAATATGCATATTTACTTGCAGTTGTTTAAAAATCCTGATGAAAATACAAATCTTGACCAAGAGGTCAAAGAAAGTGGATGTAGGAAGAGCAGAAATTTATAGTCAGTGTTCTGTCTCCTTAACACATATGATGGCAAATAGCTGATAAAGCATTGAAGCTGATCTGTAGAACACACTGTGGTAAGAGCATGCGAGAGAAAGAAGAGCGGGCACCTAGTGGGCAGAAGCAGAGAGAGCACAAGGCAGAGGGTCCCACAGGCGTGTACCCAAAGATCCAAAAACCATCCTACTTCTGACTTTTTTCTTTTTCTTGTTTTTATTTTTACAGATCACAGTTAACATTTATTAAATTTCAGTGCAAAAGCTAATTCATTTTTTTTTACTTTTTAAATTTTTTCCTAGATTTAGAAGCATATGGGGCAATTATTCCTGCCCCTCCTTTTCCCCTTACTTTCCTCCCCTCCTTTCCTCCCTCCCACCTACCTGTCTATCTGCTTCTGTGGGTCCCAGGGTTTCCTCTGGATCGTCTGCTCTAGTGGGGTTCAGACCTCTGTGGCAGACTAAGTGGCCCTTCCTTGGGCAGACCCACTGATAGGGGCACTCCCCTTCCCCTGTCTAGTCCTAACCCCTAAGGCTCCCACTGCATGTAATTATTTCTCCTGAGATCCTCACTAGTCTATGGGGCCTGTTGGTTGATATGTCAGTCATGCAGGTGTGGTAAGGACAGTCTCATTGCAGTGAGATCCTGGATGCATCAGCCCTGCCTTGAGTGGAATGTCTTGTCCAGCAGTGGACCTTCCCATCTTTAGGTTCTTAGAGTCTTACAACTCCCTCTTCCACAAGGTTCCCTGAGCCTTAGGATGGGGAGAGATTTGGTTGGCCTGATTGCAGGTGAGCAATACAGGGTCACTGGTACTTTTCTATTGTCTATTTCACTCCCTTCTACTTCTTAAAGACCAGTAGTAGCTCTGTTACTATAACAAATATGTGAAACAATCAACTTCCAAAAAGAAAAGCTTATTTGTGCTTATAGAGGTTTCAGTCTGTGACCCGACAGCCCCATTGTTTGGTGCTGATCATGGCGGCCCACTATTGTGGTTTGATGGGAGGTGTGTCCCAGGTTGACTCTTTTTCCTTTACAATACAGTGTTTGGTCATACTGTGACTCTTGGGAACACATACATTAGCAGTATCTTATGTATTTCATACCGCACAGCCATGGTAAAACTCACTAAAGGTGTTTTTCACATGAATCCTCCTGGGGATACTGTGTGCATCTGAGGTTCCCTGGTAGCATCAGAGTGTCTTCAGAGATGGCACAGGACTGAGGATCCTGATGATGGTGGACACATGGAATGGAGGCTCCTGTCCCTGACAGACCCTGCAGAGGAGGATGGTGGTCACTGAAACAAACATGGCCCCCTTGTCCCTGTCTGGGGTCTCACCTGCACGTTTTCTGTCACAGATACGCATTCTCTCTGGCTCGACTTCACCCTCAAAGAGCACCGGTATGAGGTCCAGTGCTCAGTGGATGGAACTCCCTTCCTTCAGTATGACAATATCAACGAGACTAAAGCTTCGGTTCCCCCAGGAAACGAGGTCAATTGCCCTGAATATCTAGTTGGCACACTGACACACATGGGGGAAGAGTTCAAGAAGAAGCTGTCTAACATCGAAGGCAAGTACGGTACTAAGTATGGATGGGGCGCAGACACACAGTCAGTCAGCAACACAGAGGGACAGCAGAGCACATGCGGGAAGAGCATGTGCATGTGTTTGTGTGATGAACAGAGCTGAACGCTGGTCCAAACGTGGCAGCACATGGGTACAAATGGGAAGAAAGAGGAGGTGAGGGAGGAAAGAACAGCAGCCCCTATGCCTGTGGAGAAAGCTGATATGGAGAGGTGAGGGTTTGAGTGGATGATGATGGTTTTGAGTGTGGTTTGCAGGTCAGCGCATCTTGCAGGTCGGGGTGTTTTGTCAGCTTGAAGGAGAAAGAAAGGAGGTCTTCGTGGAGTTCACCATCAATGGACAACATCACTTCAACTATTACCCAATGAACAAGACCTGGTCTGAAAATAATACTGAGGCCAGAAACATCATAAATAAATGTGAAAATGAAAGAAGTACTATTAAAAGATATCGATGTCATGAGTGCAGAGTCCTTTCACTGGCTAAAGACATCCTCAAACCACCTGCCAAAAACACCAGGTAAGGAATTCACTGATTACCACAAGGTAACCTCAGCAGCATGGAAAAGGTGTGGTAAAGCTCTTTAAGATTTGACAACTCACTGTGCAGATCTCAGCATGTTTGCATAATGGGAACCTTGATAGTTTGAATGATTTCTTGGTGGTCTTCCTGCCTAGAAGCTGTGATGACCACAAGAGTTTCTCACCATCCTCTTCCCATCTCAGTTTCTACAACCAGTTTCTCTCCATCGCCTTCCTCCAAGGACCCAGGGACTCAAGGGCCACCTAGTGTGTCCCCGGGTGTGTATGCAGCCCTCAAAATGGCTCAGTTTTTCTTCTTCACTATAGCTGCCCTTTCTCCAGCTGCAATGTCACTTCTGTGAAGGTTCCTCTACCTTTTCTGATGGAAGTAAACACCACCACTTGTGCCAACATTCAGAAAGTTATTTAATGTGTTAGTTAAGTAGTTAATGTGTTACATTGTATGATCATTGGATGGACACTTGATTCCCTTGGGGGCTAAACAGGGACATGTTACAAGCCCTGGTCCTCTGACCAGAGAGCTCCTATAATGATTCTTTTACCAGAAGGAATTATCACACATGCATCCCACAGTTGCCTGGGGAAAGAGGTTTAACCAGGATTTCGCTTTTTGTTTTAGATTCCCCAGATACTTCCCAAGCTCCACCCACCACTATGCATCCATCCACCAAACGACGTGCATTTAAAGCTTGGTTTATATAGATCATCATCGTCGTCGTCGTCATTGCAGTAGTTGTCATCACGGTTTGGGTTAAAATCTCCCGCAAGAGAGGTGAGGAGCAGGCTGAACCTTCTGGCTCTTGGTGCCCTGTTATTCTGGGCACTTGAAACAAGGCTCCCGCTCACGCAAAGCCCTATCCATGGCAGTTGCTATCTCTCCACTACAAAGATGCCCCGTCGAAGTCTGAGTGTCCACTAAATAGCAGAGTTGGAAGTGACCATTGTTGGCATAGAGCAGGCAGTGTACACCACGCAACTGTGCATTGAGGGGAGGATAGAACAGGAGAGGTCTCCTGCAGTGGGGCAGGATCAAACACCTGAAGGACTTGAATGATGTATTCATCCATTCATGACACATCTCAAGGTTCCCCAAGTCTTTTCTAAAAGTCTCACACTCTGAAAGGATAGCATGATTGAGGGCAACAATTCTCCTTGGTGTTGCAGATTTGCGACCTGAGATTAAACTCTCAAACCCAAGACATGTTTCTCACCGCAGAGTAATATCACACTGTACAAAGGGACAGCTGCTGGGACTGAAAGGAGCCAGTCACTGACCTGTGATGACCAAGGGTCAGAGGTGAAGGCTGGGCAAGCATATAGCCCACGTCCTGAAAGATCTCAACTCACAAAGAATTGGTTGTCAGAAATAAAAAAATAGATAAAGCAGAAAACAAAAACAAGAAAGAAGCAAACCTCAGATAGCAGGTCTATGAATTTTCACATGTAGGTGGGCTACAGAATTATACACTATTGAGAAAGTATTTGAAAGGCATGACTGAGGAAAATGTTAGCTCAGGAAGAAAGGTGAGCACTAGGCTAAAACAAAGGTATGGTCTCAAATGGTGCTGACCTCTGGGATCCTCAGTGTCCCACAGAGTAAAAGGTTAGAGAAAAGATAATAGTCATGGACTCAGAGGATCGTATCCTGTTAGGAAATAAAGGAGACCAAAGCACAGGAATAAAAGTATTTACCAGACCAGAATTTACACAAAGTGAGGGACTGGGGAGAAAGAGCTCCATCATTAAAGTATTTGTTGCACAGAAGCATAGGGACCGAGTTCACACTGGAAGCAGTGACAAGGCAGGAAAGAGAGAGAAAGGAGAAAACATGGCATGCTTGTCCTTGTAACCCTAGTACAGAGGGCGCAGAAACAGACAGATCCCTGAGACTCAATGGACAGTCAGCCTAGTCTACCTGACAAGTTCAAGGTCAGTTCAATGTCAGTGAGAAACACACACACACAAGATGATGGGACTGGGAAGATGACTCAGTGGTTAGAGCACTTGCTTTACAGGTATGAAGACCTGACTTCAAATCACCAGCACTCAGCATAAAAGCCAGTTATGGCTGTGTATGCAGCAAGCTCAGGATTGGGAGACAACAGAGAGAAGGTCCCCAAGAGCCACTGGCCAGCCAGACAAACTTCCCAATGCAGTGGAGATGCTGTCTCAGCACAATAAGGTTTAAAACTATGGGCAGACTTTGTGACAGCCTGCTGTGGACTCCACATGCATTCATGCAGACCTGTGTATTCACATGGATGCACAATACACATACACACATCACACAGTCATCATATACCCCATATGCGCGCGCGTGCGCGCGCACACACACACACACACACACACAGGACAATAAAATTGGGACAAGCAAAATGGCTCCATAGGTAAAGACACCGTCACATAACAATTGTCCTCTAGTTTCTACATACATGCACTCCTCTCTCTCTCTCTCTTTCTCGTTTCCCTCCCTCCCTCTCTCCAGTAAATAAATAAAATGTTTTGAAGTTGATTAGATTTAAATGTTGACAGAAACAAGCTCATGGCACCCTGAGGAATGACATCTAAGGTTGAGCTCTGGTCTGCACATGTACCTCACATGACTGTACACGCATGTGTGCACACACTTACACTCGAATACACACCATGGATGAAAACAATGCAGGTGAGCTCTCAGAGAGATCACACTTGAGAGAGCGAATGAGAAAAGAAATTCATTGGCTTTATCTTGTGTGCCAGTTTTGTGGGGTAGTAATTGAATAGGTACAGGTGGGCACATCAATGTCTTGTTAGGCAGTTAATTTTATGACGTCATCTGTCCTTCCTGACACTGGGCATTTGGAGTGAGGCACCAGGGGTCATGAGGAGTAAGCTCCTCACTGTTTGCTGAAGGTGTCACAAGTCACTGGGTCTGGCTCCTAGCAGTGAGGGTCTGGATGATGAGGGTCTGTAATGACGGCGGATTTTGCTTTTTATTCTTTGGCCTTTCATCTATCTCTACATTTTTCCCTGACAGATCAGCGAAATCGACCTGATGAAGAAGGGCAAAGATCTTTCTTTCAGAACTACCTCAGAGATGAGAGGGGACAAAGGCGGGTCCTGCCCTGCATTACTGGTCTGTTCAGGGATGCAGAGAATAGAAAGGAGATGACTGAGCCACAGCATGAAGAGCAGGATGGGAGATTATTGCCTGACCCTGAAGGCTCCAATCTGCAGTCACTTGGAGATGAGATTTCGACTTTGGTAGAAGATGCTACAAGTCCTGCAGATGGAGAGATCTCAATCTCAATGGAAGATGCTACAAGTTCTGCAGATGGGGAGATCTCAATCTCAGTGGAAGATGCTAGAAGTCCTACAGATGGGGAGATCTCAATCTCAGTGGACAGTGCTAAGTTTCGTGCACATAGTAATAGTGGGTGTGTCTGAAGCTGTGCCCCTGGGCCTCAGTGGCAGCTGCTGCTGCTGTCCTTGACTGGGGTCAGAGACGGCCCTTTTCCCCACTGTCCTCACAACCATCACACTCTGGAAATTACCCTCTCATTCTACATGTGGGTGCTCAGCACTGAACTCAGGTCATCGGGCTTGGTGGCCATTACCTGTCACCCTCGGAGCCATAATGCCAGCTCAGTGTGTCCAATTTAAAGCTGTTTCTTGCCCTTTGGAAGTTTGGCTGCCTAAAAGAGGCTTTCCCATCATCAGCACACAAAACTTGGTACAGCTGTGGCTCAAGTGGACCAAGCTACACTTCAAACTCGCTTTGGAATCTGGGAGCATCCCCCCATGTGGTACTGGTGTACAGGTGGTGTATGATTATGGGGTTCTTTGAGAGTAGCAAGAGCTTGGTACCAAGTCACAGGCGAAGAGTCCTACAAGAGAAGTTGAAGCTTACAGCTCCAGAGGAGAATCCAGAGTGTTGGAGATGCTAGAACCGTGGGATGTATGCTGAGGATGGCTGCGAATGGAGATTCAACTTGGTTCAGAGGAATGCTGCTTTTACAACTTCCAGCTGCAAACGGACTGGGAATGCCCAGAATCTTTGAGCCACCTTGACTATGTGATAAGCAACAGAAGATGGACACCGAAGTAAAATATGTAGTATTTGATTTGCTGGATCTTAATTTGATGTTTTCTTATTACATCATGATACTTCTGTTTTAATGTTTTTCTGTTTTAAAGTATTTAACTTAATGTGATTTAAGTCTCTTAAGGTTAAGAAACTTTGAACTTTTAAAATGTTGGAACTGAAGCTTTTTTTTAATTTTTTAAAAAATTTTTTATTATTATTTATTCAATTGTGCATGTATGTGTGTGTGTGCATGTATGTGTATGTATGTAGAACTACGGACGAATTCGGGAACCACCATGGACCACCTCCACCTCCTCCTTGTTTACTCTGCCACGGGATTCACAGGCTCCGCTCTACCAGGACCAGAATCGCAGGCCGACCCTGCTTCTGCCCTGCCTCTATACGTAGGATCTGGGATCCGAACTCAGGACCTTCTGCCTGCAAGGCAGAGGCTTAACCCCTGAGCCACCTCTCCAGCCCAGAACTGAAGTTTTAATGAGAGAGTATTTTAAATTTGTCCATGAATTGTATTTATATTTTTAAGATAACTTTTAACATCTATTGGGATAAGGATTGAAGGTTATAGTTATGTTTTTGTGTCAAGTTGACAAGGGGTGGAGTGTCATGGTTAGGCACAGGTGTTGTCAACTTGCCAGTTGAGGGTTTGAGCTCTGTGCACATTTGTAGAGAATTAGTGGTTGAGTTAGACCCAGAGCAAACCTGTAGGAGGTTGTCTAACAGATGGGGAAAGCCCAGCCTGTGGTGGGTAGGACTAAGGCCTGAACAGATGAATACAGTGCTGAGAGTTGGTTGAGGAAGTTGGCATCCTTCTGTATACTTGACCAGACATGCTGGTCTGGCAAGTAAGGATCGTCCCTCTCTCAACCATTACATAGAGATAGTGTGACCAGTTCCCTCAGCCCTGGTGTTGGTGTGTACTCTCCCATCAAGCTCAACTGAGAACTGTAACGTAAGCCCTTGTTTCCTTAAGCCGTCTGATGGTCATTTATCAGCAACCATGCAAGTGAACTACAACAATACTCATAACTCAACAGCGGCAGTTACTCTGCTGCCTGCGATTTCTACATCCAGAGCTTCACGGCCACCAACACAGCTCTCCTCTGTCAAGAAAACCAATTTATCATCTTTAAATTCAACTTCTCCACTTCACAAATTGGGCCCAAATGATCCATGACTCTCTCACCACCAGCATTATCCAGATGGCCCACTAAACTATGAAAAAAATGGTATTTGTAATCCACAAAGTGAAAATCTTCCAACATTTCAAACTTTGTCCAGAAAAAACTTTCAAAACCCACAAAATCCACATTGTCAAATTTATCAGCAACCCCCCACCATCCCACCATGGTACCAAATTCTGTTGCAGTTCACAACATTGAGAGGGGTCCAGAGAAGTAAAAAGCTCTGAAAGAGTAGCCGGCTATGTACGCTCACATAAAAGAAGGAAGCTGGTAACTGTTAGAAAATGTTCTGAGAGGAGCTTTTGCGATTGTTCCTGAGTCCCCAGTGTGAAGCTTCAGTGAGTGTGCGGAGAGACGCATCTGTGTGAATAGAGAAGGACATGTCTGGAGACAGCGCTCCAGGTGGAAGGAGCCAGGGGAGGAGGAAATGGGAGTCAGAGAGTGGCGAGTCTGGGTGGCTGGGGCAGAGCGGGTCAAGGTGGAGCAGGGGCTGCTGTGAGAGAATCTGCTGAGCGCAGGACAGCTCTGTGGAAGTCGGGGGTCCTGTGAGGGGCCATGAAGCCCAGGTGTAGGGAACCTGGGGGTCCTTCCCTGGATTCTGACAGAAGACGTATGATTGCTGGGGCCATTAGTAACCCAATGATGTGTAAGAGGCCAGCATTCTGGCTGTGGGAGAACACAAAGAACATAAAAGAATACAAAAATTAAAAATTAATGATTTTTGTACAAAAGAAAATGAGGGGATGTTTCTTCTTTGTGTTGAGAGTTAGAATATCAAACTTAGGCCAACTTATGAGAATACTTCCTGAAGCTGAGGCAGAGGGGATAAAGGACAGGAGACACCATGGGTCCTACCACACCTAGTGCTGGCCCTGAAAGTGTCCTTGGGGTTGGGTCATCACTGTGTCAAGGTGACACCCTCCACACTCACTCTGAAGTAAACAGAAACTGGCCACAAATCAGCTCTCAGGGAGGGGGATTCTCCAGGGGGGATCCTGGAGAAAGCAGAAAGCAGATTACTACAGGCCTCTTCGGTCAGGAAGTCTGGCCAGGAAGGAAAATGGCAGCAAAATAACTTCCAGCCCTGGACTCTCCTCCCTCCCACATTGCCGAGCATGAGCAAGAGCCCAAAGAAGAAAAGCAGGGAGAGGAAGGCAGGAAGGAGCCCTGGCAAGTGGTGCTCATCTGCCTGGCTGAACTGAGCTGTCCATGAATCACACGTTGAGAGTGAGGGGCTCCAGGAGGAAGAAAAGTAGCCCTGCACCCTCATGGGGAAGATTAAAAACCTCCTTATCTTCCCCCGATGAACCCTGACCCTTGGTGGGTGAAGGAACCACAGAGTGGAGGCCTTTGGATCTCAGTAGAGAGTTGCACGGCCCAGTGCTATTCAGGTGCCCACAGCTGTTCTGCCAGCTGCACAGACAGCACCAGCATGGAGAGAAGCCAGGAGGCACAAGGAGCTTGTTCCTGACCCACGATACCAAAATGTGGTGCTGGATCCATGAGCCCAAGCCTGGGGGTGAAAGGGATCATCAGACAGACATCTCTCCATGTCTCCTGCTGGGAACCATCTCAGAAGGGGGCACTCGCCCTGCAGAGATCAAAATCAGCTTCTACTTCAAATCAATGTCTCTGATAGAGCAGCAAGTGGTGAACATGAGGGAAGATGTCCCTCCATCTTCTCCAAAGGACGACGTGAGCAAGCGAGAACTCCCCAGAGATGAGCACACACAGCCTGCCCAGGTACAGGAGGGCTCGGGAGTGAACATTAGCACTTCAGATACAAAATACAGACAGACAGAAACTTGCTACATTACAAATCAAAATCAAAATAACTGTTAAGTAAGATATGGTCCACATGGGAACACAGAGTGGGTAAGAAAAGTTTCTGACTGTAATAGTTACTCTTAACTATTGCTGTGAGAGAACACTCAAAGTCAATCAACCTAAGGGAGAAAGGGAGATTTATTCAGCTTACTGTTCTAGAGGTAAGGTACAGTCTCTCAAAGCAGAAGCAGCATGGCTGGCTGGCCAAACCTGGAGGAGGCTACATCACTAGAGACATCTTGAAGCTGAGAGCTCAGACTGCTTGCAGCAAAGGCAGACCTGGAGGTAGGATGGGACTAATCCACCTCAAGACCCACCCCTTGTGACTACCTTCCTCCAGCAAGGCTCCACCTCTCAAGGTGCCATGACCTTGCCAAACACATGAGACTGTGGGGGACACATTTCAAACCATGACACTGACTTGAGATTCTCTGACTAGAAGCCATTGGATAAGAGATTAAATAAATTTCTCCCTACCAGGTATATTGTGCCTCCTGATGGTCTGGTGAGTAGGGACTTCAAAGTCCCCAAAACATACAGGCAATTGCCATGCTCTTGGTTGTTCCCCACAAGCAAGAGTAAAACTCTCTTCCTGAAGACATCACATACAAGGACCACAGAACATGTAGAACACAAGCTGGGATGGATCTGGAAGCTTCCTTCTTGGGCAACAGCCTTCATGGCGCCAGAAGGTGTGGTGTAGGCTGCCAGGGGAGAAAAGCAATCAAGGGCTTCATCAGGCTGTGAATGCTGCAAGCTGCAATCACAACCACTCTGGCAAGAGGTGACCATGGGCACAGGAGTGGTATGGTGGTAGCCAACTGCTTTGTGAATAGATTTAAGGTGGCTTTTCAGCAGGGAACACATGCCTGTTCCTGTAACCTAGCCAAGTCCTGTGGAAGGGGAGACCACAGACCTCAGCTCTAACCCAAGTGCTTAATAATAAACTACTATCCAAATCCTTACATTATACCCATAGGTTAGAGACGCTCTCAGCACTCCAGCAAGAAGCATTTTGCAATAGAGGTTTTTAATGCAAAGAAACACAACTAAGCAGAGTGAATAAGAGACTGTGCAGTGCTCAGCTCTAAACATGACATCAAAATCACCCCCATCTCAAGGTTCAGGGAACCTGCAAGAAGAAGGGGCAGGAAATACAGCTTGAGAAGTGGGTGGAATGATGTTCCCCACTAAACATAGAACTGGGCTGGTCCACACAGGCCTGCCACACCCAGGACTGGGCCACACAATCAGGGGAGGACAGCCACAGCCATGGACTCTCTACTACCAGTGACCACAGTAGGTGGCCTGTCAGCATCTCACCATGGATGAGGGGAGATATCTAGAAACAGGACCCCTGCCCTCCAGAGATTTAAGCCCAATGCCCCACAGAAGAAGGGGGGCTTCTTTCTTCAGCTGTTTCCCCACTGGGAACCCATCCATGCCCCCCAGCAAGTACTCAGACAGTCTCTGTACAGACATCCCAGATGAAACCCAGTGGGCCACACATGCAAAAACGTCAGACCAGCCAGAATGGAGAAAGTATGAAGTAGGGCGGAAGGGTGGATGGGATGAGTAGTAAGGGACGAAAACACACAAACCTGCTGTATTTATATACAAAAGTATCAAAGAATAAAATAATAACGACAATGCAATAATAACAAAATGGAAAGGAAAGGAAAAAGGGAAGGGAAAAGAAAAGAAAAAGAGAAGGGGACGGCAGGGGAGGGGAGGAAGGAAAGGACAACCCTGTGCGGGGCACAGTCCGAGCACCTCGTTGCAGGAGAAGGAGCCAGAGATGGAAGAAGTGCAGGGGATCTGGGGAGGACAAGGCTGAATTCTCTGTCTACTTCCTGCTCATTACACAGCGCAAAAAACAAAGCATGAAAACCCAGTCCTCAAAACCCAGGCCCAGGAAAATTACTAGATGACACTAGGCCATAGAAACACAGTGACAGGTTCCGAGAGTTTACAAATGACTGACTATGGTTCTGATATCACACACAGTGGTTTTGCAGGCTTTATTTTCATGATCTGAAAGAGCCACACCACGGTCATCTAAGTTTCAGAACTTTCCTCTCAGCTGCTACTGAAAAGAATTCCTCTGGGGCTGACACAGGGCAGGCAAGCTGTGAGGTGCAAGGGAGGAGGTCCAGAAAGAAGGCTAAAAGCCATGTATTTCTTGTGTCAAATCAAGTCCTGAAGAATAGACTTGTGAATTATGTACTCAGTTGTGGGGATGTAACTTCCCTATCAGCATGGAATACACTTCCAAATAGAACATGATAGATTAAGATCTGTTACATGGACAGAGGACATTGTTCACACGGGAAGGTGTCTGCTTGCAAAACTGACAACCTGGGTTCCATCCCCAGAGTCGACCCAGTGTAATGAGAACCGTCTTCCAAAGCTGTCCTCTGACCTCCTCCCATGTGCCTTCGCATGTACTCCTCCCTCTCTCTCTCTCTCTCTCTTCTCTCTCTCCCTCTCCTTCTCCTTCTCTTGCCTTCTTCTCATAAATATAAATAAAATATGTTTTAAAAACAAAGATCTCTTGTATATATCCCGATGGATTTTTACTTCCAGGCTAAATCACAGCATCACATTGGTTTTCTGTGTAAATGGTATGTGCTTGGCATAGTCATCAAAGACAACGTTCTAGAAAAGGATCTGCCACACACTGGTCAAAGATTAAAGGCAAATGTGAAATGATGTTAGAAAGTGAGACTTCTGAGGCTGTAGAGATGCTCTGGGGTTAACACAGCCCCACAAGCAGAAGGACCTGAGTCAGGATCTGGAATCCCAGGTAAAAAACTCCAAGAGGAAACGGAAGTGGCCTGCACTTCTAGCTCTGGAAGACAGAGTCTGGGAAATTCCAGAGTGAAGCAAAAAGCAGGTAGAAGGAAGTGAGTGTAACACACACATACAAACACACACACACACAAACACACACACACACATGCACACACACAAAGTGAGACTTCAGGGCTGAAGAGATGGCACAAGCCTTAAGCTTTGTGTCCCAAGAAAAATGATCTGAGCTTAAGCCCCAGATCCCAAAAGAAAAAAGCCATTGTGCTTGGGAGGGTGGTGGCCTGCATTGCACTTCTGACCCTGGAAGGCAGAACCTAGGAAAACCCAGAGCAAATCAGTCAGGAAGTTCAGCACTCCAAGATGACTCCTGATGTCATCCCTGGGCTTCCACAGGTGCACACATTCAAGCACACTCTGGTACACACACACACACACACACACACACACACACACACACACACACACAAGTGAAGCTTCAAGTCTATCATCCAACTTGATGTCCGGAACACAAGGAAGGAGGGAATTAAAGTGACTTCTGCATATCATAAAAAAAAAAAAATAGAATGAGAGAAGGATCCACTAAATACAACAGAAAAATCAGTAAAATGAAAGCTTTGATCTTTACGAATTGAGAAAATTGAAAAACTCAATAGCCTGTCTGATCAAGAAAAGAGAAAACACACTAAAATCTTAAATACAAGATTAACTATCACTACAGATCCTACAGACATCTGCAGGAAAGTAATGAGATTATCAGAAATTTTATGTATTTGGAGATAAAGATGAAACTGTTGAATCCTTTAGAGACGGAAAATACTAAAGTTCATGTAATAAGAAACAGACAACCTGAATAACCCTGTATCATACAAGACATTAAGTCTGTAGCTAAAAAAGCTTTTAAAGATGCTTCAGCTCCTGAATGCAGATGAAGTATACCAAACATACAGTAAGGAAATAATAGTAATAGTACACAAATCCCTTCAGAGAAATAAGAGAGAGCCCCCTTCATCTCCATTTATGAGATCAGAATTTGCTTGGTTGGGAATCAAAGATGTTGCTTTTAAAAAGGAAACTGGGACAATTCAGACAACCCAGCAGAGAGAGGTGTCTGGCTGCCCAAAACCTGATTTCAGTCCCTGGAAGCCACATAGTGGGAAGAAAGTACTCGCTCTTCCTCAAATTGTCCTTGATTTCCTCTCTCTCTCTCTCTGTCACACACACACACACACACACACACACACACACACTCACACACACACACACAGGCAAACACACACACACACACACACACACCACACACGTAATTCAATTGTATCAGTTCCTGCCACTGAGATAAAATACCTGACAGAAAAAATTTAAAGGGAAACGATTTATTTGACGCACAGTGTCAGGTGGATTGGAACAATGTGGAAGGGCAAGAGAGTGTTGTGAGGCACTGTGGGAGCTGAGCTGGCTGGCTGGCCTGTTGATGGCCTTGGCTGCTACCCAGAGAAATGCCATAGCGGTTCTTGTGGTGAGCCGAGCAATGTATAATGGCCATTGGTTTGGCAACAAGATGGCTTCTTATAGGACCAAATTCTCAGGGGGGATGCTAAATAGGGGTGTTATTGACATTTAGCTGGCTCTTTTTTTTTCAGATGGCTGCTTGGGCCTAATCTACATGGAAAATTTATAACAACTGTATGTGAATGCTAAATTCCTGTTTTCTTTTTCTCCAGGTAGAGAAACTCCAGCAAGGGCAATTTATTTAAATCATTCTGAAATTACATGGAATATCTCAGAAAGAACCCCTGGTTCTATAACCACTGTGAGGCTTGGCATCACACGGGCTGTGTCATGCCAATCACATCCACTGATGGGATCTGGCAGCAAGGTGGCAGGATTTAAAGTCTGCGAAGGTTTAATAAGTGAACTCCAAAAGTGTGTGAGAGAGAAGTCTGGCATTTTTTGATTCCTTTATGGGACACCAGTAGAGAGCCTTGGGTGGGAGCTCCAAGGACTGGAAAGGGTTTTACACTGGCTGAAGCTGGTTACATGAGTGACTGTCTTTGTAAGGCTCACAGTGCAGGTCCCCAAATGAATTACGTCAGTGTGAGAGTGTTGATTGGTGGCTGGTACCACCATGAAGTGATGGGCCTGTCAACCTGTAGTTCACACCAAGGCGGTAGCTCTGATGTTGCAGAGGATTCCTGTTCCTGTGAGCCCCGTGGAGTGGACTAAGTGAGAAGGATTCTCAGTCACTGAGAGGAATGAGTTGGAAAGGCTTGGGCATGATCTAGTGGAATTGGGAGAAGCAGAATGGAAGAGGAAAATGCTTGAAGAGGAACACAAAACATCCACTTATCCAGATTGCATGACAGAGAGGTCGACACGGGGCAGAAAAGAGACAGTGCTTTCAACACCTCCTTTTCTGGTTCCCCATGAGTAATGGTACTGCATCCTTGCTAAAGGCTTCTTCAGTGACGCAATCTTTACTTTTGTGTTCCAACTGACTGGTCCTCAGGTTGACATTGAGCACTTCTTACTCACCACAACCCCAATCCTTTCCTGCATACACACACACACACACACACACAAGAAAGTATGTGTGTACATGCCTGACTACTTCTTACCTTTTTCTGGCCGAGGAGGGAGAGGAGAGATTGAGGCTTCATGGAGGTCAGAGACACATGGAGATCTCTTCTTGACGATGGGGACAGAGCATGATGTGGGCAGAGAGGATCCCTGAAATCTAGGTTTATGGGAGCCTCAGAGGACACTAGGCTGTCCACTGCGCTCCCAGGTGGGAGCTCCCCTCCACTGCCCACTTCCACCATTACTCCACGAATCCTCTCCTGAACACCAGCCACATGATGAATCTGTCATGTGTCCCAGGATGCATCCTTTTATTTTGCATTACAGTGTTTCCCTTTGGTCATATTATAAGTCTCAGAAACACATATGTTAACAGCATTTTGAATATTTCATACCTTGTAACCATGGTAAAAGTAACTAAAAGTGTTTTTACCATGAATCCATCTAGGGACACTGTGCGTATGTATCTGAGGTTCCCTGGTAGCATCAGAGTGTCTTGCCAACACAACATACTTAGAGATGGCACAGGACTGAGGATCCTGATGATGAGGGACAGATGGGAGTGGAGGCTGCTGCCCCTACAGTAGGACCCTGCAGAGGGAGATGGGAGTCACTGAAGCAAACTTGGCCCTCTTGTCCCTGTCCTGGGCCTCACCTGCTCGTTTCTCTCATAGATACGCAGTCTTTCTGGCTCATCTTCACTGTCAAAGCTCAGTCTGAAAATGGACAGCCCTGGTGTGATGGAAATCTCTTCCTTCAGTACAATATCAAGGGAGGCCAAAGCTTTGGGTCCCCTGGGAAAGGAGGTCAATAGCACTGAACATCTGACTCAAAGTCTGAAATACATAGGGGAAGAGCTCAAGGAGAGGCTGCCTGACCTCGAACTGGAAAAAGGCAAGAACAGTAGTAATGGAATATGGGATGGGTGCAGACACACAGTAAGTCGGCAAGAGGGAGGCATGTCAGAGCACATGAGGGCAGAGCCCCATGGATGTGTTTGCACAGTACATAAAGTTAAATGCTGGTCCAGATATGCAAACACTAAGATGGACACCCAGAATCAGTTCATGATAGGTTAAAAGATTTTAAACAAATAAAACCTTGCCCCTACCCCAGAACTTTGCAAGAGGACTGGGAACCCACGTACATCCTGTTTGCCGCCAACTCTGGGAGCCTGCCTACTTCCTGCTTGCCCCCCCAGCCCACCAACTTCCTGCTTGATGCCCCCCCCAGCCCGCCTACTTCCTGCTTGCCCCCCCCCAGCCCGCCTACTTCCTGCTTGCCGCCCGCTCTGGGAGCCCGCCTACTTCCTGCTTGCCCCCCTCCCCCTCCACTCTGGGAGCCCGCCTACTTCCTGCTTGCCGCCCCCTCTGGGAACCCACGTACATGTACATCCTGTTTTGCCGCCAGCTCTGGGAGCCCACCTACTTCCTGCTTCCCCCCCCCTCTGGGAGCCCGCCTACTTCCTGCTTCCCCCCTCCCCCTCCGCTCTGGGAGCCCGCCTACTTCCTGCTTGCCACCTGCTCTGGGAACTCACGTACATCCTGTTTGCCGCCAGCTCTGGGAGCCCGCCTACTTCCTGCTTGCCCCCCTCCCCCCTCTGCTCTGGGAGCCCGCCTACTTCCTGCTTGCCCCCCCCAGCCCGCCTACTTCCTGCTTGCCGCCAGCTCTGGGAGCCCGCCTACTTCCTGCTTGCCCCCCTCCCCCCTCCACTCTGGGAGCCCGCTTACTTCCTGCTTGCCCCCTCCCCCCTCCGCTCTGGGAGCCCGCTTACTTCCTGCTTGCCCCCCTCCCCCCTCTGCTCTGGGAGCCCGCTTACTTCCTGCTTGCCGCCCGCTCTGGGAACCCACGTACATCCTGTTTTGCCGCCAGCTCTGGGAGCCCACCTACTTCCTGCTTGCCGCCTGCTCTGGGAGCCCGCCTACTTCCTGCTTCCCCCCCTCCTGCTCCGCTCTGGGAGCCCGCCTACTTCCTGCTTGCCGCCGGCTCTGGGAACCCACGTACATCCTGTTTGCCGCCAGCTCTGGGAGCCCGCCTACTTCCTGCTTGCCCCCCTCCCCCCTCCGCTCTGGGAGCCCGCCTGCTTCCTGCTTGCCGCCAACCCTGGGGACCCACAAACATCTTGTTTCCCAGAAATTCTTGCATTATCTGCTGAAACTAGGGGGGCCATTTCCTGTAACTCTAACCGGATACCAGTTGGCTTCTGTAAATCTTGTCTCTCGCATAAAGATCACAAGTATGAATAACATTCAGATGTTGTAAGTCCAGCCACAAGATGTTCTCTCTCAAGGTTTGCTGACCACAAGAAGTACCTTCCCATGGCTCTGCTCGGCTAACAGTGTGACTAACTTCCTGTCACCCAGATGGTACTTTCCCATGCCCTCCATAGGTTCTTTCCTATGGTTCTTTCCCAGCCCCCTATTTTGCTTCAAATGCAAAACCCCAGAACCCCAGTCTGGTTTTCTGCTGTAAAAACGGCCTGCTCCTGGCAGCTGGCGCTGCATTCTGAGATCCTGACCTCGAATGTAGTCCTGGAGCTTCAGCCTGCTTTTGCCCTACAATGAAGACTTTTACTCTAGCCGGAACCTGGAGTCTGTGTCTCGTTGGGGAGATAACTGGACCCTGTAACATTTTTGGGGGGCTCATCTGGGATCCCCCCAATAGAGGCCCTACTAATTTTCCAGAAATCCTTGTTTGGCTCTCCCTCGATAGTCTTTTCTCAGGCTCAGAAGGAGTCTTCTGGGCTCTTGATTTCTGGTCAAGCACATTCTGGTGACTCTTGGAAAGCTGGACGCAGCATTGATTCCAGAATCAGGGGACTTGCAGTGATTCCCGAAGTCCTTTCTGCACCCATTCAGTCTTGCAGATGAACAAGAGACCATATCTGGATAGAAAGGCATCGGACAGAGGCTCTCGGTCCGGATACAGAGGACCCCACACTGTGATCCTGACCACGTCCACTCCAGTGAAGGTTGGTGGGATAAAGAATTAGATTCATCACTCTCAGGTTAAGAGAGCAGACATGGAACTGGAGGAGCCATCGACATGGACGGTCCATTGGAATTCAGAAGACCCTCTCAAGCTAAGACTTTGTTCTTCTTAAACCTCATGTCACATTATTTTGCCCTCACTCATGCAAGGGCCTATTCACCTTTGGCTTTTAGATGGGAGTTGTGAGACACAGACACAGGAAGGGTCCTTGCAAATGTCTCACAATGTACCTATGGTTCTCTTTTTAGAGTGGACTTATATCCATTATGACGAGGGCTCGATACTTATAAAATTACTAACCATGGGAACATGATGAGTGCAGTTGGGTCATCTAAACCCTTCTGGTATGGGTGTTCCAATTGAGATTTCAAAAAACATCTCGGAGGGGGTGAATATTATACATGCCCAGAAAATGGGGAACCAACCTTTCAAGGGGAAGGAGTATGTCATGTGGAGCTTGGGGATGTGAAATTATAGCCCCTTGGACCAACCACAACCCTACATCCAACTGACGGCTGTAATGACAGCTGTTCACAACCTGGATTCTGAAATCTCCTTACCATTATTCTTAGGTGGTAGGAATTGTGTTCTGTTTCCAGCCACTAAGATTTGGGTAGAACATGGGGCCTATGCAAATATCAGTCTGGAAGGGATCCAGGTACTAAATTCACTATACAAAGAGGGTGAATCCTCATAGCACCAAATCCCATTGGACCAAATTGAGAGCTAATTGGTCCCCTTCCACATGGGCCACCCACCTTTAGGCGGGCCACCATTTTCAGAGTATACCCCTGTGCCAAGGTGGATGTCACCCCTCCAACTGGTCCCTCAATTTGCCAGACCCAGCCTCAGTACCAGAACTTAACCCACTCCTCAGTTTATTGGATACCACGTTCCTGTTTGTAAATCAGATGCTGACCAAATGTAATTAAAGAAATTTACTGTAGCCCGAATCTGGAGAATGTGTCTCATTAGGAGATAACTGGACCCCATAATAGCACATGATTACAGATGTGAAGAAAGAGGAGGTGAGGGAGGAAAGAACAGCAGCCCTACGCCTGTGGAGAAAGCTGATTTGGGGAGGTGAGGGTTTGAGTGCATGATGATGGTTTTGAGTGTGGTTTGCAGGTCAGCCCATCTTGCAGGACAGGGTGTTTTATCAGCTTGAAGGGGAAAAAAAAGGAGGTTTTTGTGCAGTTCACCATCAACTGACACTATCACTTCAACTTTTACCCACTGAACATGACCTGGTCTGAAACTAATCCTAAGGGCAAAGAGACCATAAATAAATGGAAAAGTGATGAAGAACTAGTAGCAGATCAAGATTGTTAACGCAGACTCCTTTCACTGGCTGGAGACATTCTCAAAGTACCTGCCGAAAACATCAAGTAAGAAATTCACTGATGACCACAAGGTAACCTCAGCAGGCTGGAAAAGGTGTGGTAAAGCTCTTTAAAGGTTGTCAGACCTGTGTGGATTTCATCATGTTTGCATAATGGGAACCTTGACAGATTGAATGATTTCTTGGTGGTCTTCCTCCTAGATGCTGCGATGACCACAAGAGTTTCTCACCATCCTCTTCCCATCTCAGTTTCCACAGCCAGTTTCTCTCCATTGCCTTCATCCAAGGACCCAGGGACTCAAGGGTCGCCTAGTGTGTCTCCAGGTCTGTATGCAGCCCTGAAAATTGCCCAGTTTTTCTTCTTTGCTATAGCTGCCCTTCCTCCAGCTGCAGTGTCACTTCTGTGAAGGATCCGCTACCTTCTCTGATGAAAACAAATACCACCACTTGTGCCTAACATTCAGAAAGTTGTAGTTGTACATAATGTGTTACATTGTATGATCATTAGATGGACACTTGATTCCCTTGGGAGCCCCACCAGGACATGTAACAAACATTGACGTCTGTCCAGAGAGGTACTGGTAACAGAGATATCATATTTGAGTCCCACAGCTGCCTGGGGAGAACAGGTTTAAATAGGATTTGGCTTTTTGTTTTATATTCCCCAGATGCTTCCCATCTCCACCCACCACCCTGCCTCTATCCACCAAGCTTCCATATATCACCATCATCACCATCATCATCATCACCATCATCACCATCATCATCATCATCATCATCATCATGGCAGAAGTAGTCATCACGCTTTGGGTGCAGATATCCCAAAAGGGAGGTGAAGAACAGGCTAAACCTCGGCTCTTGGTGCTGTCCCACTCATGCACCCAAGGCTCTACACATGGCAGTAGCTATCTCTCCACTACAACAATGCCCCATCACAGTCTCAGCGCCCACTCCACAGCAGAGTTGGAAGTGACCATTGTTGGCATAGAGGAGGCAGCATACACCACGCAACTGTGCATTGAGGGGAGGATAGAACAGAAGAGGTCTCCTGCGGTGGGGCAGAGGAAGGACTTGAATGATGTATTCATCCATTCATGACACATCTCAAGGTTCCCCAAGTCTTTTCTAAATGTCTCACACTCTGGAAGGATAGCATGATCGAGGGCAGCAATTCTCCTTGGTGTTAACCACTTGTGAAGAGAATAAACTCTCTGCAACCCAAGATGTGTTTCTCACCTCAGTGTCATCTCACACTGTACAAAGGGACAGCTGCTGGGGCTGAAAGGAGCCAGTCACTGACCTGTGCTGACCAAGGTCAGAGGTGAAGGCTGGCAAGCATATTGCCCATGTCGTGAAAGATCTCAACTCACTAAGAATTGGTTGTCAAAAAAAAAAAAAATAGATAAGACAGAAAACAAAAACAAGAAAGAAGCAAACCTCAGATCACAGGTCTATGACTTTTCATCTGTATGTGGGCTACAGAATTATGCACTATTGAGAAATTATTTCAAAGGCATGACTGAGGAAAATGTTAGCTCTAGGAAGAAGGTGAACAGTAGGTTAAAACAAAGGTATGGTCTCAAATGGCGCTGACCTCTGGGATCCTCATTGTCTCACAGAGTAAAAAGTTAGAAAAAAGATAATAGTCATGGACTCAGAGGATCGTGTCGTGTCAGGAAGTAAAGGAGACCAAAGCACAGGAATAAAAGTATTTACCAGACCAGAATTTACACAAAGTGAGGGACTGGGGAGAAAGAGCCCAGTCATTAAAGAACTTGTTGCACAAAAGCACAGGGACTGAGTTCAACCACTGCAAGCAGTGATAAGGGAAGAGAATAAGAGAGAGAGAAGAGAAAGAAGAAAACTTGTATGCTTGTAACTTTGTAAACCTAGCACAGAGGAGGCAGAAACAGACAGATCCCTGAGACTTACTGGACAGTCAGCCTAGTCTAACTGACAGTGAGAAACTCACACACACACTCACATACACACACACGATGGGACTGGAAAGTTGTCTCAGTGGCTAAGAGCACTTGCTCTCAGCTACTGACTGCAAATGAGGACCTGACTTCAAATCACCAGCACTCACCGTAAAAGACAGGTATGGCTGTGTATACAGCAAGCCCAGGACTGGGAGACACCAGAGAGAAGGTCCCCAAGAGGTCACTGGCTAGCCAGCCTAGCCCAAGTAGCGAACTTCCCAATACAATTGGGGCCACTGTCTCAATAAGGTTTAAAGCTACAGGAAGACTTTGTACAGCCCGCTGTAGACCCCACATTTATTCATGCAGAGACCTGTGTATTCGCATGGATGCACCATACACACACATACACCATACATTCATCACACACCCCACATGTAAACACACAATCACAAAAGCTAACAATAAAATTGGGACCACCAAGATGGCTCGGTAGGTCAAGGGACTTGCACATAAACATGAAGACCTGTGTTCAATACCCAGAGTCTGCATGTTTGGAAGAGGGAACCAACTTCTACGTAGTTGTCCTCTCGTCTCCACATACATGTACTCCTCTCCTCCCCATCTCCCTTCCTTCTTCATGCCAATAAATAAATAAAATGATTTTAAAATAATTAAATTTAAATATTGACAGAAACAAGCTGTTTGGCACCCTGAGGAATGACATCCAAGGTTGACCTCTGTCCTCCACATGCACCTCACATGACTGCAAGTGCATGCACACACACACTTATATGCAATGTACACACATACACACCATGGATGTAAACGCAGCGGGTGAGCTCTCAGAGAAAAGATCACACCTGAGAGAATGAGTAAAGAAATTCCTTGGCTTTATCTTGTGCATCACTTTTGTGAGGTACTACTTGAATATGTACAAGGTGGGCACATCAATGTCTTGTTAGGCAGTGAATTTTATGACACCATCTCTCCTTCCGACACTGGGCATTTGGAGTGAGGCACCAGGGGTCATGAGGAGTAGGCTCCTCACTGTATGAAGTGTCACAAGTCACTGGGTCTGGCTCCTAGCAGTGAGGGTCTGGATGATGAGGGTCTGTAATGTCAGTGCTGGGTTTTGCTTTTTATTCATTGGCCTTTCATCTGTCTCTACATTTTCCCCTGACAGATCAGCGAAATCAACCTGATGAAGGACAAAGACCTTTCTTTCGGAACTACCTCAGAGATGAGAGGGGACAATGGCGGGTTCTGCCCTACAATGCTGGTCTGTTCAGGGATGCGGAGAACACAAGGGAGATGACTGAGCCGCAGCGTGAAGAGCAGGGTGGGAGGTTATTACAGGACCCTGAAGGCTCCAACCTCCGGTCACTTGGAATTGAGGAGATCTCGACTTCAGTGGAAGATGCTAGAAGTCCTGCAGATGGGGAGATCTCAATCTCAGTGGAAGATGCTAGAAGTCCTACAGATGGGTAGATCTCAATCTCGGTGGACAATGCTAAATTTCCTGCACATGATAATGGTGGGTGTGTCTGAGGCAGCGCCCTAGGGCTTCAGTGGCTGCTGCTGCTGTCCTTGACTGAGTTCAGAGAGGACTGCCCTTTTCACCACTGCACTCACTTCTGTCAAACTGTGGAAATTACCCTCTCCTTCTACATGTGGGTGCTCAGCACTGAACTCAGGTCATCGGGATTGGTGGTAATCACCGTCACCCTCTGAGCCATAATACCAGCTCAGTGTGTCCTTCTTACCAGGCTTGTTACAGTTTGCTGCATGGTTGCTATAAATAACCATCAAACGGCTTAAGGGAACAAGGGGTTTATTTGCTCTTACGATTACTGGTTACAGTTCTTAGTCCAGCTTGATGGGAGAGCTCACACCAACACCAGGGCCAAGGGAACTTGCCACACCATCTGTACGTAATGGCTGAGACAGGGGCAATCCTTACTTGCCAGGCCAGCATATCTGGCCAAGTATACACAAGAATGCCAACTTCCTCAACTGGCTCTCAGTATATTCATCTGTTCAGGGCCTAATTCCACCCATCACAGGCTGGGCCTTCCCCATCAACTAAACAATCTCATGCAGGTTTGCTCTGGGCTTAACCCGACAGTACACTAATTCTGTACAAATGTGCCCAGAGCTCAAACCCTCAACAGTGAAGTTTACACTGTGCCTAACTATGACAATGCATTTCTATATTTATAAATTATACCTTTTTTCATACTTGCTGCTTCCTTTCTGTCTCTCATAAAAATTAATGGCACTATCTAAGCTTTACATTTTAGCAATAAAAACTTGAACACAGGACACAACAGTTCACTTAGTATGTTTTGGTTTTTTCTTGTTCTACATTTTTTTCTTTTTTAGTACATTTTTTGCCTAATCATACAAGCTCAATAGGTACCCCCTTCTTCTCCCTCCCCCCTCCCATCCCTGTTGGTTTCCATTCTACTTTCTCCCCTTTCTATCTCCCCCCTTCCCTCTCACCCCTTTTCCTTCCCTGCTCTTCTCCTGGTGCTTTCTGCTTTCTCCCTCCCAGCCTCCAGAGCATGTTTATGTGGGCGCTGAATTCCCTCTCAGTCATCCACACTAGTGTGGGTTCAGGACTCAGTGGCATTGTTGGGGCCCCTTCTTGCTGCTGCTGCTAGTAGGGGAACTCTATTTTGACTGTTCAACCCTTTGCCACCAAGGATCCTAGTGCTTGAAACCTTGTCCCCTGTGATCCCTGCTAGACTTTGGGGAAATGATGACCTGTCAGCCACTTAGTAGGTTTTGCCAACTAGATTTAGCTAGAAGATAACAGTAACACTTATATTAATTGTTGTTGACATTTTATCAGCTATTGCATTTTATTTCTTTTTTACTCTTCTTCTTTATATTAGTTATTATCTTTCTTCTTATTATATTTTAACACTGCTTTGCGTTTTTTTTCTTTTTTTAATTATTATTTGTTCAACTGTGCGCATGTGCGCATGTGCGCAGCGCGCGTGTGTGTGTGTGTGTGTGTGTGTGTGTGTGTGTGTGTGTGTGTGTGTGTGTGCGTGTGTGTGTGTGTGTGTGTAGAACCACGGACGAATTCACCTCCTCCTTGTTTACTCTGCTCCAGGATTCACAGGCTCCGCCCCACCAGGACCAGAAGCGCAGGCCGCCCCCGCTTCCGCCTGGCGTCTATACATGGGATCTGGGATCTGAACTCAGGACCTTCTGCCTGCAAGGTGGAGGCTTAACCCCTGAGCCACCTCTCCAGCCCTGCTGTGGTTTTAATATTATTGCTCCTCACAGTATTATGGGCTTGAATCTTTAGTTGTTTGGAAAGGTCATGACACCTTTAGGATGTGAAGCCTTGCTGGAGGAAGGCTGTCAAAGGAGGGGGGCTTAGATGTGAGTAGCCCCTTCGTATTTTCAGAAGTCTGTTCTTGCAGTTGACATTTTTTTAGCTCTCAGCCTCCATGAAGGATGTGACTTAGACCACCTCCAGCTTCTGCCGTCACCCATGCCTTTCTTGCCACAATGGACTGAGATGGATCTGGAAGCTTCCTCCTTGTGCACCAGCCTTCATGGCGCCAGAAGGTGTGGTGCAGGCTGCCAGGGGAGAAAAGCAATCAAGGGCCGGGGATGAAGCCTACTTGGTCCCTGTGATTATCTTTTTAATATGTTTTTGAATCCGATTTGCTAAGACTTTATTGGGAATCTTTGCGTCTGTGTTCATCAGAGAGATCGGCCTACAGTTTTCTTTTTTAAGTGAATCTTTATTAGGTTTTGGGATTAAGACGATATTAGCTTTATAGAAGGAATTTGGTAATGTTCCTTCCTTTGCTATTTGATGGTGAAATTTATTCTGAAGGCTTCTGGTATGGTGTCAGTATGGTGGCCTATCATGGTATGGGGAGCATGTCGGTCATTCAAGCACTAAGGAAGTAGAGACAGAAGGATCAGTAATTAAGTTCATCATTGTCTGCGCACTTTGATGCCAACCTGGGCAAGGTGAGGTCCCATGGAGGGGCAACTTTGTACACCCAAAAGGCAACCCCACCAGCATAGACAAGCCAGAGAGAACCCTGGGGCCCATAGATACAGACAGGCAGAAGTTTAGGAGAGAGTGGGATCGATTGAGAAAGAGGAAGCGAAGTGGATGGGAGGGAAGGGATAAGTACTCAACATGCTTGTAAAACAAGAAAAAAAATTAAAGAAAATATTGTTATTGGTTAGTCTTATCTTTTAAATACCTAATTTTGCTTATTTAGTAACATTGTATAATGCTACGCTACTCCTTCCTGTCTCCAACAAATAGAAACAACTAATTTCACACATTTGTGTACATGTAATGAATTAAAAGACATTTTGAGATGACCTGTGTGTATGCCTATTTACTTGCAACACAATTTGAACTAAAGTCTTTGGGAGGACTGTGTCCTGTAAACATACTGCATATCTATACGTACAGGTGCATAACAAAGGTGTCAAACCACGGACATGGACTGACACCCAGATCTGCACAGGAAATGACAAGACATTCAGTGAGGGTCTTCAGTACAAACAAGATAGACACTTGACATTTGAAAGACACAGAGGTGAACTCTCACATCCAGGGAGCTCAGTGAAGACACAAGACCAAAGGAAAGCTGGTTCTGTGCACTTGTGTCACTGCTCAGTTCAGCAGGAAATGTTCCTGAAACATACAATTGTCCAGGGCTGGGATGTAAAGTGAACACAAAGAAACACAAACAGAAAGAGGAAACCAAATGGGACCTCACAGCAGGGGGCTTCAGAGAATCCAGCTGAAAGACAAAGAGGTCTTCCAGACCACTTCTGTCAACTCTATATGATTGATTTCTTAGGGATTAATCAAGTAGTCAGCCCTTAATTCTTAGGGGTTAATCAAGTAGTCAGCCCTTAAGGCTGTTAGCAAATCATATTGGGAAGAGCCCAGTGCGAGACAATGGATTGGCTGGAAAGGGAGATGGGGAAGTGGGAGACTTTGCCCCATGTCTCATCTACTCAGGTGGCAGCCTGGACAGCTAGGAGAATCAACGTTTTATTGTCCAGCATGGGACAGAGACAGAGCCTAGACAGGAGACATTTCAGGTTCAAACAGATCGCTAAGGTTTCAGACTCCAGAAAGAAACCCTAGTGGGCGGGGTCTGCGGACTGTACTTCTCTGCACAGGAAACTCACAACTTTGGCTCCTCTCAGTCTTCCACGCTTTTTGTAATCAGGGAAGAAGATGCCCTTAGCTATCAGGCAGCATCCTGTGCGGACCTTTCCCCGGGTGCTCCCTGCAGGAAACATTCTGAGAGCAGCTGTAATGGCACCCTGCACGCTCAGTATGAAGCTCCCCAAAAGCGTGTGAGGGGTAGAGAACTTCAGGTTGGAGAGGAGTGTTTGGAGGGGCTCCATGGGCAATGAGGATCAGGAGAAAAGGGAGACTCCGGGATGGAGCGGTGGAGCAGAGCCCTGCAGCAGACAGGAGGCTGGGGCACAGGGCCAGAGGTGGACCAGGGGCTGCTGAAAGAGAATCTGCTGAGACCCACAGGCTGCCCCTCTCCAATTCGGGGGCCTTAGGACCAGACCCTGAAGGCTTAGGTGTGAGGGAGCCAGGAGTCCTTCCCTGAGTGATGATGACTAAAGAAGCCAGTGTGCTTGCGGGGCTCAGGCACAGCTGCATGTGCTGGAAGGGGGTCAGCTCTCTTGCATTGGGAACCAGTGCAAAGGTCAAATTTGGTTACACAGAAAAATAAACATTTTCCTTGCTGACAGTCTGAGCATCAAACTTAGCACAAGTGATTGAAGTGTTGTGTTTTGTGTTCTTGAAAATTTTGAGAGAGAGAGAGAGAAGACAAAAGGAGAAAGAGAAGGGGGAAGAGCGAGAGAGAGAGAGAGGCAGAACCTTAGCCACTGTGGAGATCATAGGATAGTTTTCAGAAGTCAGTTTTCTTCTTCTGCCACTGATTCAGGGTATTTGTGTTCCAATCGCTTCATTATTCATTATTAAGGACATTAGTCTTCATTCGGGACTAAACTGGGAGGCAGAAATAGCACTTGGGTGTCCTTCAGCCAAACTTTACCTTGTGGCTCAATCCTTCTACTTCAAACCAAACCAACACCTTCAGTAGAATGGGGGTTCATTCACAAAGTATCTACATGAACATCTCTGTCAAGAATCACTGAAAAGTCACATAAGTGTCTCAATAGTAACCTCTGCTGATAGGTGAGGACCTTCAGAGCTTGTGAGAACAGAAGTAAGAATCACTGTGCAGAGTGTTAGCACACTTCACAAAATTGACTCTAAACTCTCAGTCATGTAAGAGTGAAGCATCTCATAATAAAAATGTGTCTCAAAGGGATAAAAAAGTATTTTAGCAACAGGACATCCCACTGAAGTTTTTAGCAAAAATGTACTTTTCCTCTGAATAATTAGTGAGTCAGCTTGCTTCCTTCTGGACGGCCACAGGGTTCTATCAGTGGGAGTTGGATGGGACCAGTCCTTGCCTCAGTAGCAGCGACACGGTAGCCCAACCAAAACATCTTAAGGGAGAAGGTTCACTGTGGCTTACTGTTCCCCAGGGAGACAGTCCCTCCTGGCAAGAAGTGCACTGCACCAGGCAGGGAAGGCACAGCAACATATTGAACCCACAGACAGGAAGGAGAAAGACAAACAGGATGTGGAGCTGGACTATCAATCCTCAAGGGTCCAGTGACATACGTCCTCCATCCAGGCTTCACCTCCTAAAGACTCCACAGCCTTCCCAGATGGTGACCAAGTGCTCACACTCATGAGGTTGTTGAGATGTTTCACATTCCAACCACAGCAAGCCCTGCCCAAAATGTGGTACAATGCAGTTCTGAAAAGCAAACCCTGACTTTCTGGGGGCCCCTTGGCACTTCTGCTCATCACAAACAAAACAGAAATGGTACAATGATTTTCTTTTGCAATGTTTAAAAGTCATATTCCTCTGATAGTCATGACTTTCCTTTGACCTTTGCTCATAAACAGCATAGCCACCCATACAGCAAATCACAAATAATACACAAAAAGAACTACAAATGAGATCAAAAGCTAAATGTTAAACCAATAACATATCATTATGTCATAAATAATCATGGAGAAATTGAAATTTTTAATTTTAATAGTATTTCTGTCATAAAATATGAGATAGTTGGATATAAATTTAAATAGCACAAAGAATTTATTCATTGAAATCTCTGTTACACTAACAAAAGACAATAAAAATAAAATAGCATAGCCTGGACAAGAGTCAATATTACTAAGCCATCCATTCTTTCCAAGGTAATTTTTAGTTTCAATGGCATCCTAATTAAAATTCATCACTGTTTATGTGGAATGTATGAACTGACTCTACCGTACTAGAGTCAGTTTGAAAATGAACAAGTTGGGGGCACATATTACCAGAAGTCAAGATTTACTAAGAAGCTAATGTAATGTGAACTAGCATAATATTGGACCAAGGATAGATACAGGCATCAGCTGAACAGAATAGATCAATTTAAAACATAACCAAGTGTCTATAGTCAGCTGAAGTGCAGTAAAGTTGACACAGTAATTGAATGAAGGAAAGACGGTCTTCTCAGCACATGGTATCAGAATACTTGTGGGAGACCTTCAATCTTCATAAGTTATCTCAGGCATTTTGTCACATGACAAAAAGCTGATATCTGATTAATAGACCTGGTTGTGAAAGTAAAGGAAGGATATTGAAAGAACTGACATTTCTCTAAGAAAGTTATACCGATGGCCGACAAGTATGTGAAAATTTCTCAACATCACGATTTGCCAGAGAAATGCAAATCAAAACCACAAAGAGAGCTGCAGAGATGTTTCAGTGAGTAGTGACTGCTGTTCAAGAATGAGGATCAGAGCTGGAGACATGGCTCAGAGGTTAAGACTCTGCCTCCCAAGCAGTAGGAATCTTCTGTGACTCCACTGCCTACTTCCAGGCTCCAGAACTCACATTGTAACTTACCCCAGGGTTCTTCATTTTTAATTTTTGTCTTCATTACTTGCTTGTTTTAACAATCATCATGCCTCAAGGGGGCAGACAGGAGGGGAAGAAAAGCCATGATTGCCATGGAATCAGCAGTTACAGAGCACTTGACTGAACAATGGAGTCTGCACTTAAGAACCCTTCCAAGACTTCTAAAGAAACTCTATTCTAGTAGGAATCTAGAAAAGGGGTTCCACTGGCACCCCAGGGGAAAACTGGGGAACACATGAAATTTGGATACAAAGCACAAACACTAAAAGGTCCACTGAACTGAATGCAGCCACCTGCAATGATAATTCTGCGGAAATAGCAGCCATTACAGAAGAGAAGAGCTTTCACACCGCACATAACAAACCACACACAAAACCAACACACAGGCTGCTGGGGGCAGATAAAACTACCCAGAAACTACGAAGAAAGTTTCCACAGAGACTTTGAAACCTAACTTGGAGTGCAGAAGGTCCAGGAAAACACAAGCAAAAGATTCACAAACTACTGATTTCCAAGGGGCTTTAAGAAACACAGGCTAGTTGGCACCAAGGGCTGCCTCTCACCCTCCCCACGCAGAAGCCTTGCATTCTCCTACAGCCAATGAGTTGTAACAACAGAAGCAGCAGGAAGCATACAAATTATGGAAATTATGAAATACACCAGTCATTGAGGAATGGGTCAAGAAAGAAATAAAAAAGGATATAAGAAAAATCTTGAAGTTCAAAGAAAATGAAAACATGACATAAAAAGCAGAACAATAACCTTTGCCTTTAGTTCAAGTCAGTGGTGCTCACAATCCAGAAGATACTTGTTTCTTCTTTAAGTAAGGAGTTTCTTTTTTTTAATTTTATTTTTATTTATTTATTCTGTGTGTGTGTGTGTGTGTGTGTGTGTGTGTGTGTGTGTGTGTGTGTGTGTCTCAGAGGGAACTGTGTATCCCTGTGGAGGACCAAAGGTGACTTCAGGAATCATCCTGGATTGTCCCTAGCTCCTTTCCCTTGGGATTTCTCAGGCTCCACCCACAGGGTTGGAAGTACAGGCTGCAGCCATTTCTAACTGGCATTTTTACTTAAGATCTGGGATCTGAATTCAGGACCTTCTGCTTGTGAGGCAGAATCTTAACTACTGAGCAGTTAAGTCTCTCAAACCCAAGATAAGTGTTTTTTCTTTAAAAAAAAAAACTCTTTTGTACGTACTTTTCTCTCTTTTAATTCACTTTTCTTGTATCTTCTCCCTTTTATGTTAATTCATAATCTTACTTGATTTTACACTCTTGGATATCTTAAGAGGGACAGACTTCTGGATTCTATACTACTCAATTAGTATACAGTATTATTGCTAAAATTCTCCTTTCGGGTTATGACAAGTCATTCCTGTTCATTATTCCTCATCTAAACATCCCATAACTCCATCTCCTGGGATCTACACTTTCCTTGAGTCTCACACCTCACACTGTAACAAACTCGAAAACTGTTCACCCCAAAAGCACCCTAAATGTACCCCCCTAAACGTTCTTCCCATATCCAACAACTATCCCATTCCTCGTACACCTTACTTCTCTCCCACTTCTGCCCGTTAAGGATTCAAATGAAGACCTGATCGCCGTGAGATAAGCACTGAAGCACAGCACCCAAACAACACAGCGATCCATCCCTGGAATCACCATGGGGAGCGCCAGATTCAACGTCAATCAGCATCTACCCACCCGAAGGCAGTGAAAGCACAGACTCTAATTCACTGACTACACATCTGTGAACTACAAATATAAATCAAAGAAAATGATCAAAAGTTTCACTCGAGATGCCCATGACTGCTTGTAGAAACAGAAAAAAAAAACAAAACACAAAAAGCCAAGAAAATATGTCTCCTTAGCAAATCACCAATCCCATGGCATCAAGACTCACTGAGGAAAACCCATCTGGTAGGAAACAAGAGAGTAACAATTGAGATGATGAATTACAATGATCAATTATGAATATAATTAAGGAGCTCCAGGGAACATGGATAGACACTGAAGTGAATGTGAAGAGGGAGACTGGAAGTGCAGGAAAGAAGACCAGGAAAACACAAACAAGCAACAACACAATGAAGAAGACAATTGAAGATATGAAAAAACAGGAAAAATAGATAGACCCTGACTGAAACCCAAACCAACGTAAAATTAGAAGTTGAAAATGAAATCGATCCATTAAGAATTCAGTAGAAAGTCTCAAAATTAGAATAGACCAAGACTATGACAGAATATCAGAGCTTGAAGACAAGCTGGTGGAATTCAGATAAGTCAGTCAAAGAAACTGAAAATTTAAAAACAAGTATGAATGGAGCACACAAGAACTTTGAGAATCTATCAGAAAACCTAATTTATGGACCTTGACTGTCCTTGACGAACACACAGGAAAAACTACAGAATATATATTTAATTATATTACAGAAGAAAACATTCCTAATCTAAGAATTAGGAAGCATTCAGCACATCAAATAGAAGGAACTAGAAAATAAATTCCTTATGACATGACAATCAGATTATTAAATGCACAGACAAGATCTTAAGAGCTGAAAGCCAAAGGACAGAGTTGCATATAAAGTCAAAATTATCAAAACAACAGCTGGTTCTTGGGCTGGCGAGATGGCTCAGGGGATAAGATTCTGTCTCACACGCAGAAGGTCCTGACTTTGGATCCCAGGTCTCACATGAAAACACCAGGCAGAAATGGCAGGGGCCTGCAGTTTCCATCCTGGGGTGGGGGGAGAGACTGGGAAATCCCAGACTGAAGCAATACAGAGAAAGAAGCTATCAGGATGATTCCTGAAGTCACCCTGGGCCCTGCACAAGGATATGCATTTCCCTGTGACACACATATACTCATACACACACACACACACCCACTGAAGAATAAATACTCTTGACAGGTTACACAAAATAATAATGACAGGATAATGGACTAAGCAAAGGACTACAAATGCAAATACCACAAAATCAACAAAATGGCAGGAGACAATAAACACACTCTTAAAAGAATATTAAAGAGTGTAAGTAGTAAAGAATTCTGATCGTTGGATCAGAAATCATGACCCATAAATATTCTGTCTCTAAGAAACACCTTACCATGTGAGAAAAAAGACATTCTCTCAAAATACAGGGATGATCAAAAGTACTCCAAGTAAATGGAAACAAGAAAAAATAAAAGTTACCATTCTAATATGTGACAAAAGAGACTTCAGAATGAAGCAAATTATAAAAGTTATCCGGCATGGTTACTAATGAACCACCATCAAACGGCTTAAGGGAACAAGGTGTTCATTTTTTTATGACAGTCCAATTAGGATTTGTAGTCACAGCTGACAGGAGAGCATGCATCAGCACTGGGGCCTAGGGAACTGGCCACACCATCTCTACATGAAGGTCAAGGGAGGGACAATCCTTACTTGCCAGACCATGTCTGGCCTAGTGTATGCAAAGATGCCAACTTCCTCAATCAGCTCTCTGTATTTTATTCCCGGGCCTAGTCCCACCCACCATGGGCTGGGTCTTCCCCATCAGTAGACAATCTCGTGCAGGTTTGCTCTGGGCTTAACTCAACCATGAATTCTCCACAAATGTGCCCAGAGCTCAACCCCTCAACTATCAAGTTGATACCTGTGCCTAACTATGACAGATTTAAAAAGTTTACTACCTACTACTTCAGGGAACAACCCATCATGAAGACATTATAATTCTAAATGTAAATGTACCAAATATAGACATACCAGTTCATTAAACAAATCCAATAAATGTAAAACAAAGAATCAACCCAAACGCAGTGACAGTAGTAGACTTCAACACCCCACTCTCACCAGTAGACAGGCTGACTGGTCAGACACTGAACAAGGGTACATCGACATAAAGGAACCCACAAATCAAATTGACCTGACAGACATCTACAGAACATTCCCCCAAACAATAAATAAAAAAGCCTCATTATTCTTAGCAGCTCATAGAACTTTCTCAAAATAGAACACATACTAGAACACAGAGCAGCATCCAGAAACACGGGAAAACTGAAATTGCATTTTATACCCTTCTGATCACCACAGAATAAACCTAGATGTCAACACCAAGGCAAACAACAGAAAACACACAAATTATGGAAACGGAATAACACATCACTGAATGAGGAATGGGTTGATAATAAACTAAAACAGGAAACAAACAAAAACCAGTGACGTTCAATGCAAAACAAAATACAACATATCAAAAAATATGACACAATGAATGTTGCCCTAACTGGAAAGATAATAGCACTAAATGTGTACGTCAAAAAAAAAAATACATCACAACTAAACAACGTAAAGATGCACTTTAAGACTTTACAAAAGCAAAACCAGAAAATAATGCATCTGTCCGATGTCTGAAAGGCATTGGTTTAATTTAAATATTCATCATAATTACAATGGGACTAGGATTAACTGACCTGACTTTATGAAATCTGTAAAACAAGGAAATGATAAAATAATGCAAGAGAACTTGAATTCATTCTAGCATTCTTATCTAAAAGTTAAAGTATGTTCACTGAAAAGATCACGGTTTCTTTCCTCCTTCCCCCTTTCACCCTGCTTGTCTTCCCTCCCCCCACAAACCTGAGGATGGGACACCTTGAAAATAGACTTCTCTGCAGATTCATGGCTAATGCAGTGTCCTTCATCTGCATATTCTACATATGTTACACAACTGACAGAGAGAAATCTCGTTTTACTCGCTTATTTATTGTGGTATCGAACAGGTTGTCTAACTCACATCCAAAACACAAGTGCTAATTACTAGTATATCTACTGTGATGCTTAATTTTCAAGTTGACTGCACGCTTTGAGTCACCTAAAAGACACACTTTCCTATGTGTATCTTTTTTTAATTTTTTTATTATTTATTCAATTGTGCATGTATGCATGTGTGTGTGTGTGTGTGTGTGTGTGTGTGTGTGTGTGTGTGTAGAAGCATAGGTGAATTCGGGAACCACCACGGGCCGCCTCTACCTCCTCCTTGCTTACTCTGCCCCAGGATTCACAGGCTCCGCCCTACCAGGACCAGAAATGCAGGCCGCCCCCGCTTCCGCCCAGCATCTATACATGGGGTCTAGGATCTGAACTCAGGACCTTCTGCCTGCAAGGCAGAGGCTTAACCCCTGAGCCACGTCTCCAGCCCCTCCTGTGTGTATCTTTAAGGGAGTTCCCAGAGAGGTTTAACTGAGGAAAGAAGGTCAACTCTGAATATGGGTATCTGGGGTCCTGTACTGAGTGAAAAAGGAAGATGGAGAACATTAAAGTGCCTGCCTGTTCTCAGCTTCCTGATCCATCAAGATGTGAGGAGTTAGTTCCATGTCATGCTTTTGCTGCCATGAGTCTCTGTGTCTTCCCCACAATGATGGACTGTATCCTCTTAAACTGCAAGCCAAAATAAATCCTTCCTCCTTTAAGTTGCTTCTAGTTTGGTCACAGCAATGACAAGATATATTTCCAGTCTTTCAGTTGGTCCACTTTAGTCACATGCAAAAAGAAATGCAACCCAACAAACAGCAAAACATCTCATATAAAAGGACGGAATAAATTCCCAAAGATCTTATTCCTTGAAATGCGCAAGTGATGATCATGAAGGAAGAATTTTTCCTCTCAGCACTCAGGACCACTGTAGGATGTCCTGTGCATACATCCTCCTTGCTCCATCTCACCCCTACGTACCCCTTGCTCTCCACCATCCTGGTGGTTAAGGGTTGGACTCGCGTACCTCTCTGTCCTGCCTCCAGACATTCCGTTCTAGCACAGTCTCTGTCTAGGATCCTGTTTCTCCTGAGCAATCATCCTTCCAAGACAGACACAGAGATCACCTGCCAGTGTCTCCTCCTCACTCTCCAGGGAAAATCATTAATACTCACTCATGTACACGAATCCTTGAGTCTACAGAAAGAGTGTCTGGTTTTTTAATGATTGTTTTTCAAGGAAAGGAGTCTTTAGGAATACATTACTTCCCTTTACATGTTATAGTTTGGGTTTTGATGGGCTGGGGTTTTTTTTGTGGTTGTTTGCTTCCTTTTTTTTTTTTTTTTTCCAAAAAGACCTACTAGAAAACTGTGACTTTGTGATTGCACAGCAAATCACATTTTCCAGGAAATCAGATGCTTCCAAGCTCAGGATTCTTCTCACGTTTGGGGGTTTACTTTACTACACAGCTACCCATGACCAAATGATCCCCAAATCATGGGTTCTATTCCAGCTTCTGTTCAATTCACCACTATAGTCACTGCAGACATTCTTCAAAGGACACTGTACATGCATTTCTATGTCGGTTGTCACGTGACAGGGAAGGAAGAGTCCAGTAGCCTCTGGCCTCTGTGGAGATAATAAATAACCTGTGGTGGGGACTCAGAGAGCCCCTCAATTCCACTTTGTCCATCCACTGGGCCTTTGCCCCATTAGATGAGAAAAGTAGACTAGACCCCACTACGCATTCCCCACAGTCACCAAGTGGACAGATCAGCATCTGCTGACCACCAGCCCCAGTCCTTAGGCTCTGGAAACGCGGAGGAGTTCTGTACCAAGGATCCAGCCTCTGCTAGAGACAGAGCGCAAAGGGAACACCTCAGATGCAAAGAAACAGAAATGATTCCCACCTGATCCACTCTGTCCCACAGCGCCATCTGGAGACTGGAATGGAGCAAGGCCGAAAACAGGGATGAGTCTTTCCCAGATGTGTGGGTAGAGAGGGCCATGCAGAATGGTCTGAATGAGGAAGAACAGAAAGACAGGAATGAGTCTGATAACAGTCCCTGAAGAATTCCAGCACATTTGCTGTGAAGAATGCATGCAGAAATACCCTGTGAGCTACAAACCAAGCAGGGATTCCCCCCCCCCATTTAAAAAAATAAAGTTGGGGGCTGGAGAGGTGGCTCAGGGGTTAAGCCTCTGCCTTGCAGGCAGGAAGTCCTGAGTTCAGATCCTAGACCCCACATACAGACTCCGGGCGGAAGCGGGGACGGCCTGGGTTTCTGGTCCTGGTAGGGTGGAGTCTGTGAATCCCGGGGCAGAGTAAACAAGGAGGAGGTGGAGGCGTCCATGGTGGTTCCCGAATTCGTCCGTGGTTCTACACACATACACACACACATACATACACACACACACACACACACACACACACACACACACATGCACAATAAATAATAATAATAAAATAAAAAATAAAAAAATAAAAATAAAAAAAGAAAGTTGGATGACATCTGAGGAACTATATCAGAGTTGGCCACTGGTCCACGCCTGTGTGTGCATACATATATGTGCACCTACATATGCAGGAAAGAAAGGAAGAAAAAGAAAAAAGAGAGAGGGAGGAAGAGAAGGAGAGAGGGAGGGAGGAAGGTAGAGGGGGAGAGAGATGAAAGAAAGAAAGAGGAAGGAAGAAAAGGAAAAAGAAAGAGAGAGAAAGGAAGGAAGGAAAGAAGAGAGAAGGAAGAAAGAAAGAAAAAAAGAAAAAGAAAGAAAGAAAGAAAAGGAAAAAAGACAGAAAAAGGAAGTCTCAAGAAAGTGGCAAAATTAGCTCATTTCCTGTCTGAGAAGCCCAAACTATTAATTAGGAGAAGCTCCTTTTGAATCCAGAACTTTCTTAAAAGTTCAGAGTTTGCAAGAAGAACACAGGATTGTTGACAAGATAGCTAAAAACCGATGTGTGTGTGCGGGTGTGTGGGTGTGTACATTGTGTGTGTCTGTGAAGGTCCAAGGGTGACTTGGGGAACCATTCTAGATTTTTCTCCTTCCTTTTTGCTTTGTGCTGGGGTGCGGGATCAGACCTCAGGTCCTTCTACTTGCGGGGCAGAAATATGCACCCCTGAGCCATCGCTCCAGCCCCTAAAAACTGTTTTTAACTATGTTGATTTCCGATTATATTTAGAGCCTGATCATTTTTAAACTAAAAATAAAATTTAAGAAGACTAATCTTCAATCCGAAAATGCAAATGGAAAGCACAAATGGGAAAAAAAAAAAGGGATTTCAAGAACTACGCCCCTTCCCATCTCACTACCCCACGCCTCGCGTCTCCCTATCCACGACCCCACACCTGCTTCCCCCCTCAGGGCTTTTCCTCCTCCCCGGCTCTTCCACACAGGCGCCCCTCTCCTCCCTCCCCCCTCTCCGGAAGCGGGAGGGCGGGAGGAGGGAGCGCGACGTGGGTGGAGCGGTCTTCTCCGTCCTGGCACGTGTGGACCGGGCTCCAGGCCAGAACGCACGCCTCTGTCCGGCCGGATTCATTTCGCGGCGACAGCTCAGGCCTTGAGGTCCCAAGACTTCTTTTCCCGCCTTTCGACCGTCCCTCTGCGCCCCGATCCTCGTGGGTGCGGCAGGTGCGTAGGGAGGGGACCGCGGCCAGGACAAGTGGAGGAGGGGGCGTCGCGGCCACCGCTGCTGGGGTCAGTTCTGTCCGCCAAGTCCACGCAGTGCCGGTGGACCAGGAAAGGAAGGAGGAACCGGAGCCTCTGGTCCACAGGGGGACCTAGATAGGCGAGCGGGGGCGGAATAGACGAGCGGGGGCGGAATAGACGAGCTGCGGATCTTTTGGGAGCTTTCCTCGGTCTCTGCGCGGAGTCCTCCACGGAGTTACTAGACTTTACTTCCGCTTTTAAAGGCGCAGGCGGCATCGCTCGCGGCAGATATGGAGAAAAGATTCACCTGGATCGTTGTGCTCTTCTGTGGGGTCGCAGAGCTGGCAAGTAAGTTCCGTGGACCCCTGAGGCTTGGGAGAACACAGGCCTCCAGGGAGGACGGCTCCCCAATGAAAAAGCCGCCGCAGCTCATTCATCACTTGCTCTGGTCCTAGGGTGGAGGAAGGAGAAAGTGGCTGACGGAGAACGGCAACTGGTTGGACAAGGGGTAACCTGGGGGGGGGTTAGCGATGCCCCCAGCCCCTCTGCTGTTTACCTGCAGCATATATAGAAGACCCCACAGGGCGCGATCCTATGTTCCTAAGTTTCTGCGCGCCGGCTTGGGGAAGAGTGGGGGAGGGGAGGACAGGGACACCATCACACAGCCCTAGCAGACCAGCTTCTCACATCCCACAGACCTGCCAGAATTCCCAGGGCTCTTTGGCTAGGAATTTCCCACTGCAGTTACCCTCAGATCGCACCACCTAGGGATCCATCAGCCATACCCACCCACTGCCTTTTGGGGGGTTTTCTTTTGTCTGTCTGTTTTGAGACTGGTTTCACACTTGTCATTCTAAAACCAAGACTGGCCTGGAGAATTTGACTGAAAGTCACCTTTCTTAGCTTCCCAGTGTCCAGATTGCAGCCACCACACCCAACCTCACTCCCACCTTGCCTCTCTTTCCTGCCAGTGGGGTACAGAATCTCTTTAGTGCCTCTTCTGCCAAATGGCACCAAGTTCGCTAACTGAGAACACATTGCTAAAAGTCCCATCCCTCTCTCCCAAAAACATTGCAGCAAGAAGAGTGCACTTTTTTCCTACTGTGTTAGGAGTGTGAGTGGGGTATTTGTAAGCTTCTGCCCTGCACTCCAGGCCTATCTAATCTACCTCCTATGGAGGTAGATTAAAATCTAAATTAAGAATATGCATATTTACTTGGCAGTTGTTTAAAAATCCTGATGAAGATACAAATCTTGACTAAGAGGGCAAACAAAGTGGATGTGGGAAGAGCAGAAATTTATAGTCAGTTTTCTGTCTCCTTAACACATACAATGACAAATAGCTTATAAAGCAATAAGGCTGATTTCTAGGACACAATGTGGTAAGAGCATGTGAGAGAAAGAAGAGTGGGCACCTAGTGGGCAGAAGCAGAGAGAGCACAAAGGAGAGGGTCCCACAGGCATGTACCCAAAGATCCAAAAACCATCCTACTTCTTTCTTCTTTTTCTTGTTTTTATTTTTACAGATCATAGTTAATGTTTATTAAATTTCAGTGGAAAAGCTAATTTATTCACTTTATTTTTTTTTTACTTTTTAAAATTCTTTCCTAGATTTACAAGCACATTAGCCAATTATTCCTCCTCCCAAAGCCCCCATCTCCACCTTCCTCCTTCTTCCCTCCCCTCCTTTCCGTCCTCCCTCCCCAACCTTCATCAATCCATCTCACTCTTCCCACCTACCTGTCTATATGCTTCTGTGGGTCCCAGGGTTTCCTCTGGATCATCTGCTCTAGTGGAGGTTCAGGTTCTGAGGCAGACTAAGTGGCCCTTCCTTGGGCACTGATAGGGGTACTCCCTTTTATCTGTCTAGTCCTAACCCCTAAGATTCCCACTGCATCTCTCCCAAGATCCTCACTAGTCTATGGGGTCATGTTGGTATGTCAGTCACTATGCAGGTCTGGAAAGGACAAGTCTCATTGCAGTGAGTTCCTATTAACAGAGACACAGCTTTGGCAGAGATATTCAAACATAGCAGTTGTATTACAACAAGGTCTACAAGATATCTCAAAGTTAGGATTTTTACTTAATTTGGACTGCCCTACACAATTCGTTCTGCCTGCTTCTGCAAAGTGCAGCTCCTGCTATGAGCAGCTCCTAAGCAGTGTTTTGGGAAAATGAGCAATGCACACTTCCATCACAGCCAAGCCCTGGACCTCAGGAGGACTCATGAGCCAGTCCCGTGGGGGTGGACTTAGGGAGAATGAATCTCAGTCATTAAGAGGAATGCTTTGGAAAGAGTTAGAACAAGATACAAGAGAAGAGAATGGAGTTGGGAGAAAATGTGAAGAAGGGGAGAAAATGAAAGGTACAGGAAGGATGTCTTCAAGAGAACAGGAGAGGAAATTGCTCAAAAAGGAACAGACAAAGCAGCTCATAAAAAATCCAACAATCCACCTTGTGTGGCAAGGAGGTTTTGCTATGGGAGAAGGAAGATCCTACTTTGACATCTCCTTTTCCATTTCTTCATTAGTATTTATACCGCATCCTAGCTAAATGCTTCTTTAACAAAACAATCTTACTTAAGATTTCAAAAATTGGTAAACTCAGTCTTTGAGATTGATTTTGGGCAGTACTTTCCCCACACCACCCTAACCCTTCACACCCCCACCCCATCCTGCACATACCCAGGAGAAGGTGTATGTGTACGTGCCAGGCTCCTTCTTCCCATTTCTCTGTGCAGTCTACGTAAGAGAACATCCCCGGATACTGCGCTGCAGGTCTTTTGCAGCAAGTAGGAGCCTGGAAGACTAGGGGCATAAGCATGGTGGACCAAAGAACTGGCTGAAGATGGAGAGGAGAGGTTGGGGCTTCATGCAGGTCAAAGGTGAGGTCAACTTTATGGGAGCCTAACTGGACACTATGCTGGGCACTGTGCCCACAAGTGAGAGCTCCCCCTCATTGCCCACTTCCACCATCACCTTATGAACCCTCTCCTGAACACCACCCCATGATGAACCTGTCATATGTCCCAGGATCCCTCATTGTCCTTTACATTACAGTACTTCCCTTTGGTCATGTTGTAAGTCTCAGGAAGATTAATATTAACAGCATCTTTGTATATTTTCTACCTCACAACCATGGTAAAAATCACTAAAGGTGTTGTTCACTTGAATCCTTGGGACACTGTGTGAATCTAGTGTCTTCCCAACATAAGACACTTAGAGATGGCACAGGACTGAGGATCCTGACGATGGTGGACACATGGAATGAAGGCTGCTGCCCCTGACAGACTTTGCAGAGGGAGATGGGGGTCCCTGAAACAAACATGGCCCCCTTGTCCCTGTCCTGATCCTCACCTGCATGTTTCTCTCACAGATACACATTCTTTTTGGCTCAACCTCACTGTCAAAGCTCAGTCAGAAGATGGACAGCCCTGGTGTGAAGTCAAGTGTTCTGTGCATGGAAATCTCTTCTTTCAGTATGACAATATCAACAAGGACAAAGCTGTGGGTCCCCTGGGAAAGAAGGTCAATGGCTCTGAGGCATGGAAAGATTTGACTAATACTTCCAAATCCATGGGGCAAGAGCTCAGGATGGCACTAAGTCATCTTACCATAGAACCAGATAAAACCAATAACAGGGGTAAGTATGGGATGGTTAGCAACAGAGCATGCGCATGTGTTTGTGTGATGAACAGAGCTGAACGCTGGTCCAAACGTGGCAGCACATGGGTACAAATGGGAAGAAAGAGGAGGTGAGGGCGGAAAGAACAGCAGCTCCTATGCCTGTGGAGAAAGCTGATTTGGGGAGGTGAGCGTTTGAGTGGATGATGATGGTTTTGAGTGTGGTTTGCAGGTCACCACATCTTGCAGGCCAGGGTGTTTTGTCAGCGTGAAGGAGAAAGAAAGGAGGTCTTCGTGGAGTTTACCATCAACAGAGAATATCACTTCCGCTTTTATCCAATGAGCTCAACCTGGAACTTGACGAATTCTGAAGCCGACCGGTTCATGAAGGAACTGAAAAATGATGAGGACCTGGTAAAGGAAATTGTGAAGATCTCCCAGGGTGACTGCTTTAAATGGCTCCAGGAATTCTCAAAGCACCTGCCAGAAATATCAGGTAGGAAGCTAAGTGTGGTAAATAAGGGGTGAGAAAGTGAATTACAATAGCTGACTCAGCAGGTGGAGCGATGTGATAACTCCCTCTGAAGGTCAGAGACATTCCTGGGTGAATGTCAGCACGTGTGTTCAATGGGAAATTGATACATTGTGTCCTCCTGTCCAGGGATCAGGTGATGACCACAAGGATTTCTCACCATCCTCTTTCCTTCTCCCCTCCTGGTATGTCTCTTCCCCACCATCCAATGACCCAGGCACTAAATGGCCTGCTACTAGGTCCCCAGGTCTATATGATTCACTGGAACCTTCCAGGCTTTGCTTCTTCCTCCTCCATCAGCTCCAAGCCACTTCTTAACAAAGGCTTCACCCCCAGCCACCAATGCAGTTGGACACACTCACACCGACGTCCAGGAAGCTGTAACCAAAGTAAACATGTCTCCCTGCACGGCAAGGATGGACATTTGCTGCCCTCAGTATAAAATGAACTCCACATCCCTTGTCATTTGTCCACTCCAGAACCTGAGACCCATGGGCTATGTTGGGATGGCAGGGTTGAGAATGCTGTACTTTGGCTATGTCCAGTACTTTCTTTTTAGGATCCACATCAAAAGCCCCAGAATCCACACAGTTTCCATCAACTACCACGGTGTCATCTGCCACACAGCCTCCATCCACCACCAAGCTGAGATCTGAGATAGCAGTTATCATCGCTGGAATCATCCTACTTATCATCATGATTCTCGTGTGGCTATGCTACAAAAAGAAAGGTGAGGAGCAGGAGGAACTCTGGCTTGTGGTGAAAGGTCAGTCTGGGGAGGACATGGCAGAGGTGACCTACTCGTCTACCCAAACCACTGCCCACTGCAGCGGCTGTCCTCCACCCGTGCAATGCCCTTTCTCAATCTTGAGTCCCAATCCTCAATGGTAGGATCAGGGATGACTGTTACTGGGGTACAAGAAATGAACACAGGCAGCCCAATCATGCCATCTGAGGAGGGGGGAGAAGAGTGTCCTCCTGAGTGGGGAAAGGATCCAAGACATGGAAACCTTGGATGGAGCGCTGTCTCTTTGTGATGCAACCCAATCTCCCCCAGTCTGTCTTTAAAAGCAGTTGGCCTCTAAGGACAGCAAGACTCAGGTCAGCAACTCTCCTAAATGCCACAAGGAGCCATCACGTGCTGTTCCTGTTCTGCTCAGACACCAGGAGTGTCAAGGTGTGGGGAGAAAAAGACAGAAAGAAAGAAAGAGGGGAAGGAATGAAGGAAGAAGGGAGGGAGAGAGGTAGGGAGGTGAACTTTAGATGTCTCATTTCATGAGCTCCTACACTGGTCCTTAAAGGGGCCCTTGTCATGTGTACATTTAATCATTTGAAAAATTTACTGAAGTGTTTTCCTTCTCCATCTGTCGCAAATCCCTCCATGTAACATACAAGTACAGTGGTCATTGACACTTCTACTTACAAGTAAGGTGGGTTAGGAATATATTCATTTTGTTTCAATGGGATTTATTCCTGTAATCATACTTTCTGTATACATTTGTGTTGGTTTTTGTCCTGCATGAGCTTGTGTATGTGTTTGTGTTAGACAACACTGTGTGCCTGTGGAGGCTCAAGGGTAATTTCAGGAATCATCCTAGGTTGCTCCACCTACTTTTGGCTTTGCTGGAGCTTTCCATACTCCACCTTCCAAGGCCAAAAATTCTGGTGTGCTGTTGAAGAGGAAACTGACAATAAGGAAGGGTAATGTTCTGCAGTATTGTTCAGGAGAGGGTAAAATCCAGCAGACACAGCAGAGGTGCTTAATAACAGCATGCAATTCATAAAACTTGTCCGGAAATGTTTAAAACTCTTTATCTGAAGACATGGATATGAAAAACAGGAGTGAGCACTTAAAGGAGAAAGCACCCAAGGCCCTATCCATGGCAGTAGCTATCTCTCCACTACAAGGATGCCCCGTCGAAGTCTGAGTGCCCACTCCACAGCAGAGTTGGAAGTGACCACTGTTGGCATAGAGCAGGCAGCGTTCACCACGCAACCGTGCACTGAGGGGAGGATAGAACAGGAGAGGTCTCCTGCAGTGGGGCAGGATCAAACACCTGAAGGACTTGAATGATGTATTCATCCATTCATGACACATCTCAAGGTTCCCCAAGTCTTTTCTAAATGTCTCACACTCTGAAAGGATAGCATGATCGAGGATAGCAATTCTCCTTGGTGTGGCAGACTTGTGACCCGAGACTAGACTCTCTGCAACCCAAGATGTGTTTCTCACCTCATGTCATCTCACAGCTGCTGGGGCTGAAAGGAGCCAGTCACTGACCTGTGATGACCAAGGCTCAAAGGTGAAGGCTGGGCAAGCATATTGCCCACATCGTGAAAGATCTCAACTCACAAAGAATTGGTTGTCAGAAATAAAAAAAATAGATAAAGCAGAAAACAAAAACAAGAAAGAAGCAAACCTCAGGTCACAGGTCTATGAATTTTCACATGTAGGTGGGCTACAGAATTATACACTAGTTGAGAAAGTATTTCAAAGGCATGACTGAGGAAAATGTTAGCTCTAGGAAGAAAGGTGAGCACTAGGCTAAAGCAAAGGTATGGTCTCAAATGGAGCTGACCTCTGGGATCCTCAGTGTCCCACAGAGTAAAAGGTTAGAAAAAAGATAATAGTCATGGACTCAGAGAGTCGTGTCATGCTAGGAAGTAAAGGAGACCAAAGCACAGGAATAAAAGTATTTACCAGACCAGAATTACACAAAGTGAGGGACTGGGGAGAAAGAAGTCAGTCATTAAATTACTTGTTGCACAGAAGCACAGGGACCGAGTTCAACCACTGCAAGCACACACACACACACACACACACACACACACACACACAAATAACAATAAAATTGGACCCATAGATAAAGGCACCTCCACATAAACAGTTGTCCTCTGGTCTCCACATATATGTACTCCTCTCTCTCTCTTCTCTTCTCTCTCTCTCTCTCTCTCTCTCTCTCTCTCTCTCTCTCTCTCTCTCTCCTGTCTCCCTTCCTCCCTCCCACCATTAAATAAATTAAATGATTTTAAGTTTAGATTTAAATGTTGACAGAAACAAGCTCATGGCACCCTGAGTAATGACATCCAAGGCTGACCTCTGATCTCCAGATGCACCTCACATGACTGCACACACATGCGCGTACACACTTACACTCGAATACACACCACGGATGCAAATGCAGCAGGTGAACTCTCAGAGAGACGATCACACCTGAAAGAGTGAATGAGAAAAGAAAGTCCTTGGCTTTACCTTGTGCGCCACTTTTGTGGGGTACTACTTGAATATGTACAAGGTGGGCACATCAATGTCCTGTTAGTGAATTTTATGACACCATCTGTCCTTCCTGACACTGGGCATTTGGAGTGAGGCACCAGGGATCATGAGGAGTAGGCTCCTCACTGTTTGTATGAAGTGTCACAAGTCACTGGGTCTGGCTCCTAGCAGTGAGGGTCTCGATGATGAGGGTCTGGAATGACAGTGCTGGATTTTACTTTTATTCTTTGGCCTTTCATCTGTCTCTACATTTTCCTCTGACAGATCAGCGAAATCAACCTGATGAAGAAGGACAAAGATGTTCTTTCTTTCAGAACTACCTCAAAGATAAGAGCAGACAATGGTGGGTCCTGCCCTGCATTGCTGGTCTGTTCAGGGATGCAGAGAACAGAAGGGAGACGACTGACTCGCAGCATGAAGAGCAGGGTGGGATGTTATTGCAGGACACTGAAGGCTCCAATCTGCGGTCACTTGGAGATGAGGCGATCTCGACTTCGGTGGAAGATGCTAGAAGTCCTGCAGATGGGGAGATCTCAATCTCCATGGACAGTACTAAGTTTCCTGCACATGGTAATGGTGGGTGTCTCTGAAGCAGCGCCCTAGGGCTTCAATGGCTGCTGTTGCAATTGTCCTTGACTGAGGTCAGAGACGGCCTTTTTCATCACTGCACTCACTTCTGTCAAACTGTGGAAATTACCCTCTCCTTCTACATGTGGGTGCTCAGCACTGAACTCAGGTCATTGGGCTTGGTGGCCATCACTGTCACCCTCTGAGCCATAACACCAGCTCAGTGTGTCCTTCTTACCAGACATGTTGCAGTTCGCTGCATGGTTGCTGATAAACGACCATCAAACGGCTTAAGGGAACAAGGGGTTTATTTGCTCTTATGATTACTGGTTACAGAGCTCACACCAATACCAGGGCCGAGGGAACTGACCACACCATCTCTACGTAATGGCTGAGAGAGGGATGATCCTTAGTTGCCAGACCAGCATGTCTGGCCAAGTACACAGAAGGATGCCAACTTCCTCAACTGGCTTTCAGTATTTTATTCATCTGTTCAGGGCCTAATCCCACCCATCACAGGCTGGGCCTTCCCCATCAGCTAGGCAATCTCATGCAGGTTTGCTCTGGGCTCAACACAACAGTGCACTAATTCTGTACAAATGTGCCTAGAGCTCAAACCCTCAACAGTGAAGTTTACACTTGTGCCTAACTATGACAATGCATTTCTATATTTATAAATTATACCTTTTTTCATACTTGCTGCTTACTTTCTGTCTTTCATAAAAATTAATGGCACTATCTAAGCTTTCCTTTTTAGCAATAAAAACTTGAACACAAGACACAACAGTTCACTTAGTATGTTTTGGTTTTTTCTTCTTCTTCATTTTTTTCTTTTTTAGTACATTTTCTTACCTAATCATACAAGCTCAATAGGTACCCCCTTCTTCTCCCTCCCCCCTCCCATCCCTGTTGGTCTCCATTCTACTTTCCCCTGTTTCTATCTCTCCCCTTCCTCTCACCTCTTTTCCTTTCCTGCTCTTCTCCTGGTGCTTTCTGCTTTCTCCCTCCCAGCCTCCAGAGCATGTTTATGTGGGCGCTGAATTCCCTCTCAGTCATCCACACTAGTGTGGGTTCAGGACTCAGTGGCATTGTTGGGGCCCCTTTTTGCTGCTGCCACAAGCAGGGGAACTCTATTTTGACTGTTCAACCCTTTGCCACCAAGGATCCTACTACTTGAAGCCTTGTCCCCTGTGATCCCTGATAGACTTTGGGGGGATGGTGACATGTCAGTCACTTAGTATGTTTTACCAACTAAATTTAGCTAGAATATAACAGTAACACTTATATTAATAGTTGTTAACATTTTATCGGCTATTGCATTTTATTTCTTATTCTTATTCGTTATATTACTTATTATCTTTATTCTTATTATATTTTAACACTGCTTTGGTTTTAATGTGAGTTGCTCCCCATAGTATTATGGGCTTGAATCTTTGGTTGTTTGGAAAGGTCATGATACCTTTAGGATGTGAAGCCTTGCTGGAGGAAGGCAGTCAAAGGAGGGGGGCATAGAGATGATTAGCCCCTCCCTACTTTATGAGAAGTCAGCTCTTGCAGTTGACAGTTTTGTTGCTCTCAGCCTCCATGAAGGGTGTGACTTAGACCACCTCCAGCTTCTGCCGCCACCCATGCCTTTCCTGCCACAATGGACTGCATCTCCCCTCTGGAACCATAAGCTGAATAAATCTCCCCCTTTCCCTTAAATTGCTTGAATTTCAGTGGTTTCTCACAACAGGGAAGAGTCTCTGCTATAAGCACATTATGTAAATTTTGTAATGGTATTTATGACAAATTTACCTCTATTCCTCAATCCTTCATATTTAAAATAAATACTTTGTTATATTTGTTTATATGTTATGGATTAAAGGGAATTTTGACTAAGCTTACATGTACTCTTCTTTATTTACTTATAAGTCAATTTGGGTTAAACCCTTTAGGTTTAGCATATAAATATACCAAGCAACTGTATATCTAACAGTGAGTGACAGATATGCCAAAGAATAGGCACACATAGACAACAGACAAATATCACACGCACACGCACACAAACACACAATTATGAACCTTGTAATAAGACACTCAAAGAACCTATGACAGGAGTAAATTCAGTGGAAACAAGTTAGAAATTTTACATCTGAGAGACAGAGCTTAGATAAACATTGAGAGGGTTTCAGAGAAGTAAAAAGATCTGAAAGAGTAGCCGGCTATGTACACTCATATGAAAGAAGGAAGCTGGTAACTGTTCCAGTGAGTGTGCGGAGAGACGCATCTGTGTGAATAGAGAAGGACATGTCTGGAAACAGCGCTCCAGATGGAAGGAGCCAGGGGAGGAGGAAATGAGAAGTCAGAGAGTGGCGAGCCTGGGGTGGCTGGGGCAGAGCCTGTCCAGGTGGAACAGGGGCTGCTGTGAGAGAATCTGCTGAGCGCAGGACAGCTCTGTGGAAGTCGGGGGTCCTGTGAGGGGCCATGAAGCCCAGGTGTAAGGAAGCTGGGGGTCCTTCCCTGCATTCTGACCTATGATTGCAGGGGCCAGTAGTAACCTAATGATGTGTAAGAGGCCAGCATTCTGGCTGTGGGAAAACACAAAGAATATAAAAGAATACAAAAATAAAAAAAATAAAGATTTTTGTACAAATGAAAATGAGGGGATTTTTCCTCTGTGAGTTGAGAGTTTGACTATCAAACTTAGCCCAGCTTATAAGAATGCTTCCTGAAGGGGAGGCAGAGGGGATGATGGACAGAAGACACCATGGGTCCTTCCACACCCAGTGCTGGCCCTGAAAGTGTCCTTGGGGTTGGGGCATCACTGTGTCAAGGTGAGACCCTCAACACTCACTCAAAGGTAAACAGAAACTGGCCACAAATCAGCTCTCAGGGAGGGGGATTCACCATCCTGTAGAAAGCAGAAAGCAGATTACTACAGGCCTCTTCGGTCAGGAAGTCTGGCCAGGAAGGAAAATGGCAGCAAAATAACTTTCAGCCCTGGACTCTCCTCCCTCCCACATTGCAGAGCATTAACAAGAGCCCAGAGAAGAAAAGCAGGGAGGGGAAGGCAGGAAGGAGCCCTGGCAACTGGTGCTCATCTGCCTGGCTGAGCTGGCTGTCCATGAATCAATCACACGTTGAGATTGAGGGGCTCCAGAAGGAAGAAAAGTAGCCCTGCACCCTCATGGGAAGATTAAAAACCTCCTTATCTCCCCCGATGAACCCTGACCCTTGGTGGGTGAAGGAGCCACAGAGTGGAGGCCTTTGAATCTCAGTGGAGAGCTGCACGGCTCAGTGCTATTCAGGTGCCCACAGCTGTTCTGCCAGCTGCACAGACAGCACCAGCATGGAGAGAAGCCAGGAGGCGCAAGGAGCTTGTTCCTGACCCATGACACCAAATGTGCTGGATCCATGAGCCCAGGGCTGGGGGTGAAAGGGATCATCAGACATACATCTCTCCATGTCACCTGCTAGGAACCATCTCGGAAGGGGGCACTCGCCCTGCAGAGATCAAAATCATCTTCTTACTTCAAATTCACATCTCTGATAGGGCAGCAAGTGGTGAACCCGAGGGAAGATGTCCCTGCATCTTCTCCAAAGGACACCGTGAGCAAGCGAGAACTCCCCAGAGATGAGCACACACAGTCTGCCCAGGTACAGGAGGGCTCGGGAGTGAACATTAGCACTTCAAATACAAAATACAGACAGACAGAAACTTGCTACATTGACAAGGCAATGTGTTAAGTAAGACATGGCCCACATGGGAACGCAGAGGGAAGAAAGGTTTCTGACCTGAGATTCTCCAACCAGAAGCCATAGGAGATTAAATAAATTCCTCCTGACCAGGTATATTGTGCCTCCTGATGAGCTGCTCAATGTCCCCCAAAACAATACAAGCAATTGCCATGCTCTTGGTTGTTCCCCACAACCTAAAGTATAACCCTCTTCCTGACGACATCACATACGAGGATCACAGAACATGTAGAACACAAGGTGGGATGGATCTGGAAGCTTCCTCCTTGTGCACCAGCCTTCATGGTGCCAGAAGGTGTGGTGTAGGCTGCCAGGGGAGAAAAGCAATCAAGGGCTTCATCCGGCTGCAAATGCTGCAAGCTGCAATAACAACCATTGTGGCAAGAGGTGACCATGGGGACCACCATACCAACTGCTTTGTGAATAGATTCAAGGTGGGCTTTTCAGCAGGGAACACATGCCTGTGGTTGTAATGCTAGCCAAGTCCTGTGGAAGGGGAGACCCCAGACCTCAGCTTTAACCACAAGTACATGATAATAAACTGCTATCCAAACCTTTATCACTGTACCCATAGGTTAGAGACTCTCTCAGCACTCCAGCAAGAAGCATCTTACAAGAGATATTTAATGCAAAAAGCCACAACTAAGCAGAGTGAATAAGGGACTGTGCAGTGCTCAGCTCTAAACATGACATCAAAATCACCCCCATCCCAAGGTTTAGGGAACCTGGCAAGAAGAAAGGGCAGGAAATACAGTCTGAGAAGTGGGTAGGATGATATCACTCACTAAATATAGAACTGGGATGGTAAACACAGGCCTGCCACACCCAGGACTAGGGTGCCACATTCCGGAGGACAGCTACACCTATGAACTCTCTATTACCTGTGACCACAATAGGTGGTCTGTCAACATCTCACCATGGATGAGGGGAGATATCTAGAAACAGGACCCCTGCCCTCCAGAGATTTAAGCCTAATGCCCCACAGGAGAAGGGGAGCTTCTTTCCTCATCTATTTCCCCACTGGGAACACATCCATGCCCCCCAGCAAGCACTCAGACATTCTCCAGTACAGACATCCCAGATGAAACCCAGTGGGCCACACATGCAAAAAGATGTGAACATAAGACCAGCCAGAATGGAGAAAGTATGAAGTGGGGCAGGAGGGGGGATGGGATGAGTAGGAAGGGATGAAAACACACAAATTTGTTGTATTTATATACCAAAGTATTAGAATAGGATGGGAAGGGGAAGGGGAAGGGGAAGGGGAGTGAAGGGAGGGAAGGAAGAGCAGGAAACAGGCCGAGCACCACATTGCAGAAGGAGCCAGAGATGGAAGACATCACGGCTGTGCAGAGGTTCTGGGGAGGACGAGGCTGAATCCTCTGTCCACTTCCTGCTCATGACACAGCGCAAGAAACAAAGCACTAAAACCCAGTCCTCACAACCCAGGCCCAGGAAAATTACTAGATAACACTAGGCCATAGAAACCTGGTGACAGGTTCTGAGAGTTTACAAATGACTGACTATGGTTCCAATATCACACACAGTGGTTTTGCAGGCTTTATTTAGATGACCTGAAAGAGCCAAATCAAGATCATCTGAGTTTCAGAACTTTCCTCTCAGCTGCTACTGAAAAGAACTCCTCTGGGGCTGGCACAGGGCAGGCAAGCTGTGAGGTGCAAGGGGGGGAGTCCACCCTGCTGTTTCCTGTGCACAGAAAGAAGGCTAAAAGCGCATACTCATCTCACATGCCAGATCAAGTCCTAGAGAACAGACCACTAAGTTATCTACTCATTTGTGGTGATGTAACTTCCTTATCACTTGGAATTCACTTCCAAATAGAGGATGTGAAAAGGTACCAAGAGTCTGAGACCAATTCCCCTGGGCCTGCTAGATTTTGCCAACAACAGATGGTATCTGGCGACCAAGTGAAGATTTTCTTCCATGACTTAAGTAACGACAGATTAAGTTCTGTTATAGGGATGGACTATGTTGCTCAGAGGATAAGGTGTGTGCTTGAAAAAGTGACAACCTGTGTTCCACCCTCAGAAGTCGACCCAGTATAATAGAAACTATCTTTTGAAAGCTGGCCTCTGGTCACCTCCCCTGTGCCATAGCATGTTCTCCCTCTCTCTCTCCCTCTCCCTCTCCCTTGTCCTCTCTGTCTCCCTCCCCCTCCCCATCTTCCTCTCTCTTCCTCTCTCCCTCTCCCTCTTCTCCTCTCTTCCTCTCCCCGACTCTCCTTCTCTCCTTCTCATAAATATAATAAAATATATTTTAAAAACAAAGATCTGTTGTAAATGTCCTGATGGATTTTTACTTCCAGGCTAAATCAGAACATCCCATTGTTTTCCTGTGTGTTAATGTTGTTTACTTGGCATTGTCACCAAAGACAACTTTCTAGAAAAGGATCTGCCACACACTGGTAAAAAATTAAGAGGGAAATGTGAAATGATAATGAATATACTAGAAAGTGAGACTTCTGAGGCTGTAGAGATGCTCCGGGGTTCACACAGCCTCACAAGCAGAAGGACCTGAGTCAGGATCTGAGATCACATTTAAAACCGCCAAGCAAAAATGGAGGTGGCCTGAACTTCTGGCTGTGGAAGGCAAAGTCTGGGAAATTCCATAGTGAAGCAAAAAGCAGGTAGAAGGAATTCAGTGATTTCTGGAGTCACCCTTGGCACACATAGTGCCTTCACAGGTACACATAGTGCCCTCAGAAACACACACACACACACACACACACACAGAGGAGGAATTATCAGTACTAGTGACTGCCATTGTGATAGAATACCTGATAGAAACAATTAAAAGGGAAAAATATTTATTTGCTTCACAGTTTCAGATGGATTAGTACAATGTTGAAGGGACCGAAACACGGGGCTTTAGCCTTTCCTGTGACTCTTCAGGCAGTTTTTAGTCCAGCTGGGCAGGAGAGCTCCCAGCACACTGAGAAGCCAAGAGAACTGGCCACACAAGACCAACAGGACTGCAGAGAGAAGGGCCAGTCTCACTCTGCGGACGATATGCCTGTCCACACAGGCAAAGGATGCCCAGCACAGAGCCAGCCAAGGAAGGACAGCAGCAGGCTTAGGTCACGGAAGCCACGCGTCTCAGCAGCTCAGTTCAGGGACTGAACATCTCAGCAGAAACAGTCTGGGGCTGACGAGTGCCAGACTTTACTAGGCCTCCCCCATCTTCTCCAGACGCCATGGAGTAACCCACCCAGAAGGACAGATCTTTCCCATTATATTAGTCAGGTTCTCTAGAGCTACAGAATTAACAAAATGAATATACATATATGGAATGTATTGAGTAGTAGCCAATTGATGGCTGCCAGTAGCAGCTCAGTCCAGTAATCCAGTGGGTGATGGCTGAAGGCGGGAGGATTCCTAGAGAATTTTTAGTCTCCTTGAAGACTTGGAGGGTTGGAGGGCTAGAGGGTAGAAGAAGCGAAGAAACCCGGCAGCCAGAAGGAAGAAGCATTCCTACCACAACTTTAAGGTGTCTCTCCTCTTCCGTGGTTCCCTTTTATATGTCTACTACAGGGAGGTTCCTATGAGATCTATGGAGGTTCCGATGGGATCTAGGGCTGGTCTTGTATTATCCAGATAAATTCTTCAGGTCATCTCAGATATGGTCTCAGCTGATTTTAGTTAATACCAGATGTGTCAAGTGGACACCCAGGATTAACTATCACCCCATCAATTAGACAATCTCATGCAGGCTTTTTGGGACTTAACCCAACTTCTTCCTTCCTAATGTGCCCAGAGCATTTTTGAGTCTTCAGTTGTCAAGTGGACGGCTGTATGAACTGTCACAGGTCTGCAGAGAGAGGAGGAATACAGCACACAGTGTGTTCTCTCCCTTCTTATTCCTCCTGGGCCTCCAGCCTGGGAAATGGCCCTGCTCACATATCAGGGGGGGTCTTTCCCAACTCCATGAATCCTCTCTGGAACTGTCATCACAGACAGACCAAAGGAGAACCTCTCAATCTGACCACTTGACTAGTGCAATTACCGCAATATTTCCTACAGGTAAAGGAACTACATAGTAGCGCCATTTTGATATGTGTAAGGCTGGTGCCTTGGAGGATGTGTGGAGTCTTGAAGAGATGGAGCCCAGAATAAGGAAGTTGGGTCCCTAGAGCTGTGCCCTTTGCTGGGGATATCACTCTCCTCTCTCCCTGCTCCTGGCCACCCTGCACCATCACACTCCCCACCTGGACGCTGTTTCTTGACATAGACAAAAGAAGGGACCAGCAGCCTTGACCAAAGCCTGTGAGACCATGAACCACAAGAAGTCACAAGTTCTTGTTTATCAACTGAATATTTCAGACATGAAAAAACACTATGAGATAATGATTTTGCAAATAGAAGAAAACCAGAAGGCGAGGCATTCCAAATATTTACCAAACCATAGAGACATGAAAGTGTCAATAAGGATTATACATGGTGGAAAGAAGCACAGGTTGTAACTGTCTTAGACCCAGGAAGGGCGAGCACTTGCCTCTCTGGAGGGTGTTGGGGTCCTGGAGACAAAGGCAGGTATGTGAAGAGACGATGACTAGGTCCCAGGACAGAAGCACCTCCACCACATCTGGGCATTTGTGCAGAGGGAGGAGCAGCGACTACATCTTGTTGTAAGTGACAAGCTCAGTCGAGGAACAGTGGAAGAGACCTACAAGACAAAAACAGGTCTGTGGTGAAGTCACCGCACTGAATTGTGTCAAGGAGGACAGCAATGAGATGTCACACTCAGAAAGGCCAGACATCAAATCAGCTTCTCCTAAGGGTCCGTGGTGTCTGTGGGAGGGTTTTTCCCAGATCTTGCTGGGTAAGGTGACAGAGCTGTGAGCTCTACAAGGCTCACAGTAGAAGGCCATTTGAGTTTCTTGGGATTGAAAAAATCTCAACTACACAGATATGGCTGTGGTGACAGGCCTTGAAGCTTGACCATAGTTGGGGACATGACACAAACATGGAAAAGTCCCATCCAGGTAGCTTGAAGCATCCACTTCATCCTGTGGAAGGTTTGAAGACACATGAACACCAGGAGGTGACTCTGAAGAGGCAGAGACAGACCTGGGGTTGGATTTGCCCTCACACTCTGAGACAGCGTGTTGTCTGTGCTGGTAACACACACTGAGCCCCCTAATGAGTCTCAGCCTCTGGGAATCTTTCAGGAGCAAGGGTCTACCCCACAGGACTTTGAAGCAGCTGAGGTGGGTGGCAGACCAGGGAGAAAGAAGGAATCATGATGTGTAATTAGGAGAAGTTTAAACCAGGACTGTTGGGTTGTGATTTCGAGCTTCCTGAGAGCTCTCTGGAGGTTCAGGACAGCCTGTCCACCTTCCCAGAGGACTGAGGTAGCCCGAACACATGGAGATGAAACATAAGTTTGAAAACTTCACTCCCACCCTGAGTGACATTGGAAATGAAAACCAGGCTGCTCTTATACTGTAGGGACTGTGGAGCCCCAAAGCAAGGAATGATGGATTCTGGGAGGTCAGTCATTATCTCTAGACTCACAGTCTCAGTGGGAAATGGCTCTGAGCATCCAGTGCACACATCCAGCAAAACTGTAGGCATTTCAGTATGCTGCCTGGGAGCATGGGTGTGGAGAGCATGAGGAAAGGTTCAGTGAGGAAAAAATAAATGTGGAAAGGCTAGTAAATGAGAAAGCCTATGTGTAATATTCAAAGAAGCAACTGAATGTGAAAACACACTGTATGTGTAACTGTGTATGATAGATAAGTGGGCCACTGTGTCAGCCTATACTGTGTGATAGGTAAGTGGGTCTCTGCGTCAGCCTAGTTGTGGTGTGATACGGACTGTAGAAGACATAAGAAATGAAAATGTGTAATATGAAAATGAGGCAAAACAACTGTATTGTAACTGTACACAGACATGTACCCCGATGATGTAATGGGCAATAAAGCAGTATTTAAGGGACAGGCCGAGAACCAGGACCTCAGTTTGGTAGGGACAGAGCATCCTGAGACTCTGTCCGGTTGGCAGCCAAACTCCCCAATGCAGCTCCAGCCAAGTACACCCTGCTACTCTGAGGATGTGACCATTGATATTCCAACACCCTTCAGCTCTGGCAATGTGCAGAAATGGCCCTTCATCCAGCCCCAGTCCAGGCTGGAGACTTGCGCTCTGGAATATGTCGACCAGTAAGCCCCTGTGTGGTGTTGTTATTAGTGGGTGGCATAAACTTCTGGGGAGATAGAAGTCAGCGGCACAGGCCTCTAGGTGTGCTCGTGATAATGGGAATTAAATCTGATTGTCCATCTTAAACAGTGGGACATTTGTGCTACACTGGGGTCTGTAAAAGGGGTCTTTGGTGTTTGACCTGATAAAAGAAAGGACAGGCTTCTGCAAGTTGTAAAGATTCCCTTGCCCGTGAAAGGAGGATTCTTTCAATCTGGAGGGGATGGTCCCTAAATGTGAGGTCACGTGAAAACCTTCCAAAGGAAGGATCCGGAAAGCAACAGCTTATTGCGTAGGGGCTCCACAACTTTCCTACTGGGGTGTTTCTGAAGCCCTGATCTAAACACTGTTGAGACCTTGGGGTTACTTTCAGGGCAAGAGTGTAGCTTGAGGCAGCTGAACTGGCTGGCTGGCCTGTTGATAGCCTTGGGTGCTGCCCACAGAAATGCCATGGTGGTCCTTGGGGCGAGCCGAGCAATGTATAATGGCCGTGGGCTTGGCAGCCATTCTCAGAGTGCATGTTTAATAGGGGTATATTTGGCATTTAGCTGCCTCTTTCCTTTTCAGATGGGTCTAAGCTAAATGGAAGAAGTACAGTAAATCCATTTGAATTTTAAATTGCTTTCTTACCTCCAGGTAGAGAACTCTAGCAAGAGCAATTTTTTAAAAAGCTTTGGGAAATGCTATGGAATATCTCACAAAGAACCCCGATTCTACAACCACTATGAGGCTCAGTATCACACAGGCTGTGTCCTGCCACCAGGAAATCACTTACACTGATAAAATATGGCAGCAAGGTGGCAGGATTTAAAGTCTGCGAAGGTTTGATAAGTGAGCTCCAGAAGTGTATGAGAGAGAAGTCTGGCATTTGTTGATTCCTTTATCTGACACCCAGTAGAGAGCCTTGGGTAGGGAGCTCCAAGGACTAGAAAGGGTTTTACCCTGGCTGAAGCTGGTTATATGAGTGACTGTCTTTGTAAGGCTTACAGTGTCAGGCCCCCAAATGAATTATGTCAGTGTGAGAATATAGTTTGGTGCCTGGTAACATTTCATTTTGCAATGTTGTTGATAATTAGTGCTGTACTTTTTCTCTCCACTGTTGAAGAGCATGTAGGTGGCCAATGACTGAGCATCTTTCGCTGTCAGTTGAAGCTCCTTAGGGATTACTGTTAGGACTTGGGAGGAGCCCTTCACTCCTGCAGTTTCCCTTTACTAGTTGGATCTGCTAGGAGGTCAGGGTCTTGCTGACCATGTGACTCTCCTGGAAGCATTGATTCCATGTCCCACCCGGCTGCCTTTCCTCTTTGCAAATGTGTGGTGCTGAGAATGCAGCTCCTGGGGGCTCCACGGCCTCTTCATCAACAGGTGACATTGGATCTCTGGATCCTTTTAGAGGTGCCGCTTCCCTGTCCCTGGGACAAGGGCCAAAATGTTGGCTGTCTCCTTACCTGACTGCCTTCACTGCATTTGCTCTCTGATCATGACCCCTAAATACCCAGCGTGCAGTTGCGTCTTCTTCACAGTGTCTTGAAGAACAGACATTTCAAATCTAGCCGTTGTACAACTCTAGAGACTGGATACTTTTTAAAAAAACACATACCATTTTTTAACAGCCAGTTAAGTCAATTGATTAAAACAATTGACTCAGGCATTTAACCATCTGCAGTAGTGATTTCAACCTCCACTCCTGACTCAGTGCTGATGGAAGCAATGTGCCTAACAATCTCAGAAGGACTATGTTCATCAATGAGTCCCACCTCCTGCTCCCAGGGTATCCTTCTGGTGTCTTTAAAAGTCATGGCTGGGCGTGGCTTCCTAACCAATCTGGAGGGAAGAGTCAGGAGGAGACTGGATAAGACAGAATCCCGCATCCTTACAATAAGTTCTCCCACATTCCATTTTTGACTTGCACAACTCTTTGACACATTTTACCTGATTGGAATCACTCTTCTATTTTAAAAATCTTCACTTTAGGAGAAAACTTATTTATCACATAATTCCTTCCTTAACAAATAACATTTCCTTTTTTTAACCCATACCCATTTCTGTCTCTTTCTCATCCTTCCTGGTTCCTTTCTGTCTTATTTTGTTTTGTAAAATCTTGATGTCATTTAGTCTTTTCTGTTAACACCATAAGAGCCTGGACCTAGGCCACATCTAAACAGATTGCCAAATACATCCAGAGGAGACATTAAATCCTAAATTGGCATTAGCTACATCATCTTAGCATCTCACTTAGTTTGACTGGTGACACTTTGTGAGGTCAAGTTTGCACAGGTACTCTTGTTTACTTACAGGCCAGTGTGAATTACACCCTTCAGAAGGAACGTTATCATGGAATCATACCTCACAATACAGAAATAAAGTTGGACAACAGATATGTCAAATCATAGACACGGACTAACAGCTGAACCAGCACACCAGAGGACACATGAAAATACAGATGAACAAACTAACCAGAAACTCAAAGAACATGTTACAGGATTATATTTAGTGAGATCATTTCCTTGTAGAAACATTTAATTCACAAAGACCCTCGAGCACACCCTAACACTGAAAGGGGGAGCCTGTAACTAGAATGAGTTCTTTGCAGGAAGTCCTCAGCAAGTGTATAAGGGACAGGGTGTTTTGAGTAGGGGGCTTTCAGACCCTGGTGCAGTTTGTCTGCCTGTTACCAATAAATTCATGATAAAACAAATGGGAACAGGGAGTTTTATTCAGGTTTATGAGGGTCCTGTTACATTTCTGAGTCCAGTTCGGCAGGAGAGCTCATACCAATTCCAGGGGCCAGGGAAATGGCCATGGTATAGTCCCAGCACTGTTGAGAGAGGGGAAACCTTCCTTGCTGAACAGCGGGTATGTCCAAGTATCCCAGAGAATGACAACTGCCAGGGTCAGGTCCCACCATCTAATCCTTGCTCAGGGAAAAGTCCCACCCACCATGGCTGGGTCTCCCCTCGTCAATTAAGCCATCTCCTGCAGGTTTGCTCAGGAATTAGCTCAACTACTGATTCCTCACAACTGTGCCCAGAGCCCTAGGTTTCAAATGTCATGTTGACACCTGTATCTAAATATCCCAGGGCCCAAGAGTAGGTGATCTGTGCACCTGTAACAGACCAGCCTGCAACCTGCATGTGAGCTTCTGGAATGGTATGTAACTGATGTGGCTCACTGGGAAAGTGGCCCTAATTTGATTCCTAGAAACTACAGCAAATTAAAGGAAAAGGGGGAGGAATGGAGAGATGGATCAGGGATTGAGAATCTGATTCTCAAACAGAAGACTCTGAATTTAGATCCTAGATTTAAAAAAAAAGCCAGAAGGAAACAGTGGTGGTCTGTACTTCTGATCCTGGTGGGCACAGACTAGATAACCCTACAGGAAAGCAAAAAGGAAGTAAAAAAAATCCAGGATGACTTCCAAAGTTCACTTAGTCCTCTGATACACACACACACACACACACACACACACACACACACACACACACACATATATAAATAAAGTCACACTTAAAATTTTTTTTAACTTTTATGTTTGTGTCAACAGACAAATTCTATGGTATAAAATTTAGATAGAGGGGCTGGAGACGTGGCTCAGGGATTAAGCCTCTGCCTTGCAGGCAGAAGGTCCTGAGTTCAGATCCTAGACCCCACTTGTAGGCTCTGGGCAAAGCGGGGGCGGCCTGCATTTCTGGTTCTGGTAGGGCTGAGCCTGTCAATCCCAGGGCAGAGTAAACAAGGAGGAGGTGGAGGCGGTCCATGATGGTTCCTGAATTCTCCCGAGGTTCTACACATTCGGGTGCACACACACACACACACACACACACACACACACATACATACACACACGTGCGCACACACACAATTGAATAAATAATAAAAAGTTTAAATTTAGATATAACCATAGTCGTATTGATAACAGCAGAGTAGCATATGATGTTTTTTTCTACTACGGGAAGTTTTTTATTGTAGAACTTTCCTGAGGATCTAAAGTTCCAGTGTCAAGGGCTGCTCAGAAGTTTACTAGGAGGACACAGGAGTCTGCAACAGCTGATTTCACACAGGATTGTGTCTGCCACGCCCTCACCCCGTGTTCATAGTTTTAAAAAGTGTGAAAAAACTTCTGCCCAGGAAGGGGAAGGAAGGAAGGAGGACCACAGGCAGAACCGCACAGAGAAGAAGCCCAAGACCCCCAGCTCCAGCAAGAGGCTGCTGCTGGAACTGAAGAAAGGGGGCGTTGGGGGAGGGGAGGAGAGAGGAGAAAGGTGAGGATGACTCAGGACAGACTTGGAGGGGGAGGGGGAGAGGACCTGAAAAAGAACCTGGGGCCAGGGGGTTGAGAAGGCTTGAGGCGCTGGGAGGGTGGGGAAGGCACCAGGTGGGCTCAGAAGGACTTCAGAGGCGCTGGAGAGGTGGCTCAGGGGTTAAGCCTCTGCCTTGCAGGTAGAAGGTCCTGAGTTCGGATCCTAGACCCCAGGTATAGACCCCGGGCAGAAGCATTTCTAGTCCTGGTAGGGCGGAGCCTGTGAATCCCGGGGCAGAGTAAATAAGGAGGAGGTGGAGGTGTCCATGGTGGTTTCCGAATTCATCCGTGGTTCTACACACACACACGCACACACGCGCACACGCACAATTGAATAAAAAAAAAAAGCAGAAGGATTTGAGAGGTTCCTGAGAAGAAACCACATGCTTTGCACGTGTCTCTCACTGCTTCTTTCCTCTAGAGGGCTTGGACCTCTGCCTTTCTGCGGCTTCTCTGCCAAGAGACCCCTGGGGCTCAGGCAGACATTGCAAGGTGGGGACTTGTCCCCCCCTCCGGGGGAGGCCCGGGGACTCGGAAGCCACCCTCAGCAGAAGCCCTGGTTCTGGGCTCCCGCCCCACGGTGCCCTGCATCTCCTGAGTCACCAGAAAGGGTCGGTTTCCCCTCTGCTGAGGACAGCCACAGGGTGGGTCCTGGACGACCCCCGAGGAATATAGGAAAGATAAGTCTAGGATTGGGGAATGAATGGCAAGACTGAGAAGGACCTGCCCAAACTGACCAGCCCACGTTTCTAGAACTTTCACGGAGCTTCTGTTTGTGGCGAATCCTTCGCCCAGTGCCTGGACTTTCCCGCCTCTTCTTTGAAAGCAAGTGCAGAAATCTGCATGCAGACAAGGCCCAGGAGAGACACCATAGCTGAGCTCACCGGGCTCCTGCCTCGCCTCCTCCCTGTGCTCTGGATCCTGAGGGTCTCTCAGTGCCAGCCAAAGGCAGGTGAGTTCCCGGGGTCCCCTGGGGGAAGGAGAGTCAGATGCGGGGACCCTGCTTCTCAGAGCACTGGGTTCCTCTTGCTCAGCCTCTCTCCCCCACCCTGCACCACCCTGAGCAGGGCCCCAGCCACAGGCAGGTTCTCTGCCACTCCTCGCCTGCTTCCCACCCCATGGCTCAGGGCAGAAGACTAACTGAGGAAAAGTTACCCTGGAGAGTGTGACCCGGCTGCAGGAAACGCAGGGCAAGACAGCAGACCGCGATCTCTGAACGCTAATGCGACTCACAGGAAGCTTACAGCTGCCAGTAAACAGATTGAGTAACCAGGGTGCTTCACTGTGCTGACTTCCCTCTGCTCCCCCCACCCCCGCACCCCAGGCCCCACCGCATAAGCCCCTCACCCACGGTGCCCTGGGGACTCCAACCTTGAAGTTCCCCTGTGATTGGAGAAATGCACAAGGGACTCCAGTTCCACATACAACAACATCCCCCCTTTTTAAAGTATGTTTTTAAATTTTATTTCTTGCCCGCGCGATGTACCTGCGTGTGCACGTGTGCGTGCTTGTGCGCGCACGCGTGTGTGTATGCGTGTGCGCGTGTGTATGCGTGTGCGTGTGTGTGGGTGTGTGTGTATCAGAGGGCACTGTGTGTCTTTGTGGAGGACCAAGGGTGACTTTGGGAGTCATCCTGGTTGCTTCTGCCTCCTTCTTGCTTCACTCTCAGATTTCCAAGCTCTGCCCACCAAGACAGAAGTGCAGGCCTTGGCCTTTTCTTTTTTCGTGGACCCTGGGATCCCAGCCCAGCACTCAGAAAGTAGCCGAGTCCATTTCCTGACACACACAGTGCTGTAGACACAGCAGCACCTGGAGAGTGGACCGTGGGCCCCTGAGCACAGGGTCCATCTGGTGAGGAGGAGCGTCTGGCGATCTCCTGGGACATGGAGGAAGCAGTATCACGTGGAGACACTGAAAACATGTAAATCTGAGCATAAATCTATCTTGCAAGTACTCGGATTCTGTTATAAGTATAAATTTGCAAGGCACTATCTCATTAAGTGGAATTATTAGAGCGTTTTTTTCATATTAGCATACTTGTATCATTCAGTGGAACGGTCATGTATTCTTCATGGAGTTTCTTTTTTTTATTTATTCAATTGTTTATGTGTTCGTGCGCGCGCGCGCGTGTATGTGTGTGTGTGTGTGTGTATGTGCGCGTGCAGAACCATGGGTGAATTCGGGAACCACCAAGGACCGCCTCCACCTCCTCTTTGTTTACTCTGCCCCAGGATTCACAGGCTGTGCCCTATCAGGACCAGAAACGCAGGACCCAACCCCCCCTTCCATCAGGCATCTGTATGTGGGGTCTAGGATCTGAACTCAGGACCTTGCACCTGCAAGGCAGAGGCATAACTCCTGAGCCACCTCTCCAGCCCCTCTTCATGGAGTTTCTAAATCTAAAAACCGACCCTAGAGCTAAAGACTTTTAAACATTTGAAACTTGTTTTTCATTTTCTTTTCTTGAGAGAGTGGGAGCAGGGACAGCGAGTAATACCTTGTGTGTGGAGGGATAAGGGAAACTTGGCAGAGTTAATTCTCTCCCACCTAATGTGGGTTCCAGGGATATAAAAGGCTAGTGCCACAAGTGCCGTTACCCAACGAACCATCTCACCAACACTGTAAACCAACACACAGCTTTGGCAAGAGATATGCAAAAGTAGTGGCTTTATTAAATCAAGACCCGCAAGACATCTCACAGATGTGATTTTTACATCTGGACTACCTACAAAATTCATTCTTCCTGTTTCTGCAATGTGCAGCTCCTGCTATGAGCAGCTCTTAAGCAGATTTTTCTGGAAAATAACCAATGCACACTTCAGCACTATCCACCTTGAAATGATGGGCGTGTCCAACTGTAGTTCAGAGCCAGGTGGGAGCTGTGGGACTCAGGACACTAAATCCAGGCCATGGGGGTGGAATTAGGAATGAAGAATCTCAGTCATTAAGAGGAATGCTTTGGAAAGACATAGAACAAGATAGAAGAGAATGGGGTTGGGAGAAACCGCCAAGAAGGGAAGAAAAATGAAGAGTACAAGAAGGATGTTTTCAAGAGAACAGGAGAGGAAATTGCTTGAAGAGGAACAGACGAAGCAGCTCATAAAAAATTCAGCAATCTGACATGGATGACAGGTTGACATGGATGACATGGTTGACATCTCCTTTTTCATTTCTTCAGGAGTATTTGTACAGCATCCTAGCTAAATACTTCTGTAACAAAACAAGCTTTACTTAAGATCCCGAAAATTGGTATACTCAGTCTTTGAAAGATTGATTTTGGGCAGTAATGGCCCAAAAATGGCCTGCTACTAGGTCCCCAGGTTTATATGATTCATTGGAACCTTCCAGGCTTTGCTTCTTCCCTCCTGTATTCTATACCAACTTAATCCTTCACACCCCCACCCCATCCTGCACATCCCCAGGAGAAACTGTATGAGTACACGACAGGCTACTTCTTCCCATTTCTCTGTGCAGTCTACATAAGAGAACATCCCTGGATACTGCACTGCAGGTCCATTGCAGCGAGTAGGAGCCTGGAAGACTAGGGGCCATAAGCATGCTGGACCCAAGAACTGGCTGAGGATGGAGAGGAGAGATTGGGGCTTCATGCAGGTCAAAGGTGAGGTCAACTTTATGGGAGCCTAACTGGACACTATGCTGGGCACTGTGCCCAAACGTGAGAGCTCCCCTTCATTGCCCACTTCCACCATCACCTTATGAACCCTCTCCTGAACACCACCCCATGATGAAACTGTCATATGTCCCAGGATCCCTCATTTTCCTTTACATTACAGTGATTCCCTTTGGTCATATTATAAGTCTCAGGAACATTAATCCTTTTTTTATTTCAGCTCATACAAACTTAATGGGTATACCAGTTCCCTCCCTCCCTCCTCCTCCCCCCGTACCCCCTGCTCCCCCTCCCCACCCCTCTCCCTCCCCATCCCCCAGTGCCTCCCACCCCAATTCCCAGAGAGTCCTTTCTTGTGCATGTCTGATTTTCCTCTGGGCCCTCCTCTCCGATGACGTACAAGGACCCAGTGGCCTTTCCCTGAACCCATTCCCATGTTCCCCTTAGGTATAGGAACACTGCTGTGGCTGCCAATCCTTTGCCTCCAAGGATCTTGGTGCCTTTAGCAGATGCTAGACTTTGTGAGGTGAACAGTGTGTTGGACAATGCGCAGGGCATGCAAAGTCCAATTATGACTGCTTCAGCCCTAACTAGTAATAGAGTATCTTACATATCATTGCTCCTCCCATCCTTTTGCTCTTACACTCTTACCGCCCCCTCTTCCGCAAATTTCCCTGAGCTTCAAGATGGGAGAGACTAAGCTGGCCTAGTTGTAGGTGGTTGATATAGAGTCTCTGAAGTTCTGGATTGTGGTTTGTTGATTTTCTTTTGCAGTTTTGCTGCTCCTGCAATGCCTTTCACTCCATCCTGGTGGGCATTGTATGTTACCCCCTGGCCAGAGACAAAAAGCTGTTAGAGTCTTGTGATAAAAGCACATTCAAAGGTAGATGTAATAAAAGTGGGAAACCACAGTAAGGGAGGGGTCTATCACCCATTTGCAAAATGGTTACTTTTTATCTGCCAGACTATATGCCCTCCTCTTCTGGTGAGATCACACCCCCTCATAGTAAATGATCAGGAACAAAAGTCTGTGAACTTAATCAGATGTCTCATTACTTATTTGGGTCCTTGGTGGAGGCCTATTTTCCCTGCTGTAACATGGTCCCTTCTCTCCTTGTTTCTGGTGCGGCCCTCCTACCCCATCCCTCCTGTTCATAATCCTTGGAATTACTGTCTCTAGGTGGGCTGGGTGGGTTTGGTACTAGGAGCCACCTATTAGGGAGTACATATGGCGCTTAATTTTCTGGGTCTGGGATACTTCACTTAATATAATTGTTTCTAATGACATCCATTTCCCGGCAAATTCCAGTAATTCATCATTTTTGATGGCTGACTAGTACTCCATTGTATAGATGTACCACAGTTTCCTTATCCACTCGTCAACTGTTGGACATTTGGGCTGATTCCATGACTTTGCTATTGTAAACAGTGCTGCTATGAACATGGTCGTGCTTGTGCTATCGAGGTGAACCTCTGCTGTATGGGGGGTTAATCCCAAAAGTGGAATAGCAGGGTCATACGGCTGATTTCAATCTTTAATTTCTTTAAGAATCTCCAGACGGCTCGCCAGAGTGGCTGTATGAGCCTGCATTCCCACCATCAATGTAGGAGAGTTCCCCTCTCTCCACATCCTCTCCAACATTTGTTGTTGTTTGTATTGTGGATTTTTGCCATCCTGACCGGGGTGAGATGATATCTCAGGGAAGTTTTGATTTGCATTTCCCTGATGGCTAAAGAAGTGGAGCATTTTTTAAGATATTTGTTAGACATTTTAATTTCATCCCTGATAAAGTTTCTTTTAAGTTCCAGGGCCCATTTTTTAATTGGGCCATTGGTTTCCTTGGTGTTTAGTTTTCTAAGTTCTTTGTGCACTCTGGACAGCAGAGTTCTATCAGATGTGTGGTTAGTGAAGATTTTCTCCCCTTCTGTGGGTTGCCTTTGAGCTCGTGTTATAATCTCTTTATCTGAACAGAAGCTCTTTAATTTCACAAGATCCCAACTGTTGATAGTTGGTAGCAGTGACTGTGCCATTGGATGTCTGTTTAGGAAATGTTGCCTAGCCCAATCAGCTCGAGGGAGTTCCCTATCCTTTCAACTATGGTTTTTATAGTCTCTGGCCTGATATCAAGGTCCTTGATCCATTTGGAATTAAGTCTTGTACATGGTGACAAGTACGGGTCCAGCTTTAATCTTCTGCATGTGGAGATCCAGTTTTGCCAGCACCATTTGTTGAAGATGCTGTTCTTTTTCCATTGGATTCTTTGGGCCCCTTTGTCAAAGACCAAATAGCTGTAATTTTGTGGGCTAGGGGTATATCAATCTTGTTGATTTTTTCAAAACCAGCTTTTTGACTGGTTGATTTTTTTCTATCGTTTTCTTAATCTCGATTTCAGATATTTCTCCCCTTATTTTGTTAATCTCCTCTCTTCTACTACTTTTGAGATTAGATTGCTCAAGTTTCTCTAAAGCTTTAAGCTGCATTGTTAAGTTGTTTATTTCTGATGTTTCCATTTTTTTGATGTAGGCATTAAGAGCTATGAACTTACCTCTTAGAACAGCTTTCATTGTGTCCCAGAGATTTTGGTAAGTTGTATTTTCGTTATCATTCACTTTCAGGAAATCTTGAATTTCCTTTTTAATTTCTTCCTGAATCCAGTTCTCATTCAGCATCATAGTGTTAAGTTTCCAGGAGTTAGTGTATTTTCTCTTGTTTGATGTGTTGTGGATGTCCAGCTTTAGGCCGTGGTGGTCTGATAGGGCACAGGTTAGAATTTCAACTTTCTTGTATATGTGTAGATTCATTTTGTGGCCCAATATGTGATCTATTTTGGAGAAAGTTCCGTGTGGTGCTGAGAAAAATGGGTATTCTTTGGTGCGTGGGTGAAAAGTTCGATAGAGATCTATAAGGTCCATTTCTTTCAGGGTTTGATTAAGTTCCAAAGTGTCTCTGTTAAGCTTTTGACCTGTTGATCTATCCCATGTTGAGAGGGCAGTGTTGAAGTCCCCAAGAATTATCATTTGGGGGTTGATTTCTTGCTTTAGACGCTGTAGGGTTTTCTTAATGAATGTGGAGGGGCCCGTATTGGGTGCATAAATGTTCAGTATTGTGAAGTTTTCCTGGTGAATTGTACCTGTGACTAAAATGTAGTATCCATCCATGTCTCTTATAATTTTCTTTGGTTTGAACTCCACTTTGTCTGATAGCATAATGGCTACCCCTGCCTGTTTTCTGCTTCCATATGCTTGTAGAATTGTTGACCAGCCTTTTATTTTTAGAGCGTGCCTATCTTTTGTGGTGAGATGGGTTTCCTGCAGGCAGCAGATTGATGGATTTTGATTTTTAATCCAAGTTTGTAATCTGTGTCTCTTGATCGGTGAATTAATTCCATTAACATTTAGTGTTATAGGGGCTGGAGAGGTGGCTCAGGGGTTAAGCCTCCACCTTGCAGGCGGAGGGTCCTGAGTTCGGATCCCAGATCCCATGTATAGACGCCAGGCAGAAGCGGAGGCGGCCTGCGTTTCTGGTCCTGGTAGGGCGGAGCCTGTGAATCCCGGGGCAGAAGGAGGTAGAGGCGCCCATGGTGGTTCGCGAATTTGTCCGTGGTTCTACACACACACAGACACACACACACACGTGCGCACATACACACGCACATGCTCACAGTTGAATAAATAATAATAATAATAAAATTAAAAAAAACATTTAGTGTTATAATGGAGAAACTATTGTTAATTCCAGACATTTATTATGTTTATTAACTTTTATAAGTATATTGCTTCGCTTTTAATGGTGTTATATTTGCCTTCTGTTCTCCTGGATATGCCTGTTTTTTTCTTCACTCTTGAGTATCATTTCTAGCATTTTTTGAAGGCCTGGTTTGGTGGACATGTATCCCTTCAAGTTGTCTTTGTGCTGGAAAATTTTTCTTTCTCCCTCGATCATGACTGATAGTTTTGCAGGGTAAATCAGCCTGGGTTGACATTTTTGCTCATTCAATACTTGAAGTATGTCTCTCCAAGCTCTTCTTGCTTTTACTGTTTCGACTGAGAAGTCATTTGTTATTTTAATAGGCTTACCTTTAAAAGTGACTTGTTTTTTCTCCCTTGAAGCTCTCAGCACCAGTTCTTTATCTTGAATGTGGAGTGTTTTAACTATTATTTGCTGGGACGTGCTTCTGTTTTGGTCGTATCTGTTTGGGGTGCGGAATGCCTCTTGTATATGGATGGGCCTCTCTTTTTTTAGATGAGGAAAGTTTCCCTTGATGATCGTTTGAAAAATTTCCTCAGGAGTGGTATTTTGAGATTCTTGCTCTGGTATTCCATGAATACGCATGTTAGGCTTTTTCAGGGTGTCCCATATCTCTTGGATATTTCTCTCAAGTATCTTTTTGGCTTTAACAACCTCTTCCATCGAGCTGGTTAGTACTCCCACTTTAGCTTCAAGGTCTGAAATTCTGTTTTCTGCTTCATTAGTTCTGTTGATAAGACTCTCTGTGGCATTCTGGATTGAAGATAACTTGTCTTTTAGCTCAGTTTTAAACTCTGCTTGAGTTTGTTTTAACTGCTCTATGCCACTTTTTGTCTCTTGCACTGTTTTTCTCAACTCCTCTAGATGTCTGTTGTGTTCCTCTTCAAAGCGATTGATTCGATTATGTAATTCCTCCCGGATTTCTTCTTTCATAGTATTGAACATGGTAATGATCATATTTTGAAAGTCTTTATCCTGGGTGAGGCTTTCTTGGCCTTTTTCCGCGGGTTTGTTCTGGTTGGAGTCTAACATTATGGGATTAATTTCTTCAGTGGGAAATTTGTTTACTTGAGTGTTGCTTCTCATGGATTTGCACTTTGACTTTGGCATTGTCATTTTAACTCTTAAGATCTCTCAATTTCACTAAACTGAATTATTTGGCCCAGGGTCCTGGTGGGCTGGCGCGGGCGGAGACTTACCTAGGTCGCGGGGTGAGGCCCGGCTGGACCGCGCGCGTCCCAACTGGCGGAGCGGGGTGGGGTAAAGGGAGGATGGGGGCGTCGGCGTGGAGCTATTTAACCCGAGGGCAGCTGGGGCAGGGCCCGGGTGCAGGGGGAGGTCCTCCTCGTCCCTCGGCCCCTGCGCGATGCTCCGGCTGGATGGTGGGAGTCGGAGCCGGGTCCCTGTGGGCTGACCTGGGGTCCTGGTGGGTGGTGCGTGGGGGGGAGACTTACCTAGGGCGTGGGGTGAGACCCCTGTGGACCGCGCGCACGGGCGCGCGCGCCCCGACCGGCGGAGCCGGGTGGGGTGTAAAGGCAGGAACATTAATTTTAACAGCACCTTGTATATTTCATATCTCACAGCCATGGAAAAAGTCACTAAAGGTGTTTTTCACATGAATCCTTCTAAGGATACTGTGTGCCTCTGAAGTTCCCTGGTAGCATCAGAGTGTCTTGAGAGACGGCATAGGACTGAGGATCCTGACAATGATGGAGACATGGAATGGAGGGTGCTGCCCCTGACAGTCAGACCCTGCACAGGGAGATGGAGGTCACTGAAACAAACATGGCCCCCTTGTCCCTGTCTGGGACCTCACCTGTATGTGTCTCTCACAGATACACATTCTCTCTGCCTCAACCTCACTGTCAAAGCTCAGTCTGAAGATGGACATCCCTGGTGTGAAGGCCAGTGCTCAATGAATAGAAATCACTTCCTTTACTATAACAATCTCGGAGGAACAAAAATTTCGGGTCCCCTGGGAAAAGAGTTCAATGGCACTCAACATCTGACCAAGAAACTGAAATACTTGGGGAAAAAGTTCAAGAAGCGGCTGCTGGACATCAATCAGGATCAAAAGAATAACAGTGGTAAGTAAGGGATGGGGCACAGACACACTGTCAGTCAGCATCAGAGAGGGACGGCAGAGGTGCCTGTGATGAACAGAGCTCAACACTGGTCCAAACATGGGCTCGTGGTTACCAATGAGAAGGAAGAAGAGGGGAGGGAGGAAAGAACAGCAGCCCCTATGGATCTGCAGAAGGCTGACTGGGGGAATGACTGAGTGGATAACGAAAGTTCTGGTTGCAGGTCATCGCATCTTGCAGGCCAGGATGTTTTATCAGCGTGAAAAAGAAGAAAAGGGGGCCTTCATGCAGTTCACCATCAACGGACAATATCACTTCTTCTTTAATGTAATGAACACAATTTGGACCATGATGAATCCTGGAGCCACAGAGATCATGGAGAAATTAAAAAATGATAAGGACCTGGTAAAGGATCTCACGAACATCTTCACTGGAGATTGCTTTCAATGGCTTCGATGAATTTCCAGAGCAACTGCCAAAAATACCAGGTAGGAAGCTAAGCATGGTAAATAAGGAGTAAGAAGGTGAATTACAACAGCTGACCTCAGCAGGTGGAGCGATATGATAACTCCCTCTGAAGGTCAGAGAGTTTCCTGGGTGAATGTCAGCACGTGGTTCAATGGGAAATTGATACATTGTGTCCTCCTGTCCGGGGCTCAGGTGATGACCACAAGGATTTCTCACCATTCTCTTTCCTTCTCACCTCCTGGTGTGTCTCTTCCCCACCATTCAACGACCCAGGCACTAAACGGCCTGCTACTAGGTCCCCAGGTCTATATGATTCACTGGAACCTTCCAGGCTTTGCTTCTTCCTTCCTGTATCCCATCAGCTCTAAGACACTTCTTAACAAAGGCTTCAGCTCCCGCCACCAATGCAGTTGAACACACTCATACCAACCTTCAAGAAGCAATAACCATAGAAAACATGTCTCCCTGCACGGCAAGGATGGACATTTGCTTCCCTCGGTATAAAATGAACCCCACATCCCTTGTCATCTGTCCACTCCAGAACCTGAGACCTGTGGCTATCTTGGGATGGCAGGGTTGAGAATGCTGTACTTTGGTTATATCCATTACTTTCTTTTTAGGATCCACATCAAAAGCTCCAGGATCCACACAGTCTCCATCAACCACTGAGCTGTCATCTGCCACACAGCCTCCATCCACCACCAAGTTTCTTTTTTTTTTTAATTTTTTTTATTATTATTTATTCAACTGTGTGCATGTGCGTGTGTATGTGTGCGTGTATGTGTGTATGTGTGTCTGTAGAACCACGGACGAATTCGGGAACCACCATGGACGCCTCCACCTCCTTCTGCCCCGGGATTCACAGGCTCCGCCCTACCAGGACCAGAAGCGCAGGCAGCCCACGCTTCCGCCTGGCGTCTATACGTGGGATCTGGGATCCGAACTCAGGACCTTCCGCCTTCAAGGCGGAGGCTTAACCCCTGAGCCACCTCTCCAGCCCCCACCACCAAGTTTCTATTTAACATAAAGATTCACCTACCACAGAGCCTCCATCTACCCCCGAGTCACCATCTGAGAAAGCAGGAATCATCTGTGCAGCCATCATCCCTTCTGGATGCATCGTGATTCTCATGATTCTCCTGTGGTTATGGTGTATAAAGAAAGGTGAGGAGCAGGCAGGTGCTCTGGCTCATGGTAAAGGGTCAGTCTGGGGAGGACATGGCAGAGGTGACCCACTCGTCCACCCAAACCACTGCCCACTGCAGCGTTTGTCCTCCACCCCTGCAATGCCCTTTCTCAGTCTTAAGTCCCAATCCTCAAAAGTTGGGGTGGGGATGACTGTTATTGGGGTACAAGAAATGAACACAGGCAGCCCAACCATGACATCCGAGGAGGGAGGAGAAGAGCATCCTCTTGAGCGGGGAAAGGATCCAAGACATGGAAACCTTGGATGCAGCACTGTCTGTTCATGATGCAACCCAAGTCCCCCCAGTTTCTCTTTAAAAGCAGTTGGCTCTCTAAGGACAGCAAGATTCAGGTCAGCAACTCTCTTACATGTCACAAGGAGCTATCACGTGCCATTCCTGTTCTGCTCAGACACCAAGAGTGTTCAAGAATGAAGAATCAAAAAAGCTTCAGATGCCTCATTTCATGAGCTCCACCACGCTCCTTGAAGGGACCTTGCCCTGTGTACCATTGCTAATTTGAAAATTTCACCAAAGGCATTTGCTCCATCTGTCATAAATCTCTCCATGAAGCGGGCCACTGGAGAGGCCACTGACACTTTATTTATAAGGAAAGTGTCTTAGGAATGTCTTTCATTTGATTTAATGGGATATATTTGTGTAATCACACTTTTTGTGCACAGTTGTAACCGGCATACAAAATCCACAAGGTGACCTTGTGAACTCACTCCAGACTGCAACACAAAATATCCCAGAGTTGACCTGAGAATTCACATATATGTTCCTTTGTCCTAGGTTGTCTCATAGGTAAAGGGGTAAAGAACATGACACTTACAGAAATGGGGGACATGCCATCTCCAGGTCAGGAGCACTCTCACCCAGAGCCCGCCCCTCACCATGATGCTTCGGCACTGGGACCCTAGGAGACCGGGAATCCTCTTCCTCAAGGTTGGTCTGCACAGGGCTAACTCCAATAATGGTCTCACATTTGGAAGGTGTCAATGTCAACGCAGAACAGGGGGGTGTGGTAAGGTCTGGTGTGCTGACCAGGAGGATGACTGCCGAGCAGGTACTGCTCCACAGCATTGCTCAGGAGAGAATACATTCCAGGCAGAACAGAAGTGCTTAGTGAGAGCAAGTAGCTTATGGAGTTTGTCCTTATAAGAGTTTAGAATTCTTTGTCTAATTACATGGGCTTATGAAAAACCAAAGTGAGTGCTTAAGGAAGAAAACAATTGAAATCTCTTTAGAATTTAGAATGATCGGGAACTTTGAATTCATGTCCTTCAGTGGACATTTAAGACCTACAAGACTTTGTTTCTTGTTTTATTGTATCCATTGAATGACTAGATGTTTTAGCCAAAGTGCCTGTGTTTCCGGTCTAAGTAGGGCACAGCCTGTGAATCCCGGGGCAGAATAAACAAGGAGGAGGTGGAGGTGGTCCATGGTAGTTCCCAAATTCACCTGTGGTTCTACACACACAAATTCACACATGCACAATTGAATAAAAAATTTTTTTAAATTTAAAAACCCTTTTGTATGTACTTTTCTTTCTTTTAATTCATTTTTCTTGTATTTTCTCCTTTTTATGTTAATTCATAATCTTACTTAATGCTACACTCTTGGATATCTTATGAAGGGCAAGCTTCTGGATTCTATACTACTCAATTAGCATACAGTATTGTTGCCAAAATTCTCCTCTCAGGTTATGACAAGTCATTCCTGGTCATTATTCTTCATCTAAACATCCCATAACTCCATCTCCTGGGATCTACTTTCCCTGAGTCTCACACTTCACACTGTAACAAACTCTAAAACTGTTGACCCCAAATTTATTTTTATTTATTTACTGCATGTGTGTGTGTGTGTCTCAGAGGACACTGTGTGTCCCTGTGGAGGATCAAAGGTCCCTAGCACCCTAAATGTCCCACCTCTAAACTTTCTTCCCATGTCCATGTCAACAACTATCACTTAACTTCTTTGCCACTTCTGTCATTTAAGAAGGCAAATGAAGACCTGATTGCTGTGAGCTAAGCACTGAAGCACAGCACCCAAACGACACCACGATCCACCCAGGAATCACCGTGGGGAGCGCCAGATTCAACGTCAGTCAGCATCTACCCGTCCAAAGGCAGTAAAAGCACAGACTCTAATTCACTGACTAGACATCTGTGAACTACATATATAAATCAAAGAAAATGATCAAAAGTCTCACTGCAGATGTCCATGACTGCTTGTAGAAACAGAAAAAAAAAAAAAAAAACACAAAAAGCCAAGAAAATGTCTCCTTGCCAAATCACCAATCCATATCCTCAAGATTCACTGAGTTGAAAACTCATCTGGTAGAAAACAAGGGAGTAACAATTGAAACAATGAATTACAATGATCATTTATGAATATAATCAAGGAGCTCCAGGGAACATGGATAAACATGTAAGTGAGTATGAAGAGGAACACAGTAAGTACAGGAAAGAAGACCAGGAAAACACAAACAAGCACCTTCATAATGAGGAAGACAACTGAAGATATGAAAACAAATAGGAAAAAATGACGAAGAGACACTGACAAAAACCCAAACCAAAGTACGATTAGAAGTTGAAAACTAAATCAGTCCATTAAGAATTCAGTAGAAAGTCTCAAAAACAGAATATACCAAGAGTATGACAGAACATCAGAGCTTAAGGACAAGCTGGTAGAATTAGATAAGTCACTCCAAGAAACTGAAAAATTAAAAACATGTATGAATGGGGCATACAGGAACTTTGGGAAAATATCAAAAAAACCTAATATTTGGATTGTGACTGTCCTTGAAGAACACACAGGAAAAGCTACAGAATATATATTGAATGATATTATAGAGGGAAACATTCCTAATTTAAGAATCAAGAAGCATACAGCACATCAAATAGATGGAACCAGAAAATATATTCCCTATGACACATGACGATCAGATTATTAAATGCACAGACTTAACATTTTAAGAGCTGAAAACCAAGTGGCCATATCAAGTCAAATTTATCAAGACAACAGCTGATTCTTGGGCTGACGAGATGGCTCAGGGGTTAAGATTCTGTCTCACAAGCAGAAGGTCCTAACTTTGGATCCCAGGTCCCACATGAAAACACCAGGCAGAAATGGCAGGGGCCTGCACTTTCCGTCCTGGGGGCAGAGTCTGGGAAATCCCAGACTGTAGCAAAACAGAGAAAGAAGCCTTCAGGATGATTCCTGAAGTCAGTCTGAGCCCTGCACAAGGATATGCAGAGATATGCAGTTCCCTATGACACGCATATACTCATACACACCACACACACACACACACACACACACACACACACACACAGGCATGTATGCAAAATCAATTCATTTAAAAAAGATAAGAGCTGATCCTTTAATCCAAAATGTAAAAGCCTAAAAGTCTTATAGCACCATAATTCCAGTTATAAACAAAAAAAACTATCAACTCAGGGTATGATATCAGCAAATTAGGAGTCATAATACAAAGTGAACGAAAAATGTTTGTTGATAAATACAAGCTATTTGACTAACAAGCCGGGTCAACAGATAATACTGGAAGACATACTGAAGACTGAAGAGAAAAATAAACACTCTCCACAGGTTACACAAAATAAATAGTGACAGGACAGTGACCAAGCAAATACCACAAAATCAACAAAATGGTAGGAAACAATAAACACACTTTTAAAAGAACCTTAAAAAAATGTCAGTGGGCTCAATTCCCCAAATCAAGAGACAGGCTTTCTTTCACGGTGGATCAAAAATCATGATCCATCAATTTTCTGCCTCTAAGAAACACTTTACCATGTAAGAGAAAAACATTCTCTCAAATGAAAGGATTGTCAAAAGTACTCCAAGAAAATGGAAATAAGAAAAAAACAAGAGTTACCATTCCAATATCTGACAAAAAAGACTTCAAAATGAAGCAAATTATAAGAGATTTTGTTGATTTTGTTTTAGTTATCTGGCATGGTTACTAATGAACCATCATCAAACGGCTTAAGGGAACAAGGTGTTCATTTTCTTAAGACAGTCTAATTAGGGTTTGTAGTCACAGCTGACAGGAGAGCATGCATCAGCACTGGGGCCTAGGGAACTGGCCACACCATCTCTACATGAAGGCTGGAGGGAGGGACAATCCTCACTTGCCAGACCATGTCTGGCCAACTTCCTCAACCAGCTCTCTGTATTTTACTTCTAGTCCCACCCACCATGGGCTGGGCCTTCCCTATCAGGTAGACAATCTCTTGCAAGTTTGCTCTGGGCTTAAATCAACCAGGAATTCTCTACAAATGTGCCCAGAGCTCAAGCCCTCAATTATCAAGTTGACACCTGTGCCTAACTATGACAGATTTAAAAAGTTTACTACCTACTACTTTAGGGAATAAGCTATCATGAACACATTACAATTCTAAACATAAATGCACCAAATACAGACATACTAATTCATTAAACAAATACTAATCAATGTAAAACAAAGAATCAACCCAAACACAGTGACAGTCAGTAGACTTCAGCACTCCACTCTCACCAGTAGACAGGCTGACTGGTCAGACATTGAACAAGGATACACTGACGTCAAGTGAGCCCACAAATCAAATTGACCTGACAGACATCTACAGAACATTCCCCCAAACAATAATAAAAAACCTCATTCTTCTCAGCAGCTCATAGAAATTTCTCAAAATACAACGCATACTAGAACTCAGAGCAGCATCCACAAACACAGGAAAACTGAAATTGCATTTTATACCCATCTGATCACCCCAGAATAAACCTAGATATCTACACCAAGGCAAACAGCAGAAAGCACACAAATTATGGAAACTGAATAACACATCACTGAATGAGGAATGGGTCGATAACAAAATAAAATAGGAAACAAAAAAGGGGAGTTCAATGCAAATGAAAATACAACATATCAAAAACTATGGGACACAGTGAATGTTGCCCTAACCGGAAAGCTTATAGTACTAAATGCTTACATCAAAAAAAAAAAAAAAAAAACATATCAAGTCCACAACTTAAGGATGCCCTTTAAGACTTGGGGGAAAAGAACAAGAACCAATGAATAGCATATCAACTATACAGATTTGGAAACATTCTCTTTGTTGTACAACTTTTACATCAGTAGAAAGTACTATCCAAGATTCTGGGGAGAAAAGCAATCAACAGCTTCATTAATCCATGAAAACTGTAAGTCGCAGTAGCAATCACGCTAGGGAGAAGGGACCATAGTGACATGAAGTCAAAGGGCTAATCAACACCTTTCTGATTGGATTTAAGACCCGCTTTTCAGCAGGGATCACATCCCTGGTACTGTAAACCAGAATAAGAACCTATGGGCTGGAGGGATGGCTCAGGGGTTAAGACTGAGGCCTGCACTTCCCGTCCTGGTGGGCAGAGCCTGGGAAATCCCAGAGCAAAGTAAGAAGGAGGTAGAAGACATCCAGGATGATTCCTGAAGTCATACTTTGTCCTCCACAGGGACACACATGCTCTCTGATACACACACACACACACACACACACACACACACACACAAATAAATAAATAAATAAATAAATAAATAAATAAATAAATAAATAAATAAATATAAAAGAGAAAGAGCCTATGAAAGGGGAGGAAAAGGGTGGATGCAAACCATTAAGGCTAAGGGTAGAAAGGCCATTATCAAACTGCCTTTAAATATTGGACGTCGCACTCCTAGAATGGAGGAACTCTCAACATTTATCCAAGAAGCTTCCTTATGCAATGGAAGGGGTTTTATTAAAGAAAATCACAGCTGTTGAACATGTAGAAAATAAAAGATGGGAGACAGCTCAGCACTGAACAGGACATGCAGACCCTTGGCACCTCACAAAGATTAGGGAACATTGCAGAAGAGGGAATATAAAGACCTTAAGAGGGTGAAGGGCAGAGGGAATAATGCCACATACTATATTCTGGACGTGAAAGGCTGCCACATGTGTGAACACACGGCAACTGTACACATTTCTAAAAGAACTACACATGATTTCTCACACCAACAAGGTCATACCAACAAGTCACCTGGAAAGAGTAGAGAACTCCAGTGGCCCCATTCCTCACTGAGAGACTGATGAACTCTGATGGAAGGAAGGACAAATGGTCTGGAAGATTCCTTCTGCTGTCCAGCTTTCATAGTACCAGAAAGTACTGTTCAAGCTCCTACAGTGTAAAAGCAATCAGCAGTCTCACTGATATGTGAAAGCTACAAGTTACAATAATAATCACCCTGGCAGAGGTAGACATCAGTACAAGGGTGGCATCAATGTCCAGGGGGCAACCGACAGCTTTCTGATGGAATTCAAAGCCTGACTTTTCAGCAGGGACATATTCATGGTCATATAAGCCAGGACAAAAATCTATGAAAGGGAAGGATGTAGGCCCAAGAAGGATGCAAACTATTAAGTTTTAGCAATAAAGACACTCTATCAAACTGCTTTTGAAACATTTGTCTTCATACTTATACATTAGAGGAGAACTCAGCACTCAACCTCGAAGATTCCTTCTGCAGTAGGAGGTATTTATCACAGAAAATTACAACTGTTTAAAGTGCACAAAATAAGTGTCCGCAGATTGCTTGACCCTAAATTACCTCCTCACAAGATATGGGAACATCATGGAAAAGAAGGCAGTAAGATTGCAAGAACCTGAGGGGGATTGGGGTCCTTCCAGACACTACCTTCTGGACATTATAGGGGTGCTGCATCCATGAACTCACTGCAGCTCTTTCTATTTCCACAAGACTTACAAAGGATTTGTCCAATCAACATTTCACCATGGAAGGGGGACATCTCAAGAGGCCCCAGACCTCCTAGAGAGACTGTTGAAGGTCGATGCTGGATGGGGGTGGGCTTGGGAGGAAAATGCTTTCTTCAATGGCGTGACCACGGATACAGGATTCCTTCTCCAGGAAGTGCGTATCCCAGCTAGAAGGAAGAAGACTTTGTGTTGCATGCATGAGGCAGAACATCTGGACTGATCCTGCCAAGGTCAAGGCAGTGGACTTGATTGCCACAGCACAAGGCTCTCCTGGTGTGGGGAGTGCAGACAAGGGAGTTCTGCTCTGACCTTGGCAGGGCTGGGATGAAGATGAAACTCACTGCGCCACACATGTGAGAAGACATGAGAGCAGAAGGGAGACTGGTAGGGAAGAAGAAGGTTGTTATGGGAAACAGAGGAGATGGGATTGAACATCAAGGTGGGTAAACATAAATTCACTCTATTCATTCATAAAAGTATGAAAGAAAAATGTCTGTAAACAAGAAGGAAGACTGTGCAGAGGAGCGGCATGGATGCTGGAAAAGTTACCTTGAAGGAGATTGATTGAAAGACCCAGGAAGGGCAGAGCAGTTGCCTCTCTGGGGGAGCAGTGGGGTCCTTAAGACAGAGGCACATGGTGAAGAGACGATGACTAGGCCCCAATACAGAACCACCAACACCACTTCATTCCACTTTTGTGTCTGTGTGGGACCAGGCATTATAACTCGAGAAAAGTGACAACCTCAGTTCAGGAATAATCTGAGAGACGTCCCAGGAGAAACAGGTCTCAGATGAGTTATGTCCATGCACATCAAGGGAAGATGAAGAGAGGGTTTATAAAGCAGCCATGGCATTTGCGAATGTGAAGAATCTTGGCGACACAGGGAGGTCTGAAGGTGTGTGTGTGTGTGTGTGAGAGAGAGAGAGAGAGAGAGAGAGAGAGAGAACGAGAGAACATAACAACAGCAAAGAACACAATTAACAACAACAAACATAAAAATGTTCAGAGGGATGTTCTAGAAAAATGCAGAAATCCAGAGCTGTTTTAAAAAAAAGCAGGACCCTGAGAAGAAAGGACTGTGTGTGTGTGTGTGTGTGTGTGTGTGTGTGTGTGTGTGTGTGTGTGTGTGTGTGTGTGTGTGTGTACATACTATCAGAACAAGGGAAAGAGACACAGAAGGAGAGAGCAATAAAAATAAAAAGGTGTGGCAGAAGCCTTCAGAGAATAGCAGAAATCCAGGGTCTGGGTAGAAGGGAAAGAGGTATTCAGGCAGGGAGGGGTTGACCCAGTGGGGGCAGAGGAGGAGCTAGAATATGTGACTCAGACTGCTCTGTGGAGAACAGGGGAGTTGGCTGCCTGCCAAGGTGGGAAATGCTCTCCCTCCTGCAAGACTCGCAGAACTTCTGTCCTGGGCTGCCCTGAAGTAAGCTGGGGCCACCAACTTGGTTCACACCACTGCCCTCCACCTTTGCTGCTGAGGATCCCAGAGCAAGGGGCCAGCAGGTGAGTTTAGGAAGAAGCCCAGCTGGAAGAGGGCGTGTCCACCAGCGCCTGGTCCATTTGATCCATGGCTGTACAACATCTGTGCACTGGGCGTGAACAGAGGAAGAGCCAGGCTCAGGGGAGCTCAGAAACCCAGCCCTTAAAAGTAAGGCTCCTTCAGGGGTGGAAGAGCCCAGTGATGGGGAGATGACTAAGAAGGGGGCGGAGTTACAGTCCCAAGGAAGCCCCTGGACTCTGGTCAACACCCTGAGAACAGACAGACAAGGACAGAACAGGCAGAGGACGACCACGGAAGACCTACAAAGGAATGTGAAATTGGAAACTAAAGCACACCCACTGAGGCAGAACCTTGCAGTTTCTTTCCTCTCTTCTGGCTTCTGTCCTGCTGAGTTGCCTGCTGGAGGCACCAGCCTAATTCTCTGCATTCCCCTCCGCATTTGTCCAGGAGGATCCCAGAGGGGCTTCGGTGAGTTTGGGGAAGGGACTGGCGATGAGGCAGGACCTGGGGCCACAGGAGCCACCTGATCAGTTGCTGCCCCTCTTCTCTGGGCGCTGGGCTTAAACAGAGGAAGTTTCTCTTGGCTGCAGGGAATGGGGACCTGAGGCCGGGAGACCCCCGCGTGACTCCAGAAAGATGGGATAGGGGAAATAGCGAACTATCAACCTGGAAGACCAGACAGTGGAGAAAGACCCTCAGTTCTCGAGGTGGAAATTGTGGGAACGTCTGCGCCAAGTCCGCAGCAGAGTTGCTGAGACTTTCCTCCTGTCTTCACAGCGCACCTCTCACCTGTGGCCCCCTGCTCGGGAGAAATGGCTGCAGTCCCTGGGCTAGTGCGCTGTGCCCTGTCTCTGCTCCTTCTCTTCTGGCTGGGCTGCCTGTGTGACTCGAGGACAGGTGAGTGCCCGGGACCCAGCTGTGGGGGTGGGGAGGGCCCAGGACACAGCCCTGGAGGAGGGAGATTCTCCTGAGGGTAGCTCTGTACCCAACCACTCAGCCCCTCCTTCACCCCACCCCACCATCCACTCTGCTTGCATTCTTCCTGGCACATGGGGTGGGGCAGGGGTGACTCCTCACTGTGATTGCCTCCCCCACCCCCAGGGCATGCCTAGGAGCAGAGGGTGGCAGAGATGAGTCTCTGCAGGAGGGTGGGACCAGGACTGGAGGAAGTGGGAGGGCAGCAGCCTCAGGTCTGCAGGAAGCATAAACACGGTTTAGAGATGTCTGGAGCACAGGGCTTGAACCCACGTCAAGGCCAGCCACTGGCACCAGCCCTGCCCTCTCCTGCAGGCCTGCAGGTCTGTCTTCCCAAGCCTGCTGCCCTTGAACTTCCCTTTGCACTTGCCAGGGATCAGCACCAGCACCCAGGGCCCAGCACCCACGCCTTCCACTGCCTCTTTTCTCCTCCATATCATTGGTTTGCTTGTTTTTTTAAGTTGTTTTTTTTTTTTTTTTCTTTTTGGAGGCAGGATATAACTGGAGCCCAGGATGGCCTGCCACTGACTAGAATGTGGCCCAGTGCCCCTTCATAGAACTCCACAGTCCCATCCATGAAGGGCTTTAACCCCCTTCTCCAAAAGCTGGCTCTACCTTGCCCTTGTCTGAGGGCACACCCCAGCAAAATCAAGCCCTCTCACTCAAAGAATTTAGGAGCTGGCCAGGTATCATCATTATTGTAGTTCACCTGCATAGTTGCTGATGAAAGACCATCAGACAACTTAAGGGAACAAGGAGTTTAGTTTCTTACTGATATTTCAGTTACAGTTCCCAGTCTGGCTTGACAGGAGAGCATGCACCAACACAAAGGCAGAGGGAACTGGCCACACCATCTCTATATAATGGCTGAAAGAGGAACGATCTTTACTTGCCAGACCAAAATATCTGGCCAAGTATACGAAGGATGACAACTCTCTCAACCAGCTCTCTATATTTTAGTCCAGGGCCTAATCCCACCCACCATGGGCTGGGCCTTCCCCATCAGCTAGACAGTCTCTTGCAGGTTCACTCTGGGCTAAACTCAGCCACTAATTCTCCACAAATATGCCCAGATCTCAAAGCCTCAACTGTGAAGTTGACACCTGTGCCTAACTATGACAACCATGTTCCCCATGCCCCACTTACTCAGCCCCTCTCTTCTTTAACACCCCTCCCCCTCTCACCTAGGGAACAGCCAAGCTCTGAAGGAGCCCTGGGTGGCTGCCTTCCCCTACAGCCTCCTGTCACACTGCAGGAGGGAAGGGGTCCTTCCCCGCTCACCTTAAGAAGGAGTGAGGGGGGCATTTGTAAGCCTCCCCTCTTGTATCCCATATCCATCTAGTCTATCTGCTGGGGAGACAGCATCATACCATGTCACTGATCTGGACAGGAGTCAGGCACTTTATCTATAAAATTCAGTCAGTAAATATTTCCAATTCCCCAAGCCACACATCAAATATTCAATTCTTCCTTTACTGTGACAGCCCCAGGAAGCAACCTGAATATCAGTGGGGAGCACATTTAACTTCATTCTTAGCCTTAGTTTGTGTCAGTGTACATCCATCCCAGTATTGGTGCCAATCCTCAGCGTGTTTTGCTTAAGAGGTGCCAAAGCAGCAAGTTTCACAGTCAGCAGCCCACTACCCCGAGCCCTCTGCTGCTTGGGGCTCCTGCCAGGACTAGGGTGCTGAAAGGAGGTCTTGGGCTGGGGGCCACCATGCTCTCCTTTGCTGTCCAGTGGATTCCTTGCATCATGGCTGGTGGGGACAGGTGTGAGCAGAGGTGTGAGCAGGTGAGCAGAGGTGTGCTGGCAGCTAGTGGAAGCCTGAGGAGAGGCACATCCTCTAGCACCAGGAATTATTTCAAGCAGGAATTATTTCTTACAGCAGAAGGCACTGCCTCAGATAAAAGCTTTTCCCTCTGGGACAGCTCTCGACACACAAGTCACTCACTAGCTGTCAGGTGTTATCAGCATATCGTCTCTAGGCATCTCCCTGACACTAGACTGGTCCATCTCATGATGTAGTTGGAAGGAACACAGCTCATTATGAAGACCCTGGCCCTGTATGGTCACTAATAATCCCAGAACCAGAGAGCTATCGTATTATATTCCAGGAGCCATTGACACGTGCTGCCCCAGTTGCTGTGGTTCATGGGCTTGCTTCCCGACTCTATGTGGGGATCCAAATTAGGTACTGCAGACTGTCCTCACCCACAGGGCTCACCCAAGAGGCTGCTCCAGCCAAAGTCAACATTCCAGATGTCCTGGCCCAGCGTGTGTGGGCGCCTGATGTGCCCAGAAGGTCAGCCCTGCTACACAGATTGCTCTCCTTTTGACCTGATAAGTGCTACTGGACAGTGATTAGTCCCAGAGCTGAGGGAATGAAAAGAAATGTCAGGAGGAGGAGTTTCTGATAATTTCACAAAGACCAAAATTCATGAGGTGAAGAGGTTAGTGAAAAGGATATTCCAGTCTTGACATGAGATTATTCTGTGTGTGTGTGTGTGTGTGTGTGTGTGTGTGTGTGTGTGTGTGTGTATTAACTGGCATGGACCATTTAGTGAATTTATTTCCAGGTGGATTTATTACAGATAGAGAAGGGATGGCCATAAGCATTTTTGGATCTGGGCCTGTGGTAATGTTACCACTTGATCAGATGGAAAAATATGTATGTAGACTGAGAGACAAGCAGAGTCCATGCCTGACACACAGTGGTGCTGACACAGCACCTGCACCAAGAGCATGGACCATGGGCCCCGAGGCAGGGTCAGCCTAGCAAGAAAGAAGATGAGGCGAGGCCTGGGAAATGGAGGACATCCCTGAGGAAACCCCAGGAGTTCTCTCTCTCTCTCTCTCTCTCTCTCTCTCTCTCTCTCTCTCTCTCTCTCTCTGCATTTCATTGTCTGAAAGGAACAAAGTGGAAGAGTCAAGACAGAAGCTTCTTAAAACAATCACCTTGTTTTATACAATTGTCTCATGTAATTATAAAAGAAGATGAAAGGCTGGAGAGATTACTCAGGGGTTAAGACTTTGCCTCAAAAGCAGCAGGACCTGAGTTCAGATTCTGGATCTCTGGTGAAAACACCAGGCAGAAATAGCTGTGGCCTGAACTTCTGTCTAAAAGGTAGAGCCTGGGAAAACCAGAGCAAAATAAAAAGGAGGTAGAAGCAATCCAGGATGCTTTTAAGTCACTCTTGTACCTCCACAGGGACTGATAGTGTCTCTGAGACACACACACGCACACGCACATGCACACACACATGCACACATTCATACACACAAATAAAAATGAAAAAAGATAAATTTCCAAAATTTTCTTCTGAAAAGCAAAAAAAAAGCAAAACTAATCCCACAAACTTCTCTGCATAACTGTATCCCCCTGACCACATACTCTTGGGAGGTAACAGAAAAATTAACCTAGTCATCATGTGATGGTGTCTTAAATGCTGCTCACCATCATCGCTCCTGTTAGTAATTTTAGTCTAGTTATTTGTAACATATGTGAACATTAGAGATATTTTATGTCCAAGTATCACCACTGTAGCTTTCTGAGTACATGTATTTTTGTTCTAAGGGGATAAGCTAAAAAATAAGTCATGAAAATTGCCTTGCTTAGTAAGTCTTGAATGCCTATGTATAAACACTTATTTTTTTAAACAAATAGAAGAATACATATGCTTTCATACACTCCTGTTCTATCTCATAATTATATATACCTTGACAATCTTAGACCAGCACATATAATTAGATTTTCATTTTAACCTTCCATGAATCTCATAAAGACTTTTAAACATTTAAAATGTGTATTTCCTTTTTTTATTGTGAGAGAGGGTGAAGGGACAGTATGTCATGCTATGTGTGTAGAGGGCTAAGAGAAACTTGGCAGTTAATTCTCTCCTGCCACATTTCTGTGGGTGGCAGAGATTGAAAAGGCTCTTAACACAAGTGCTTTTACACACTGAACCGTTCTACCAATACCTTTACTGTAGACACAGCTCTGGTAAGAGTATTTGGGAAGTTATATTATTTCACCCATGGTCCTCCAGAGGAATGCATAGCCCCCCCCACACACACACACATTTAATGTTGACCCACATTTCTGCTGTGGAGTGCCCAAGGGGAAAGAGACATTTCAAAGTTGTGATTTTTACTTATCTGGACTGCCTCCGCAATGCATTCTTCCTGCTTCTGGAATGTGCAGCTCATACTATGAGCAGCTCCTAAGTGGATTTACTTGGAAAATATCTGCTGAAAATTCATCACTGTCCACCATGAAGTGATGGGCTTGTCGACCTGGAGTTCACACCACAGTGGAAGCTCTGGTGCTGCAGAGCATTCGTGTTCCTCTCCCCGTGGAGAGGACTAAGAGATAGATTCTTTCATTGAGAGGAAGGAGTTGGAAAGGATTGGGCATGATCTAAGAGAAGACAGTGGAATTGGAGGAAGCAGAATGGAAAAGCAAAGTGCTTGAACAGGAACGCAAACCATCCACCAATCCAGATTGCATGACAGGGAGGTCGTGAGAGGATAGAGAGGAGAGGGATTTTGTTTTAACGTCTCCTTTTCAGGCGGTGACCACAAGGATTTCTCACCATCCTCTTTCCTTCTCACCTCCCGGTGTGTCTCTTCCCCACCATCCAATGACCCAGGCACTAAATGGCCTGCTACTAGGTCCCCAGGTCTATATGATTCACTGGAACCTTCCAGGCTTTGCTTCTTCCTTCCTGTATTCCATCAGCTCCAAGACACTTCTTAACAAAGGCTTCACCCTCGGTCACTGATGCAGTTGAACACACTCATAATAGCCTCCCTAACCATAACTAACATAACTAACAAATGGACATTTGCTTCCCTTGGTATAAAATGAACCCCACATCCCTTGTCATCTGTCCACTACAGAACCTGAGACCCATGGGCTGTCTTGGGATGGCAGGGGTTGAGAATGCTATGCTTTGACTACATCCTAAACATTTATTTAGAATCCACATTAAAAGCCCCACAATTCACACAGTTTCCATCAACTACCAAGGTTTCATCTGCCACGCAGCTTTCATCCACCACCAAGCTGAGATCTGAGATAGCAGTTATCATCGCTGGACTTATCCTACTTATCATCGTGATTCTCCTACAGCTATGCTCCAAAAAAGAAAGGTGAGGAGTAGGCGAGGCTTTGGCTAATGGTGAAGGGTCATTCTGGGGAGGACTTGGCAGAGGTGACCCACTCATCTACCTAAACCACTGCCCACTGCAGCTCTATTTATATGATTGATTTCTTAGGGATTAATCAAGTAGTCAGTCCTTAAGACTGTTGGCAAATTATATAGGGAAGAACCCAGTGCGTGACTATGAACTGGCTGGAAAGGAAGATGGAGAAGTGGAGACTTTGCATCATGTCCCGTCTACACAGGTGGCAGCCTGGACAGCTAGGAGGATCAACATTCTATTCTCCAGTGTAGGACAGAGACAGAGTCTAGACAGGAGACATTTCAGGATCAAACAGCTCGTTAAGGTTTCAAACTCCAAAAAGATTCGCCTTTGGGCCTGGTCAGCAGACTCTACTTCTCTGTTTGCACAGAAAACTCACAAGTTTGGCTGCTCTCAGTCTTCCACGCTTTTTGTAATCAGGGAAGAAGATGCCCTTAGCTATCAGGCAGCATCCTGTGCAGACCTTCCCCCGGGTGCTCCCTGCAGGAAACATTCTGAGAGCAGCTGTAATGGCACCCTGCACGCTCAGTATGAAGCTCCCCAAAAGCGTGTGAGGGGTAGAGAACTTCAGGTTGGAGAGGAGTGTTTGGAGGGGCTCAGTGGGCAGAAAGGATCAGGAGAAAAGGGAGACTCCCAGATGTAGCAGTGGAGCAGAGCCCTGGAGCAGACAGGAGGCTGGGGCACAGGGCCAGAGGTGGACCAGGGGCTGCTGAAAGAGAATCTGCTGAGACCCACAGGCCGCCCCTCTCCAATTCGGGGTCTTGGGACCAGACCCCGAAGGCTTAGGTGTTAGGAAGCCAGGATTCCTTCCCTGAGTGATGATGACAAAAGACACCAGTATGCTTGTGGGGCGCAGTCACAGCTGCATGTGCTGGAAGGGGGTCAGCTCTCTTGCTTTGGGAACCAGTGCAAAGGTCAAATTTGGTTACACAGAAAAATAAACATTTTCCTTGCTGACAGGCTGAGCATCAAACTTAGCACAAGTGATTGAAGTGTTGTGTTTTGTTTTCTTGAGAATTTTGAGAGAGAGAGGGGGAGAGAGAGAGAGAGAGAGAGAGAGAGAGAGAGAGAGAGAGAGAACCTTAGCCACTGTGGAGATCAGAGGATAGTTTTCAGAAGTCAGTTTTCTTCTTCTGCCACTGATTCAAGGTATTTGCATTCCAATCACTTTATTATTCATTATTAAGGACATTAGTTGCCTTTCCACCCAGGATGCTCCCGGTCCAGGGAAGACACATTGCTCTTGAGGACACTCATGGTCCAGGGAGAACACACTGCTCCTCAGGTTAACCCCCCTACCCTTTCCCAGGCCCCAGGTCACCTGCTCCTCCAGCTCCTTCCACCCCCAGCCAGAGCAGCACCCAGTCTGCTCTGAGCTAAGTAAGGACCCTAGGCCACACCCCAGGTCCCAGGTGAACTGCATGACAAGTAGAAGCTCTGTCCTTTCCACATGGGATCCTCACGGTTTAGGGAGGACACGCTGCTTCTCAGGGAAGGAACCTAGGCCACATCCCAGGTACCAGGTGAACTGCAAGACAAGTAGAAGCTCTGCCCTTTCCACCCGGAACGCTCGAGGTCCAGGAAGGAAAGCCTGCTTCTCAGAATTGAACAGAGTCCAAAGAAAAACCGAGCAAAGCTCTGAGGGACAAATGCCATACATCTGAAGTCCTCTAAAATCATCCTATCACATGGGAGAGATTCTTCACAACCAGCTCAAAAATAAGTAAACCCCTTTTTATCATCCTGTTCCTTTCAATTTTTAGTCACTGTAGTTTAACTTTTCCATATAGCCACCCCCCAAACATATACAACTTCAGGGACTATACCATTCACCCTCACATATCACCAAGGTACTAAATCGTAAAAGTACACTTCCATATTAATCTTCACTCCCTGTACACTAAACCAGACTTAATTGATATAGTAACAGTCTAATAACCTCATCTAGGATATAGCAATAACAATAGACAAGCATACCAACTCCAAGGCAAAGATTAATAATAACTGCTCACAAGTAGTAATAACAACGAATTCAGTTCAGTCAAAAACACACAGAAACTGAAAGAAGGTCTTAAGAGATAAAACAATGCCCAAGTCACAGTGCAAATCCATGAGAAACAAAACCCAAGAAAACAAATCTTCCACTGAAAGAACTAACCCCATTATGACAGATTCCAACCAGAACAAATTCACAGAAAATAGCCAAGAAAGCCATACCCAAGATAATGACTTTCAAAGTATGATCATTACCATGATCAGTACTGTGAAAGAGGAAATCCGGGAGGAGTTAAATAACCACATCAACCACTTTGAACAGGAACACAACAAACACTTGGAGAAGATGAGAAAAAAAGTTCAAGAAACAAAAATAAGCATGAAGCAGTTAAGAGTCTCAAGCAGAGTTTAAAATTGAATTAAAGACAAGTTACCTTCAACCAAAAACTCAACAGACACTCTCCTTAGCAGAACTAACTAAGCAGAAAATAGAATTTCAGATCTTGAAGAAAGAGTGGAAGAAGTAACCAGCTCAATGGAAGAGGTTGTTAAAGCCAAAAAAATACTTGAGAGAAATATTCAAGAGTTATGGGATATTTTGAAGAAGCCTAACATACGCATTCATGGAATACCAGAACAAAAATCTCAAAGTAAAACACCTGAGGACATTTTTCAAATTATCATAAAGGAAAACTTTCCTCATCTAAAGAAAGAGAGGCCCATCCAAATACAGAGGCATTCCGCACCCCAAACAGATATGACCAAAATAGAAACTTGCCACAGCAAACAATAGTCAAAACACTACACATTTAAGACAAAGAAAGGTGCTGAGAGCGTCAAGGGAAAAAAAAAACAAGTTACTTTTATAGGTAAATGTATTAAAATAACAAATGACTTTTCAATGGAAACAGTAAAAGCAAGAAAAGCTTGGAGAGATGTACTTCAAGTATTCAATGAGCAAAAATGTCAACCCAGACTGATATACCCGGCAAAACTATTGGTTATGATCGAGGGGGAAAGAAAAGTTTTTCAGCACAAAGACAACTTGAAAGTTTAAATGTCTACCAAACCAGGCCTTCAAAAAATGCTAGAAAAGATACTCAAGCTTGAAAGAAAAGAACAAGGGAACAGGGAGCAGCAGGGAGGAGGGAAGGGAGGAGGGAGGGAGCAGGGAGCAGAAGGGAGGAGGGAAGAGAGCAGGGAGGGAGCAGGGAGCAGGAGGGAGGAGGGAAGAGAGCAGGGAGGGAGCAGGGAGCAGGAGGGAGGAGCGAAGGGAGGAGGGATAGGAGCAGGAGGGAGGAGAGAAGAGAGGAGGGAGGGAGCAGGGAGCAGGAGGGAAGAGGGAAGGGAGCAGGGAGGGAGCAGGGAGCAGGAGGAAGGACCGGAGGAAGGGGGAGGGGGAGCAGGGAGCAGGAGAGAGGAGGGAATGGAGGAGGGAAGGGGAGAGGGACGAGGAGGGCGCAGGGAGAGGGAGGAGGGAAGGAGCAGGAGGGGGAGGGAAGGGCGGAGGGAGGAGGTGAAGGGAAGCAGGGAGGGAGCAGGGAGCAGGAGGGAGGAAGGAAGGAGGAAGGAAGGGAGGAGGAGGGAAGGGAGGAGGGAAGGGAGCAGGGAGCAGGAGGAGGAGGACGGAAGGAGGAGGGAGGGAGCAGGGAGCAGGATGGAGGAGCGAAGGAAGGAGGGATGGGAGCAGGGAAGCAGGAGGGGGGGAAGGGAGCAGGGAGCAAGAGGGAGGAGCGAAGGGAGGAGGGAGGGAGCAGGGAGCAAGAGGGAGGAGCAAAGGGAGGAAGGAGGGAGCAGGGAGCAGGAGGGAGGAGAGAAGGGGAGGGAGGGAGCAGGGAGCAGGAGGGAGGAGGGAAGGGAGCAGGGAGGGAGCAGGGAGCAGGAGGGAGGAGGGAAGGGAGGAGGGAGGGAGCAGGGAGCAGGAGTGAGGAGCGAAGGGAGCAGGGAGCAGGAGGGAGGAGCGAAGGAAGGGAGGGAGCAGGAGCAGGAGGGAGGAGGGAAGGGAGGAGGGAGGGAGCAGGGAGCAGGAGGGAGGAGGGAAGGGAGCAGGGAGCAGGAGGGAGGAGCGAAGGGAGGAGGGAGGGAGCAGGGAGCAGGAGGAGAGGAGGGAAGGGAGGAGGGAGGGAGCAGGGAGCAGGAGGAGGAGGGAAGGGAGGAGGGAGGGAGCAGGGAGCAGGAGGGAGGAGGGAAGGGAGGAGGGAGGGAGCAGGGAGCAGCAGGGAGGAGCAAAGGGAGGAGAGAGGAGCAGGGGAGCAGGAGGAAGGAGCGAAGGGAGGAGGGAGGGAGCAGGGAGCAGGAGGGAGGAGTGAAGGGAGGAGGGAGGGAGCAGGGAGCAGCAGGGAAGAGCAAAGGGAGGAGGGAGGGAGCAGGGAGCAGGAGGAAGGACCGAAGGGAGGAGGGAGGGAGCAGGGAGCAGGAGGGGAGGGGGGGGAAGGGAGGAGGGATGGAAGCAGGGAGCAGGAGGGAGAAGGGAAGGGAGCAGGGAGGGAGCAGGGAGCAGGATGGAGGAGCGAAGGGAGGAGGGAGGGAGCAGGGAGCAGGAGGGAGGAGGAAGGGAGGACGGGATGGGAGCAGGAGGGAGGAGGGAGGAGGGAAGGGAGCAGGGGGGAGCAGGGAGCAGGAGGGAGGGACGCATCCACGCATCCTTCTTGGATTGGGCACAGGGAGCTACAGGTGTCCCGTGTGCGAGGCTGCGGGCCGAAATGCAGCCAAGCTCCGGGCCAGACCCCAGGCACCACCTCGCCGTGGGCGTCGCCGCCGCTGCCACGGAGACTTTCCTCACGGAGACCGATCGTCCTGTGGAGGGTATCGAGCATCGTGAGATGGTGGAAGGGGTCCCGGAGGCCTGGGTATCGCCGTGACCGGAGGGAGGCGGAGAGAGGCGGGCAGGCGAAGGGGCGCGTGCGAGTGCAAGCAGCGCCAGCAGACCTCTTCCTTCGCAAGCCGACCCAAAACTACAATTGGAAAAAATAAAGGAAAGGGAAAAAACTCAACGGCAAGACGAAGCAAGGATACAGCTGGTTCATTCACAAAAGAAGGCTTTGACAACCCTGAGCTCACAGCAAGATGTCTATTTCCAGCCCAACCACCAAACATAGTAGACACTTTCATGACTCAGAAAAAAACCTTGTCCCATGTTCTCCTCCTTCTCAGGTCAGGAAGTTTCTGGAAAATTCTTCTACCAAACAGGAAATTAAATTTTTTTAAAAAGTGAAATTTTTAGCAAGAGCAGGTATTTGCTGAGCTGCAGGTCCAGGACAAAACTGGTCTATGGCAGAAGACAGAGTGAAATCGAGAAAGGACAAGAGGGGACATGAGCCCGCCCTGTCTTCACGGTCCTCTGCTCTGGCCCATCACTTTACTTCCTGTGCCTGTCCTCAGACTCTTTGTCTTACTGCAAGACAAGAGCCCAGCTCATTCAGGGACATTTGATATGCATCTACCTGGGAAAAATCCCCTTTGGGGGGGAGACACACAGGTCTTCCTGCAAATAAAACCCAGACACCCCCCCAAAAAAGAAAAGAACAAGATATCCAGGAGGACAGAAAGGAAAGGTAAATACCACCAAAACATTAAAAGCCAAATCATACACTTACGAAAGCCACTAATTATAAAAAGTGTCAGGAATTAAAAGTTAATTTCTCCATTTTAACACTAAATGTCAATGGAATTAACTCACCAATCAAAAGACACAGATTAGAAACATGGATTAGAAAGAATCACAACCCATCACTTCACTGCCTTCAGGAAACTCATATCACCACAAAAGATAGGCACACCCTAAAAATAAAAGCTGGTCAAAAATTCTGCAAGCTAATGGAACCAGGAAACAGGGCAGGGTGGCTATTATGCTATCAGACAAAGTGGACTTCAAACCAAAAAAATCATAAAGAGACACAAATGAATATACATTTTAGTCACAGGTACAATCACCAGGAAGATTTCATAATACTGAACATATATGCACCTAATACAGGCTCCTCCACATTCATTAAGCAAATGCTTACAGCATCTAAGCAAGAAAGCAATCAACCCCAAAACAACATATTCTTGGGATGTCAACACTGCCCTCTCAACATGGGATAGATCAACAGGTCAAAAACTCAACAGAGACACATTGGAACTTATGAACCCTTACTGAAAAGGGACCTTACCAGATCTCTATCAAACTTTTCATCCATGCACCCAAGAATAAACATTTTCTCAGCAGCCACATGGAAAATTTTCCAAAATACACCAACATGTTGAGCCACAAAACAAATCTCCATATATACAAGAAAGTTGAAATTCTAGCCTGGTACCCTATCAGACACCCATGATCTAAGCTTGACATCCGCAACACAACAAAAAGCAGAAAATACAGTAACTCCTGGAAACTAAACACTATGTGCTGAATGAGAATTGGGTTCAGGAAGAAATCATAAAGGAAATTTCAAGATTTCCTAGAAGAGAACAATAATTTAAAATACAACATATCAAAATCTCTGGGACAAAATGAAAACCATCCTAAGACGTAAGTTTATAACCCTTAATTCCTACATCAAAAATATAGAAACATCACAAATAAATAACAACGCAGCTTAAAGCTTTAGAGAAATAAGAGTAGTCCAATCCCAAAAGCAGTATAAGAGAGGAGATTAGCAAAATCAGGAGAGAAATATCTGAAATCAAGATTAGGAAAGTTATACAGTGAATCAACCTTTCAAAAAGCTGCTTCTTTGAAAAACATCAATAAGATTGATACACCTCTAGCTAAATTAACCAAAAACAAGAGAGAGAAAGCCATATTAACAAAATTAAAAATGAAAATGCAGTTATCACTACTGATACCAAGAAATTCAGAGAATTATAAGGTCATATTTCAAAAATTTATACTCCATGAAATTTGATAACACAAAATAAATGGAAGAATTCCTAAGTAAGCACAGCTTACCTAAATTGAATCAGGAAGTTTTGAATTATTTACATAATCCTATAACATATGAGGAAATCGATGAAGTAATCTCGAATCTTCTCACCAAAAAATGTCCTCGACAGATTGGATTCAGCACAAAGTTCTACCAGACACTAAGGAGCTAATAATACCAATACTCCTTAAACTGTTCCAATAAAAATAGCAAAGGAAGGAACACTACCAATTTTTTCTATGAAGCTAATATCATCTTAATCCCAAACCTAATAAAGAGATACACTTAAAAAAGAAAACTATAGGCTAATCTCTTGATGAACACAGATGCAAAGATTCTCAACAAAGTCTTAGCAAATCAGATTCAAAAACATATCAAAAAGTTATTCACAGGGATCAAGTAGGCTTTATCCCAGGCACACAAGGTTGGTTCAACGTAAGCAAGTCAAATAAATGTAATCACCATATAACCAGTCCAAAATCCAAGACCACATGATTCTCTCCATAGATGCAGAAAAACTTTTGACAGGATCCAACAACCTTCCATGATCAAACCTCCTAGAGAAGGTTGGAATGGAAGGAACCTTTATCAATATAATAAAAGCTATATACAACAAGCCTACAGCAAGGATTATACTCAGTGGGGAAAAACTTGAAGCATTCTCACTTCGATCAGGAACTTGACGAGGCTGTCTACTCACCACTTCTATTCAATATTGTACTTGAAGTCTCAGCTGGAGCCATAAGACAAGAGAGGAAGGAATAAAAGGAATTCAGATCAGCAAGAAAGAAGTCAAGTTATCTCTTATTTGCAGATGACCTGATCATATACCTGAGTGATCCCAAAAACTCCACCAGGAAACTCCTGGAATTAATACAGAAGTTCAGCAGGGTGGCAGGATACATACAAAAATCAGTGGCTTTCCTATATGCCCAGGATGAAAGAAGTGAAAAAGCCCTAAGAGAAACAATCCCATTTACTATATAGCCCCTAAAAAATGAAATACCTTAGTATAAACCTAACCAAGGAAGCAAGAGACCTTTACAACGAAAACTTTAAAACCCTAAAGAAAGAAATTACAGGAGACACCAAAAGGTGGAAAGACCTCCTATGTTCCTGGATTGGCAGAATCAATATCATAAAAATGATCATCCTACCAAAGGCAATGTACAGATTCAATGCTAATACAATCAAAATCCCAACGCAATTCTTTAAGAAATTAACCAAACAATCTCAAAATTCATATGGAAACACAAAAGACCAAGGATAGCAAAAACAATCCTGAGTAACAAAAGCACTGCTGGATGGTATCACCATACCAAAACTTAATCTATACTACAAATCCATAGTCATAAAACAGCCTGGTACTGGCTCCAAAATAGACACACAGATCAATGGATAAGGGTTGAAGACCCAGATATAAGCCCACACAATAAAAGCCATTTGATCTTTGACCAAAGGGTCCCAAAAAATCCAATGGAAAAGGACAGCACCTTCAACAAATGGTTGCTGACAAAAACTAGATGTCCACATGCAGAAGATTAAAAACTGGACCCGTACTTGTACAAAATTATTCCAAATAGATCAAGGACCTCAATATAAGGCCGAGACTATAAAATCTTAGTTGAAGGGTAGGGAACTCCCTCAAGCTGATCAGACTAGGCCACAGGTCCTAAACGGAAATCCAGTAGCACGGTCACTACAACCAACACTCAACAAATGGATCTTATGAAATTAATGAGCTTCTGTTCAGATAAAGAGATTGTAACTCGAGCACAAAGGCAACCCACAGAATGGGAGAAAAATCTTCGGTAAACTACATATCTGATAGAGCTCTATTATCCAGAGTGCACAAAGAACTTAGAAAACTAAAAAACCAGGGGCTGGAGAGGTGGCTCAGAGGTTAAGCCTCTGCTTTGCAGGCAGAAAGTCCTGAGTTCGGATCCTAGACCCCACGTATAGATGCCGGGCGGAAGCGGGGGCGGCCTGCGTTTCTGGTCCTGGAAGGGCGGAGCCTGTGAATCCCGGGGCAGAGTAGTAAACAAGGAGGTGGAGGCATCCATGGTGGTTCCCGAATTCGCCTGTGGTTCTACACACACACACGTTTGCCCACAATTGAATAAATAATAAAAAAAATAAAAATATTTTTAAAAATTAAAAAAAAAAGAAAAAGAAAACTAAAACACCAAAGAAACAAATGGCCCCAATTAAAAAATAGGCTTTGGAACTCAAAAGAAACTTTACCAGGGACGAAATTGATAGAGCTCTATTACTCAGAGTGCACAAAGAACTTAGGTACACTAAACACCAAAGAACACAAAATGGCCCAATTAGAAAATAGGCCTTGGAACTCAAAGAAACTTTACCCGGGATGAAATGAAATGTCTAACAAATATCTGAAAAAATGCTCTGCATCCTTAGCCATCAGGGAAATGCAAATCAAAGCCTCCCTGAGATATCATCTCACCATAGTCAGGATGGCAAAAATCCACAATACAAACACACCAAATGCTGGAGAGGATTGTGGAGAGAAGGGAACTCTCCCACATTGCTGTGGGAATGCAGGCTCATACAACCACTCTGGCAAGCAATCTGGCGATTTTTTAAAAAGCTGAAGATTGAAATGCCATATGACCCTGCTATTCCACTTTTGGGAATAATCCCCCAAACAGCAAAAATTCACCTCAATGTCACAAGCACACCATGTTCATTAGCAGCATTATTTACAATAGCAAAGTGGTGGAATCAACCCAAGTGCCCAACAGTAACAAGTGGATAAGGAAAATGTGATACATTATATACTGGAATACTACTCAGGCCATCAAAAAAGATGAAATAATGAAATTTGCCGTGAAATAGATGGAATTAGAAAAAATTATATTGAGGTAAAAATATCCCAAACAGAAAATTAAGTCACCACATGTACTCCCTAATAGGTAGATACTAGTACCAAACCCACCTACTGACATATGAAAAGATAAATCTCTATAACACCTACAGTAACTGCAAAGATTATAAAGAGAGGGAAGGGGAAGGAGGGCTCCGCCAGAAACAAGGAAAGAGGGGATCATGCTATAGCAGAGAAAATAGGCCATTATCAAGTATTGCAAGTAAGTAGTGAGGACATCTGGTTAAGCTCACAGACTTTCCTTTCCTGGTCACTTGCAACTGAGGGGGTTTGATCTCACCAGTCAGGGACGGGCACAGAGACTGGCAGATAGATGGTAAACGTCCTGCAAATGGGAGACCTGACCCCCCCATCACTGCGATCTCCTACTCTTATTCCATCTACCTTTGAATCTACTTTTATAGTAAGATTCTATTTTAAACAGCCTTTTATCTGTGTGACAGTTAATACCAATCAGGATGGATTCAAGTGCAGTGCAGGAACAGCAAAACTGAAAAAAAAAACAACAAACCCATAATTCAGAACATTAGAGACCCTACATTAATCAGCTGCAACCAGCCCAGCCTAATCTCTCCCCATCCTAAAGCTCAGGGAAATTTGCAAGAAGATGGGGGCTGGTATAAGGATTGTAAGAGCCTAAAGATGGGGAGAACCAATGAAATGCCAAGATACTCCACAGAAGTTAGGGCCCAAATAACCATATAGGACTTTGCGTGCCCTGCGCAATAACCGACATATCAATGACCCCCCAAAAGTCTATGCATAGATTACAAGCATTAGGATCCTTAGAGGCAAGGGAATTAACAGTCACAATAATTTCCCATACCAAAGGGGAACACAAGAAAGGGCTCTAGGCAATGCCACTGAGTTCTTACACCATCCTTAGAGTGGAGGACCCAGAGGGAAGTTTGACATTCACACTAAAGGATGCTCCAGGAATTGAGGGGCAGGGGAGGGGGAGAGGGCAGCACCGGGAGAACGAGAGGGATGGGGGTGAAAGGAAGGGGAAAAGAGGGGAGGGAGCAAGGGGGGTCAGGGGGAGATTAGAGGGAGGAAAGGAACTAGGGTATCTATTAAGTCTGGTATGAGTGGAAAAAATTAATAATAATAAAAAAGAAAAAAATAAAAGACAATGAAGTCCTCTGGGGAGAAAGAATCATAAGCAATAAACCCTTTCCTTCCATAAAAAAAAGACATTGGTCATCATTCAGACTAAATTGGGAAGCAGAAATGGCGCTTGAGTGTCCTTCCGCCAAACTTTACCTTGTGGCTCAATCCTTCTACTTCAATCCAAAGCAACACCTCCAGAAGAGCAGGGGTTCATTCATAAAATATCTACATGAACATCTCTGCTAAGAATCACTCAAAAGTCACATAAAGGGTCTCAAGAGCAATCTCTGCTGATGGTTGATGACTTTTAGATACTCAAACGTGAGAACGGAAATAAGAACTGCTGGCTGTGTAGGGGTGTTAGCACACTCCACAAGAAATGACATCAAACTCTCAGCCATGTAAGAGTGAAGCAATCTCATTAATAAAAATGTCTCAAAGGAAATAAAGTATTTTAGCAACAGGACATCCCACTGAAGTTTTTAGCAAGAAGATACTTTTCCTCTAAATAATTAGTAAGTCAGCTTGCTTCCTTTTGGATGGCCACATGTTCAACCAGTGGGAGCTGGAATGTAACCAGTCCTGCCTCAGTTACTCTTCCCATTGCAGCGATTACAGGAGCTCCACCAAAGCATCTTAAGGGAGAAGGTTCACTGTGGCTTACTGTTCCCCAGGGAAACAGTCCCTCATGGGAAGAAGTGTACTGCAGCAGGGAAGGCACAGCAACCACATTGAACCCACAGACAGGAAGGAGAAAGACAGAACAGGAAGTGGAGATGGACTATCAATCCTCAAGGCCCCAGTGTCATAAGTCCTCCTTCCAGGCTTCACCTCCTAAAGACTCCACAGCCGTCCCAGATGGTGTACCAAGTGCTCAAAACTCATGAGGACCATTTCACATTCCAACCACAGCATTACTCTGCCCAAAATGTGGTACAATGCAGTTCTGAAAAGCAAACCCTGACTTTCTGGGGGCCCTGCGGCACTTCTGCTCATCACAAACAAAACAGAAATGAAACCGTGAATTTCCTTTGCAATGTTTTAAAAGTCATATTATTCTCAGAGTCATGACTTTCCTTGGATCTTGCTCATAAGCAGCATAATCACTCATACAGCAAATCACAAATAATATACAAAAAAGAAGTATAAGTGAGAACAGAAAGTCAAATGTCAAATCAATTACATTTCCCTTAGGTCATAAATAATCATTTAGAATTAAAATTTTTAATTTTAATGTATTACTACTGGCAAATAAAATATGAGATATTTGGATATAAATTTTAAAAAGCACAAAGAATTCACTCATTGAAAACTCTAACACAGTAACAAAAGAATAAAAATAGAAACACACAACCTGGACTAGAGTCAATATTGCTAAGCCATCCATTCTTTCCAAGGTAATTTTTAGTTTCAATGGCATCCTAACTAAAATTCATCACTGTTTAGTGGAAATGTATGAACTGATCCCAGGACAGATAATTTTGAATATGAACAAGATGTAGGCCCATCTTACCGATGTCAAGATTTACCAAGAAGCTAATGTAAGTAAAGTAGCATAATATAGGCCAAGGATAGATACATGCATCGGCTGAAGAGAGGTAGATCAATTAAAACAAAACCAAGTGTCTATAGTCAGCTGAAGTGCAGTAAAGTTGACAATAAGTGAGTGAAGGAAAGATGGGTCTCTCAGCACATGGTATCAGAATACTTGTGGTAGAGCCTTCAATCTTCATGAGTTACCTCAGGCAATTTATCACATAACAAAAGCTGACTGATATCTGATTAATAGACCTGGTTGTGAAAGTGAATGAAGGATATTGAAAGAACTTGGCATTTCTCCAGAAAGATATACCAAGGGTTAAACAAGTATATGAAATGATTCTCAGGCCTCATGATTTAACCAGAGAAATGCCAAATCAAAACCACAAAGAGGGCTGCAGAGATGGTTCAGTGAGTACTGACTGCTATTCAAGAGAGAGGATCAGGGCTGGAGAATGCTCAGAGGTTAAGACCCTGCCTCCCAAGCAGAAGGTCCTTGAGTTCAGATCCCAGGTCCCACTTCAAAATGACAGGTGGAAAATAACAGCAACCTGCATTTCTGACCCTGGTGGATGAAGCCTGGGAAATCTCAGAGTGAAGCAAATGGGAGTTAGAACACTCCAGGATGATTCTGGAAGTCACCCTTGACCTTACAAGGAACACACAAACACACACAAACATGCACATAAACACACACTCAATAAAAAAAAAAAAAGAATGAGAACCTGAGGGCTGATCTCCAGAACGCACACGAAAGCCAAGCTTGCTGCCTTGTATCTGTAACTCTTGGGCTGGTGGTGCAGACAGGCAGATTTTTGGGACTCACTAGTTGCCAGTCTGGTCAAAACAGCAAGCAACAAGTTCCCTGAGAGCTCCTGTCTCAAAAATAAAAAAATTAGTAAATTGGACAACAATAGTGTAACTCAGAGCATCAATGTTTTGCCCCACATATACACAAAAGGGTGCACTCAACTGCATATAAACCACCTCTTCTGAACACACACACACACACACACCACACACAGAGGACAGGAGAGAGAGAGAGCGAGAGAGAGAGGAGAGAGAGAGAAGAGAGAGAGCGAGCGGAGAGGAGAGAGAGAGGAGANCAGGAGAGAGAGAGAGAGAGAAGAGGAGAGAGAGAGGAGAGAGCGAGAGCGAAAATTAGGTGCTATGGGAAGAAAAGGAGTGGACAAATGGTCAAATACATACAATCACATCCCTGGGAGAGAATGATCCTTTGTTGCAGTTAGGAGAAGTTTTCTGGCCTTGTCTCCAGGGACATGTCTGTGGTTATATTAAATACAGTTTAAGAAAGCAATTCATTATCTTAATGTAGTATTCTAGCCTCCATAAAGCTGCCCATTTTGAGTGGAGCAGGAGACATTAGGAGTTTGCATATGACAGCACAAGTTACTGGATTAGGATCTAAGCTGTCAGGGTCTTACTGGTGCCAAGTGGGGGGGGACACTTCATTTTTATGTAGGGACTGTCATTTCTGGTTTTCTACCTATACACAACCCTCTAACCTTGTATCAAAATCCAAATCATTGACAAGTGGCCGAGATCTCCTCTCTTTAAGTATTCTTGCAGCTAATAATAACCCCTGGAGGTCCCTCGTTGCCACTTCTGACTGCCATAAGATCATAAGACCACAAGTCAAAATGATTTCAGGCACATTCTGAAGAGGTCATGGTGTGATTACTGCAGAAATTTAGGGCACAGTTTTTTCAGTACTATGAGACACATGCTAGTGTATGTGGGGTGAACTGACCTTTTGTGTGGAGGAGAGGGGAGTAACACCATGTTAAAAAATCTTCAAGGCCAAATAATCAGTTGTGTGATTACGGTGAATCAAAATGTTCCACGTGAAAATCAAATGATCATAGATTACTTTTATTCCCTTTGAAAGGCATTCATTGCATCCCTGTAAGTCTGGCACAACATCCACATAACTATCAAAAACTTAAAATGTATTCTTAGCAAGCTACTAGCTTCCACATATCTGAAAGCTAAGAAATTATATTCATGTACGCAACATTAAAAAAATGAGAATGGGGGGTTGGGGATTTAGCTCAGTGGTAGAGTGCGTGCCTGGCAAGCACGAGGCCCTGGGTTCGGTCCCCAGCACCGGAAAAAATAAAATAAAAAAAATTAAAAAAAAAAAAAAATGAGAATGGGCTCCCTTTTCACCCCACCCCGCTCCGCCGGTCGGGACACGCGTGCGCGGTCCAGCCGGGCCTCACCCTGCGCCCTAGGTAAGTCCCCGTTCGGGCCCCGCCCACCAGGACCCCAAGTCAGCCCACAGGGACCCGGCTCCGACTCCCACCATCCAGCTGGAGCCGCGCGCAAGGGCCGAGGGACGAGGAGGACCTCCCCCTGCGCCCGGGACCCGCCCCAGCTGCCCTCGGGTTAAATAGCTCCACGCTGACGCCCCCATTCTCCCTTTTCACCCCATCCCGCTCTGCCAGCTGGAGGTATTGCCATACCAAACCTTAGTCTATACTACAAATCCATAGTTATAAAGACAGCCTGGTACTGGCTCCAAAATAGACACACAGATCAATGGATAAGGATTGAAGACCCAGATATAAGCCCACAAAGTTACAGCCATTTGGTCTTTGACAAAGGGGCCCAAAGAATCCAATGGAAAAAGAACAGCATCTTCAACAAATGGTGCTGGCAAAACTGGATCTCCACATGCAGAAGATTAAAGCTGGACCCGTACTTGTCACCATGTACAAGACTTAATTCCAAATGGATCAAGGACCTTGATATCAGGCCAGAGACTATAAAAACCATAGTTGAAAGGATAGGGAACTCCCTCGAGCTGATTGGGCTAGGCCAACAGTTCCTAAACAGACATCCAATGGCACAGTCACTGCTACCAACTCTCAACAGTTGGGATCTTGTGAAATTAAAGAGCTTCTGTTCAGATAAAAGATTGTAACAGAGCTCAAAGGCAACCCACAGAATGGGAGAAAATCTTCACTAACCACACATCTGATAGAACTCTGCTGTCCAGAGTGCACAAAGAACTTAGAAAACTAAACACCAAGGAAACCAATGGCCCAATTAAAAAATGGGCCCTGGAACTTAAAAGAAACTTTACCAGGGATGAAATTAAAATGTCTAACAAATATCTGAAAAAATGCTCCACTTCCTTAGCCATCAGGGAAATGCAAATCAAAACTTCCCTGAGATATCATCTCACCCCAGTCAGGATGTCAAAAATCCACAATACAAACAACAACAAATGCTGGAGAGGATGTGGAGAGAGGGGAACTCTCCTACATTGCTGGTGGGAATGTAGTCTCATACAGCCACTCTGGCGAGCCGTCTGGAGATTCTTAAAGAAATTAAAGATTGAAATGCCATATGACCCTGCTATTCCACTTTTGGGAATAACCCCCCATACAGCAGAGGTTCACCTCGATAGCACAAGCACGACTATGTTCATAGCAGCACTGTTTACAATAGCAAAGTCATGGAATCAGCCCAAATGTCCAACAATTGACGAGTGGATAAGGAAACTGTGGTACATCTATACAATGGAGTACTACTCAGCCATCAAAAATGATGAATTACTGGAATTTGCCGGGAAATGGATGTCATTAGAAACAATTGTATTAAGTGAAGTATCCCAGACCCAGAAAATTAAGCGCCATATGTACTCCCTAATAGGTGGCTCCTAGTACCAAACCCACCCAGCCCACCTAGAGACAGTAACTCCAAGGATTATGAACAGGAGGGATGGGGTAGGAGGGCCGCACCAGAAATAAGGAGAGAAGGGACCATGTTACAGCAGGGAAAATAGGCCTCCACCAAGGACCCAAATAAGTAATGAGACATCTGATTAAGTTCACGGACTTTTGTTCCTGATCATTTACTACTGAGGGGGTGTGATCTCACCAGAAGAGGAGGGCATATAGTCTGGCAGATAAAAAGTAACCATTTTGCAAAGGGGTGATAGACCCCTCCCTTACTGTGGTTTCCCACTTTTATTACATCTACCTTTGAATGTGCTTTTATCACAAGACTCTAACAGTTTTTTGTCTCTGGCCAGGGGGTAACATACAATGCCCACCAGGATGGAGTGAAGGGCATTGCAGGAGCAGCAAAACTGCAAAAGAAAATCAACAAACCACAATCCAGAACTTCAGAGACTCTATATCAACCACCTACAACTAGGCCAGCTTAGTCTCTCCCCATCTTGAAGCTCAGGGAAATTTACGGAAGAGGGGGCGGTAAGAGTGTAAGAGCAAAAGGATGGGAGGAGCAATGATATATAAGATACTCTATACTAGTTAGGGCTGAAGCAATCATAATTGGACTTTGCATGCCCTGCGCATTGTCCAACACACTGTTGACCTCACAAAGTCTAGCATCTGCTAAAGGCACCAAGAGCCTTGGAGGTAAAGGATTGGCAGCCACAGCAGTGTTCCTATACCTAAGGGGAACACGGGAAAGGGTTCAGGGAAAGGCCACTGGGTCCTTGTACGTCAACGGAGAGGAGGGCCCAGAGGAAAATCAGACATGCACAAGAAAGGACTCTCTGGGAATTGGGGCGGGAGGCACGGGGGGATGGGGAGGGAGAGGGGTGAGGAGGGGGAGCACGGGGTATGGGGGGAGGAGGAGGAAGGGAGGGAACTGGTGTACCTAACAAGTTTGTATGAGCTGAAATAAGAAAAAAAAAAAAAAAACTTCTTAGCAAAAAGAAACTTCCTTAGCAGAATTCCAAAGGTTCTATTAAATTATATTTTCATTTTCAAAAAAAAAAAAATGAGAATGGAAAAAAAGCTAAAAACCGCCATCAGACAGCAAGTGAGGCCTATTGTCAAAGATTTCCCAGCTTTCCATAAGCCACCCAGCTCAGGTATCCACCAATATCTTCAAAAGTGTCTTGTCTTATAACCCTTTTGCTCGGCTAGTATAATAACTTCATGAATCTAGGAACATGAAATTGGGAGTGACCAGGATCTGTGCTCCCGGCCACAGATCACTCAGCTTTGGCTCCATAATGAAGCATCTCTGGTTCTTGTTCAGGTGAAAACTGGGTTCATGTGTGGCCCATGGTCAGGGTTGTTCTGAGACAATACCATCTAGAGCGTTATCTGGAAGATAACAATTCTGACAGGAAGCTGAGTAAGTAGAAGGCAAAGACACACAACAGAATTAAAACAAGAGACTTCTGGGTAAGATGGCAGCATAGGAGCAACCTCAGAATTAGAGGAAAACAGTAGGAATCTTCTGTGACTCTTCCAGGCTCCAGAACTCACACTTTAAGTTACCCCAGGATTCTTCATTTTTAATTTTTGTCTTCATTATCTGCTTGTTTTAACAATCATCATGACTCAAGGGGACCGCGGGAGGGAGGGGGGGAGGAAGCCCTGTTGCCATGGAATCAGCAGTCACAGAGCACTTGACTGAACAATGGAGTCTGCATTTAAGAACCCTTCCAAGACTTCTAAAGAAACTCTATTCTAGTAGGAATCTAGAGAAGGGGTTCCATTGGCACCCAGGGGAAAATTGGGGAACACATGAAAGGTGGATACAAAGCACAAACACTGAAAGGTCCATTGCACGGAATACAGCCACCTGCCATGATAATTCTGGGCAAACTGTAGCCAGTAGGAATAGCAGAGCTTTCAAGACCACACCTTAAACCACACAGAAAACCAACACACAGGCTGCTGGGGGTAGATAAAACTACCCAGAAACTACAATGAAAGTTTCCACAGAGACTTTAAAATCTAACTTGGACTGCAGAAGGTCCAGGAAAACACAAGGAAAAGATTCACAAACTATGACTTCCAAGAGGATTTAGGTAACACAGAATACCTGGCACCAAGTGCTGCCTCTCACCCTTCCCCCACACAGAAGCCTTGCATTCTCCTATAGCCAGTGATTTGTAACAACAGAAGCAGAAAGCATACAAATTATGGAAATTAAGAAATACGCCAGTCATTGAGGGATCAAGGAAGAAATAAAAGAGAAAACAAAAAAAATCCTGAAGTTCAAAGAAAGTGAAAACATAAGACAAAAAGCAGAACAATAACCTTTGCCTTTAGTTGCAAGTCAGTGGTGCTCACAATCCAGAAGACACCTGGTTTCTTTTTTAATGAATGCATTTCTTTTTTTTTAATTTTATTTTTATTTCTTTATTCTGTGTGTGTGTGTGTGTGTGTGTGTGTGTGTGGCTCAGAGGGGACACTGTGTCCTTGTGGACGACCAAAGGTGACTTTAGGAATCATCCTGGATTGCTTCTAGCTCCTTTCCCTTGGGATTTCCCAGGCTCCACCCACCAGGGCTGGAAGTGCAGGCTGCAGCCATTTCTAACTGGCATTTTTACATGGGATCTGGGATCTAAACTCAGGACCTTCTGCTTACGAGGCAGAATCTTAACCACCAAGCCATCTCTCAAGCCCAAGATAAGTGTTCTTTAAAAACCCTTTGGTATGTACTTTTCTTTCTCTCTTTTAATTCATTTTTCTTGTACCTTCTCTCTTTTATGTTAATTCATAATCTTACTTAATGTTACACTCTTGGATATCTTATGAGGGGCGGGTCTCTGGATTCTATACTACTCAATTAGTATATGGTATTATTGCTAAAATTCTCCTTTCAGATTATGACAAGTCATTCCTGGTCATTATTCTTCATCTGAACATCCATAACTCCATCTCCTGGGATCTACACTTTCCCTGAGTCTCACACCTCACACTGTAACAAACTCGAAAACTGTCCACCCCAAAAGCACCCTAAATGTACCACCTCTAAACTTTCTTCCCATATCCAACAACTATCCCATTCCTCCTACACCTTACTTCTCTCCCACTTCTGTCCATTAAGAAGGCAAATGAAGACCTGATCGCCATGAGCTAAGCACTGAAGCACAGCACCCAAACGACACAGCGATCCACCCAGGAATCACCATGGGTAGTGCCAGATACAACGTCAGTCAGCATCTACCCACCCGAAGGCAGTGAAAGCACAGACTCTAATTCACTGACTAGACATCTGTGAACTACAAATATAAATCAAAGAAAATTCTCACTTCAGATGCCCATGACTGCTTGTAGAAACAGAAAAAAAAAAACCCACAAAAAGCCAAGAAAATATGTCTCCTTGCCAAATCACCAATCTCATGGCTTCAAGACTCCTTGAGGAAAACACATCTGGTAGAAAACAAGAGAGAAACAACTGAGATAGTGAATTACAATGATCAATTATGAATATAATCAAGGCGCTCCAGGGAACATGGATAAACATGTAAGTGAACATGAAGAGGAAGTTACATAGTAAGTACAGGAAAGAAGACCAGGAAAACACAAACAAGCAGCTACATAATGAGGAAGACAATTTAAGATATGAAAACAAATAGGAAAAATAGACAAAGAGACACTGAAAAAAACCAAACCAAAGTACAATTAGAAGTTGAAAACTGAATCAGTCCATTAAGAATTCAGTAGAAAGTCTCAAAAACAGAATAGACCAAGAGTATGACAGAACACCAGAGCTTGAGGACAAGCTGGTGGAATTAGATTAAGTCAGTCAAAGAAACTGAAAAATAAAACATGTATGAGGGGCTGGAGAGGTAGTTCAGGGGTTAAGCCTCTGCCTTGCAGGCCGAAGGTCCTGAGTTGGGATACTAAACCCCACATATAAGCAGGGGGTGGGGGAGCTGAGTTTCTGGTCCTGGTAGGGTGGAGCCTGTGGATCCCGGGGCAAAGTAAACAAGGAAGAGGTGGGGGTGTCCATGGTGGTTTCCGAATTTGCCTGTGATTCTACACAAACACACATACATACACACACACACGTGTACACATGCATGAAAGCACAATTGAATTTAAAAAAAAAGTATGAATGGAGCACACAGGAACTTTGGGAAATATCAAAAAGCCTAATTTATGGATCATGACTGTCTTTGAAGAACACACAGGAGGGCTGGAGAGGTGGCTCAGGGGTTACGCCTCTGCCTTGCAGGCGGAAGGTCCTGAGTTCGGATCCCAGATCCCATGTATAGACGCCAGGCGGAAGCGGGGACTGCCTGTGCTTCTGGTCCTGGTAGGGCGGAGCCTGTGAATCCCGGGACAGAAGGAGGTGGAGGCGTCCATGGTGGTTCCCGAATTCGTCCGTGGTTCTACACACACACACACACACACACACACACATACACATGCACAATTGAATAAATAATAATAAAAAAATTAAAAATAAATAAATAAAAAGAACACACAGGAAAAGCTACAGAATATATATTTAGTGATATGACAGAGGAAAACATTCCTAATCTAAGAATCAGGAAGCATACAGCACACCAAATAGAACTAGAAAATAAATTCCTTATGACACATGACAATCAGATTATTAAATGCACAGACAAGATCTTAAGAGCTGAAAGCCAAAGGACAGACTTACAATATCAAGTCAAGCTTATCAAGACAACAGCTGATTCTTGGGCTGGAGAGATGGCTCAGGGATTAAGATTCTGTCTCACAAGCAGAGGGTTCTGAGTTTGGATCCCAGGTCCCACATAAAAACATCAGGCAGAAGTGGCAGGGGCCTGCACTTCCTGTCCTGGAGGGAAGAGCCTGGGAAAAGCCAGACTGAAGCAAAACAGAGAAAGAAGTGAATCAGGATGATTCCTGAAGTCACCCTGGGCCCTCCATAAGGATATGCAGCTCCCTATGACACGGATATACTCATATATACACACACACACAATATATATGCCATATATGCAAAATTAATTGATTTTAAAAGATAAGAGGTGATCTTTTAATCCAAACTGTAAAAGCCTAAAAGTCTTACAGCACCATAATTCCAGTTATCGACTAACAAACCTATCAACTCAGGGTATGATATCCAGCAAATTAGGAGTCATAATACAAAGTGGATGAAAAATGTTTGATGATAAATACAAGCTATTTGACTAACAAGCCAGGTCAATAGAGAATACTGGAAGACATACTCAAGATTGAAGAGAAGAATAAATACTCTTGATAGGTTACACAAAATAAATAATAGGGGCTGAAAAGGTGGCTCAGGGTTAAGCCTCTGCCTTGCAGGCGGAGGGTCCTGAGTTTGGATCCTAGGCCCCAAGTAAAGATGCCCGGCGGAAGCGGGGGAGGCCTGCATTTCCGGTCCTGGTAGGGCAGAACCTGTGAATCCCTGGGCAGAGTAAACAAGGAGGACATGGAGGTGGTCCATGGTGGTTCCCAAATTCGCCTGTGGTTCTACACACACACACATACATACACACACGCACAACTGAATAAAAAATTAAAAAAAACAAAATAAATAATGACACGACAGTGACCAAGCAAAGGACTACACATTCAAAACATCATCAAAATGGCAGGAAACAATAAACACACTTTTAAAAGAATCTTAAAGAGTGTCAGTGGGCTCAGTTCCCCAAATCAAGAGACATGGGCTTTCACAGTGGATCTAAAATCATGACCCATCAATTTTCTGCCTCTAAGAAACATGGAAACAAGAAAAACCAAGAGTTACCATTCTAATATCTGACAAAAGCGACTTCAAAATGAAGCAAATTATAAGATTTTGTTGTAGTTAGCCTGCACGGTTACTGACAAACCACCATCAAACAGCTTAAGGGAACAAGGGGTTTATTTTCTTACCACAGTCCAATTACAGTTTGTACTCCAGCTGACGGGAGAACATGCACTAACACCAGGGCCAAGAGAACTGGCCACAACATCTCTACTTAAAGGCCAAGCGAGGGACAATCCTTACTTGGCAGACCATGTCTAGCCTAGTGTACGCAAGGATGCCAGCTTTCTCAACCAGCTCTCTGTACATTATTCCAGGGCCTAGTCCCACCCACCATGGGCTGGGCCTTCCCCTTGAGGAGGAACACAATCTCTTGCAGGTTTGCTTGGGGCTGAACTCAACCACAAATTCTCTACAAATGTGCCCAGAGCTCAAGGCCTCAACTATCAAGTTGACACCTGTGCCTAATCATGACAGATTTAAAAAGTTTACTACCTACTACTTCAGGGAGCAACCCATCATGAACACATTACAATTCTAAACATAAATGCACCAAATACAGACATACCAATTCATTAAACAAATACCAATAAATGTAAAACAAAGAATGAACCCAAGCGCAGTGACAGTAGTAGATTTTAACACCCCACTCTCACCAGTAGGCAGGCTGATTGGTCAGACACTGAACAAGGATACACTGACGTCAAGTGAACCCACAAATCAAATTGACCTGATGGACATCTACAGACGTTCCCCAAAAATTAAAAAAAAAAAACTTCATTCTTCTCAGCAGCTCATAGAAATTTCTCAAAATAGGACACATACTAGAACCCAGAGCAGCATCCACAAACACAGGAAAACTGAAATTGCATCTTGTATCACCTGATCACCACAGAGTAAACCTAGATGTCAACACCAAGGCAAACAGCAGAAAGCACACAAATTATGGAAACTGAACAACACATCACTGAATGAGGAATGGGTCGATGAAATAAAATAGGAAACGAAAAAAAGTGGAGTTCAATGCAAATGAAAATACAACATATCAAAAACTGTGGGACAAGAGGGGAGGCGGCGGGCGGGCGTGCGCGATGGCGGAGGCCGGGCCACAGGCGCCGCCACCCCCGGGAACCCCAAGCCGGCACGAGGTTCGTGTCGCTTCTGCAAGAGGCCAAGGACGGCGTGCTTGACCTCAAGCTGGCAGCCGACACACTAGCTGTGCGCCAGAAGCGGCGGATTTACGACATTACTAACGTGTTGGAAGGAATTGGCCTGATTGAGAAAAAGTCCAAGAACAGCATCCAGTGGAAGGGTGTGGGGCCGGGCTGCAATACCCGGAAGATTGCTGACGAACTGATTAAGCTCAAGGATCCAGGAGCTGCAGCAACGCGAGCAAGAACTTGATCAGCACAAGGTGCGGGTGCAGCAGGGCATCCGGAACGGCACAGAGGACGTGAAGAACAGCTGCTTGGCCTACGTGACTCATGGGGACATCTGCAGATGCTTTGCTGGAGACACCCTCCTTGCCATCCGGGCCCCATCGGGTACCAGTCTGGAGGTGCCCATCCTAGAGGGTCTCAATGGGCAAAAGAAGTGCCAGATTCACCTGAAGAGTGTGAGTGGCCCCATCGAGGTGCTGCTGGTGAGTAAGGAGGCATGGAGTTCACCACCTGTAGCTGTGCCCGTGCCTCCGCCCGAGGATTTGCTCCAGAGTCCATCTGCTGTTTCTACCCCTCCACTCTGCCCAAGCTTGCCTTAGCTCAGCCTCAGGATACCTCACGTCCAAGCAGTCCCCAGTGGACCACCTCTAACCCTCTTCCTGTCAGCACTGAAATCTCAGGGGTGGCTGGGCCAGCAGCTGAGATCACAGTTGCAGCGAGTGGTAGCCCTGGAACTGAAAACAAGGACAGCAGTGCGCTTAGCTCACTCCTGCTGGGCCTGACCACACTGGACACCCGGCCGCTGCAGCCTTCTGCACTGCTGGACAGCTGCAACAGCAGCACCAGTAGCAGCAGCAGCAGCAGTAGCTCATCTGGACCCAATCCTTCTACCTCCTTTGAGCCCATCAAGGCAGACCCCACAGGTGTTCTGGATCTCCCCAAAGAGTTATCTTCGACCCCACGCGAGAATGCACGAGCTCAGAGCTGCTGGAAGAGTTAATGTCCTCAGAAGTGTTTGGTCCCTTTCTCCAACTTTCTCCACCTCCCGGAGACCACAATTACATTTACAACCTGGACGAGAGTGAAGGTTTTTGTGATCTCTTTGATGTGCCTGTTCGCAACCTCTGACTGACAGACATGCCTGTGTGGCTGGAACCCAGACTGACTTGGGATCCAGCTAGGGACCTCTCCCTACTGCAACCCTCATAGCTCGAGAGCCCCAGATTCATGGCTTATCCCGCCTCCCCTTTTGCTTAGTTCTAGCCACGCCATCCTGTCCTGGACTGGCACTTGTGCTGTGTTCACGGAACAGAGAAAAGTGCTCAGCCCCTTCCACAAGGAGCCAAAGTGTTTGCCTTTCCTTTCCTGACACTTTCCTCAACCAGGCTTAGCTGCCACCCAGTGACACCCACATTAACTCCCAAAGGACAGCTTGTCCAGCCCACTGCCTTGCTCCTGCCTGCCACTCTTCCTCAGAGGAGAGGAGAGTGGGGTGGAGTTGGGTGCTTGCTAGCTACCAACCTAGTTTTCTTTCCCACTGACTCACCCTACATCTTCTGGACCTCTCATGTGTTCCTCTTCTGCTGAGCCCTGGGGAATCTGCAGATGGCCATGGGGGAGAATGTTAATACGAAGGAACTGAGATGTCTAGCTAGGACATCTCAGCCCAGCCCCCTGATGCCCCATATCCCATCTTCATTTCCATTTATTCCCTTAACCCATTTAGAGCCATTTGCAGAGATTTAGAAAGATTTACAGTAATGATTCCTATATACAGATTATTTTTATACTTTTTGCAGCAAAAGGAAATTGTATTATTTGCACAACGTCCAAATGAATAAAGACCATGCCTAAGGCTAAAAAAAAAAACCAAAACTGTGGGACACAATGAATGTTGCTCTAACTGGAAAGCTCATAGCACTAAATGCCTACATATATATATACACATATATATATCACAAGTAAACAACTTAAGGATGCACTTTAAGGCTTTGGGAAAAAAAAAACAAGAGCCCATGAATAGCATATAAACTATACAAATTTGGAAACATTCTCTGTTGCACAGCTTTTATACTAGCAGAACGTATTACCCAAGATTCTGGGGAGAGGAGCAATCAACACCTTCATTAATACATGAAAACTGTAAGTTACAGTAGCAACCACACTAGGGAGAGTAAACCATAGTGACATGAAAGGCAAAGGGCTAATCAACACCTTTCTGATTGGATTTAAGACCCACTTTTCAGCTGAGATCACATTCCTGGTACTGTAAACCAGAATAAGAACCTATGGGCTGGAGGAATGGCTCAGGGGTTAAGACTCTGCCATGCAAGCTGAAGGTCCTGAGTTCAGATCCCAGGTCCCACCGGGGGCAAAAAAACCACCAGGCAGAAATGGCAGAGGCCTTCACTTCCAGACCTGGTGGGCAGTGCCTGGGAAATCCCAGAGCAAGGTAAGAAGGAGGTAGAAGATATCCAGGATGATTCCTGAAGTCATGCTTGGTCTTCCACAGGGACACACATGCCCTCTAACACACACACACACACACACACACGCACACAAATAAATAAATAAATGAAATTTAAAAAAGAAAGAACCTATGAAAGGGGAGAAAAATGGTGGATGCAAACCATTAAGGCTAAGGGTAAAAAGGCCATTATCAAAATGCCTTTTAAATATTTGACATCGCACTCCTAGAATGGAGGAACTCTCAACATTTATCCAAGAAGCTTCCTTATGGAATGGAAGGAGTTTTATTAAAGAAAATCACGGCTGTTGAAAGTGTAGAAAATAAAGGATTGAAGACAGTTCAGCAAAAAACAGGACATGCAGAACGCTGACACACTCCAAAACTTAGGGAACATCACAGAAGAGGGAAAGTAAAGACTGTAAGACGGTGAAAGGTAAAGGGAATAACGCCAGACATTGTATTCTGGACATGAAAGGGCTGCCGCAAGCGTGAACACACAGCAGCTATATACATTTCTAAAAGTATGACACATGATTTGTCACACCAACAAGTCACCTGGGAAGAGCAGAGAATTCCAGTGGCCCCATTCCTCACTGAGAGACTGATGAAGGTCAACCCTCATGGAAGGAAGGACAAATGGTCTGGAAGATTCCTTCTGCTGTCCAGCTTTCATAGTACCAGAAAGTACTGTTCAAGCTCCTACAGTGTGAAAGCAATCAGCAGTCTCACTGATATGTGAAAGCTACAAGCTACAACAGCAATCACCCTGGCAAGAGGTAGACATCAGTACAAGGGTGGCATCAATGTCAAGGGGGCGACCAACAGCTTTCTGATGGAATTCAAGACTGACTTTTCAGCAGAGACATATTCATGGTCATATAAACCAGGACAAAAATCTATGAAAGGGAAGGATACAGGCCCAAGAAGGGTACAAACTATTAAGGTTTAGCAATAAAGACACTTTATCAAACTGCTTGTGAAACATTTGTCTTTATACCTATATATTAGAGCAGCACTCAGCACATGGGTGGGGCAGGGGTGACTCCTCACAGTCATCTCCTCCCCTACCCCCAGGGCATGCCTAGGAGCAGAGGGTGGCAGAGAGAGTCTCTGCAGGAGGGTGGGACCAGGACTGGAGGAAGTGGGAGGGCAGCAGCCCCAGGTCTGCAGGAAGCATAAACACGGTTTAGAGATATCTGGAGCACAGGGCTTGAACCCACGTCAAGGCCAGCCACTGGCACCAGCCCTGCCCTCTCCTGCAGGCCTGCAGGTCTGTCTTCCCAAGCCTGCTGCCCTTGAACTTCCCTTTGCACTTGCCAGGGATCAACACCAGCACCCAAGGCCCAGCACCCACGCCTTCCACTAGCCTCTTTCCTCCTCCATATCATTGGTTTGCTTGGTTCTTTGTTTAGTTGGTTTCTTCTGCTTGGAGGCAGGATGTAACTGTGGAGCCCAGGATGGCCTGCCACTGACTAGAGTGTGGCCCAGTGACCCTCACAGCCTGTCAACCCACAGTCCCAACCATAAAGGACTTTAACCCCTCCTCCACCAGCTGCCACCACTGTGCCCTGGTCTGAGGGCACACCCCAGCAAAGTCAAGCCCTCACCCAAAGAACTTGGGGGCTGGCCATACATTACCCTGCCACCCACACCTCTTTTATGCAGCTCCTTTCTTCTTTAACACTCCTCCCCTCTGACCTAGGGAACAGCCAAGCTCTGAAGGAGCCCTGGGTGGCTGCCTTCCCCTACAGCCTCCTGCCACACTGCAGGAGGGAAGGGGCACCACTCACCTTAGGAAGGAGTGAGGGGGGCATTTGTAAGCTTTCCCTCTTGCATCCCAGGCCCATCTCGTCTATCTGCTGGGGAGACAGCATCATACCATGTCACTGATCTAGACAGGAGTCAGGTACTTTTATCTCTAATACGCAGTCAGTAAATATTTCCAGTTCCCCAAGCCATGCCCTGTATGTGTCTGCATCAAATATTCAATTCTTCCTTTAGTGAGACAGCCCCAGAAAGCAAATGGAATATCAGTGGGGACCACATTTAACTTCATTCTTAGCCTTAGTTTGTATTCATGTATATCTATAACTCCCAGACTGCAGAAAACAGCAACAACAAAAGTAAAACCAGAAAATAATGCATCTAAAAGGCATTGATTTAATTTAAATATTTGCCATAATTACAATCGCTCTAGTTATACAGGACCTGATTTTATGAAATCTGTAAAACAAGGAAATGATAAAATAATGCAAGAGAACTTGAATTCATTCTAGCATTCTTATTATCTAAAAGTTAAAGTATGTTCACTGAAAAGATCAGTTTCTTTCCCCTTCCCCCTCTCCACCTGTTTGTCTCCTTCTTCCCACACAAACCTGAAGATGATATACCTTGAAAATAGGATTTTCTGCAGATTCATGGCTAATGTAATGTTCTTCATCTGCATATTCTACAGTTATACAACGGACATAGAGAAATCTTGTTTCACTTGCTTATTTATCCATTGTGGTATCTAACAGATTGTCTAACTCACATCCAAATCACAACTGTTAATTCCTAGTGTATCTACTGTGATGCTTAATTTTCAAGTTGACTGGATGTTTTGAGTCACCTAAGAGACAAACTTTTCTCTTTGTGTTTTTAAGGGAGTTCCCAGAGAGATTTAACTGAGGAAAGAAAGTCAACTCAACTCTGAATGTGGGTGTCTGGGGTCCTGTACTGAGTGAAAAGGGAAGAAGGAGAACGTTAAAGTGCCTGCATTTCCTGTTCTCAGCTTCCTGATCCATCAAGATGTGAGGAGCTAGTTCCATGTCATGCTTCTACTGCCATGAGTCTCCATGTCTTCCCAATGATGGCCTGTATCCTCTTAAACTGCAAGAGAAAGTAAATCCTTCCTCCCTTAAGCTGCTTCTAGTCAGGTGTTTGGTCACAGCAATGACAAGATATATTTCTAGTCTTTCAGTTGGTCCACTTTAATCACACGCAAAAGGAAATGCAACCCAACAAACAGCAAAACATCTCATATAAAGGGACGGAATAAATCCCCCAAAGTCTTATTCCTTGAAATGCGCAAGTGATGATCATGAAGGAAGAATTTTTCCTTTCAGCACTCAGGACCACTGTAGGATGTCCTGTGCATACATCCTCCTTGCTCCATCTCACCCCTACGTACCCCTTGCTCTCCACCATCCTGGTGGTTAAGGGTTGGACTCGCGTACCTCTCTGTCCTGCCTCCAGACATTCCGTTCTAGCACAGTCTCTGTCTAGGATCCTGTTTCTCCTGAGCAATCATCCTTCCAAGACAGACACAGAGATCACCTGCCAGTGTCTCCTCCTCACTCTCCAGGAAAAAATCATTAATATTCACTCATGTACACGAATCCTTGAGTCTCCAGAAAGAGTGTCTGGCTTTATGATGATTGGCATATTTCAAGGAAAGGAGTCTTTAGGAATATATTACTTCCCTTTATATGTTATAGTTTGGGTTTTGATGGGCTGGGTTTTTTTTTGTTTGTTTGCTTGTTTTTTTTTTTTTTTTCCCCCAAAAAGACCTACTAGAGAACTGTGGCTTTGGGATTGTGCAATAAACACATTTGCTAGGAAATCAGATGTTTCTGAGCTCAGGATTCTTCTGATGTTTGGGGGTTCACTTTACTACACAGCCACCCATGACCAAATGATTCCCAAATCTGTTCAATTCAGCACTATGGTCACTGCAGACATTCTTCAAAGGACACTTTACATGCATCCCTATGTCGGTTGTCACCTGACAGGGAGGGGAGGGCCCAGTGGCCTCTGGCCTCTGTGGAAATAGTAAATAACCTGGGGTGAGGACTCAGAGAGCCCCTCAATTCCACTTTATCCATCCACTGGGCCTTTTCCCCCATTAGATGAGAAAAGTAGACTAGACCCCACTATGCATTCCCCACAGTCACCAAGTGGACAGATCAGCACCTACTGACCACGGGCCTCAGTCCTTAGGCTCTGGAAACGCGAAGGAGTTCTGTACCAAGGATCCAGCCTCTGCTGGAGACAGAGCGCCAAGGGAACACCTCAGGTGCAAAGAAACAGAAATGATTCCCACCTAATTCACTCTGTCCCACAACGCCATCTGGAGACTGGAATGGAGCAAGGCCGAAAACAGGGATGAGTCTTTCCCAGATGTACCATGCAGAAGACTGGTCTGAATGAGGGAGAACAGAAAGACAGGAAGATACTTGACACAGAAATGGGGAAGGAGTCTGGTAACAACCCCTCAAGAACCCCAGCACAATTAACATTTGCTGTGAAGAATGCATGCAGAGATACCCTGTGAACTACAGACCAAGAACAGACAGTCCCCCCTGTACAAAAAGAAAGTTGGTTGGCATCTGAGGAACTGTATCAGAGGTTGGCCACTGGTCCATGCTGGTGCATGCATGCATACATGTGTACCTACATACGCAGAAAAAAAGAGAGAGAGAGAGAGAAAGGGAGAAAAAAAAGAAAAAGGAAGTCTCAAGAGAGTAGCCAAACTAGCTCCATTCCTGTCTGAGAAGCCCAAACTTTTCAACTACAAAGAGGCTCCTTTTGAACTTTCTTGAAAGTTCACAGTTTAGAAGAACACAGCATTGTTGACAAGAGAGCTAAAAACTGGTGTGGCATCTGCCGCGAGGGATGCCACCTGTGTGTTTAAGATCGGAAGTAAAGTCTAGTAACTCCGTGGAGGACTCCGCGCAGAGACTGAGGAAAGTTCCCGAAAAATCCTCAGCTCCTGTATTCCACCCCCCCCCTCGCCTATCTAGGTCCCCTGCGGACCCCGCCCGGAAGCTGCCAGCCGTCTCTCCTTCCTTTACTGTACATTGTGTGTGTCTGTGGCGGTCCAAGGGGAATCATTCTCGATTGCTCTACTTCCTTTTTACTTTGCGGGGTGCGCGATCAGACCTCAGGTCCTTCTGCTTGCTAGGCAGAAGTATGAACCCGACTCACCTCTTCAGCCCCTAAAAAACTGTTTTTAACTATGTTGATTTCCGACTATATTTGGAGCCTCATCATCTTAAAAATAAAATAAAATTTAAAAAGACTAATCTTCAGTCCAAAGGTGCAAATACCAAGTACAAATGAAAAAAAAAAAAATTCAAGACCCACTCCCCTTCCCCTCTCACTACCCCAAGCCCCAAGTCTCCCCTCCCAGGATGCCACACTTGCCTTCCCGCTCAGGGTTTCCCACCCCCTTACCCCTCCCGCCTTTCCCCTCCTGGGTTCTAGCACCCCTGTGCCCTTCTCTGTCCCCACCCTCCTCCAGAAGCGGAAGTTGGGAGCAGGGTCAAGGGCGGGGCCTCCAGCCTGGAGCGCGCGCCTCTGTCCAGGCTGATTCATTTGCACAGCGACAGTTCAGGCCTTGAGGTGCCAGAGAGGCATAGACTTTTCCCCCGGTCTCAACCCTCCCTCTGCGCCCCGATCCTCTTGGGTGCGGCAGGTGCGTAGGGAGGGGACCGCGGTCAGGACAAGTGGCGGGAGGGGGGCATCGCAGCCACCGCTGCTAGGGTCAGTTCTGTCCAAGTCCACGTGCGGCCGGTGGACCAGGAAAGGAAGGTGGGACCGCAGCCTCCGGGCGTGGTCCGCAGGGGACCTAGATAGGCGACTGGGGGCGGAATAGATGAGCTGCGGATCTTTTGGGAACTTTCCTCGGTCTCTGCGCCGAATCCACCGCAGAGTTACTAGACTTTACTTCTGATCTTAAACACACAGGTGGCATCGCTCGCGGCAGATATGGAGAAAAGATTCACCCTGATCTTTCTGCTCTTCTGTGGGGTCGCAGAGCTGGCAGGTAAGTTCCCGGGACCCCTGAGGCTTGGGAGGACACAGGCCCCCAGGGAGGACGGCTCCCCAATCAGCACAGGCACGCGCTGCTTCTGAAGAGCAGCGGCAGCTCATTCATCACTTGCTCTGGTCCTAGGGTGGAGGAAGGAGAAAGTGGCTGATGGAGAAGGGCAACTGGTTGGACAAGGGGGGAGACCTGGGGGGCTAGTGATGCCCCCAGCCCTTCTGCTGTTTACCTGCAGCATATATAGAAGACCCCACAAGGCACGGTCCTACATTCCTAGTTTCCTGGTCGGGAGGGGGGGTGAGGGGGGAGACCAGGGGAAGCGCGGTGGAAAGGGGGAGCGGGGAGGGCTGGATGAGCTGGGGAGGGCGGGGCGGGGGGGTGGGCGTGGGGAGCGGGAGGGTGGGGCGAGCGCGGGAGGGCGGGGGGAGGGGGGAAGAAGGTGGGTGGTGGGTGGCGGGGGGGGGGGGGGGGGGGACAGGGACACCATCAGACAGCCCTAGTAAACATGCTTCTCACATCCCACAGTCCTGCCAGAATTCCCAGGGCTCTTTGGCCAGTAATTTCCCACTACAGTTACCCTCAGATCTCACCAACTAAGGTCCCATCATCCATACCCATCCACTGCCTTTTGGAGGATTTTCTTTTGTCTGTCTGTTTTGAGACCGGTTTCACTCTTGTCATTCTAAAACCAAGACTGGCCTGGAAATCTCTGTGTCCGGCAGCTAGAGGAGAATTTGCCTGAAAGTCGCCTTTCTTAGCCTCCCAGTGTCCAGATGCAGCCACCACACCCAGCCTCACTCCCACCTGAATTACTAAACTAGCTCCCAGCTTGCCTCTCTCACCTGTCAGTAGTGTCCAGGGCCTTATATTCTGCCAGTCTTTAGCGCGCTCTTCTGCCAGTTGACACCACCTGTCCCTGACTCAGGACACATTGCTACAAGCCCCATCCCTCTCTCCCAAGAACATTGCAGCAGGAAGGGTGCACTTTTTTCCTGCTGTGTTAGGAGTGTGAGTGGAGCATTTCTAAGCTTCTGCCCTGCACTCCAGGCCTATCTAATCTACCTCCTAGGGAGACAGCATCATACCATGCATGGACTTAGACAGGAGTCAGTTACTTTGTCTCTAAAGGGCAAGACAATTTTTTTTAAATCCATAAAAATTTTATTTAAAAATCATAAGGCAGAGGAGTTCTGTACAACCTATGAAACTTACAAATTTGTCACTTAGGAATTTTTTTGTCCTTTTTTTTATTAAAAATTTAATTATACATTTTAAAATTTTTTACCAGTTCCCTCCCTCCCCCCTCCTCCCCCTGAACCCCCTCCTCCCCCTCCCCTTCCCCCAGTGCCTCCCCCCCAATTCCCAGAGAGTCCTTTATTGTGTACGCCTAATTCTCCACTGGGTCCTCCTCTCCGATGACATATAAGGACCCAGTGGCATTTCCATAAGCCCTTTCTCTTGTTCCCCTTAAGCATAAGATCACTACTATGGCTGTCAATCCCTTGCCTCCAGGGGTCTCGGTGCCCTTAACAGATGCTAGACTTTATGAGAGCAACAGTGCGCTGGACATTGCGCAGGGCATGCAAAGTCCCATTATGATTGCTTTGGCCCCAACTATTGTTGAGAATCTTGCAAATCGTTGCTCCTCCCATCCTTTTGCTCTTACAATCTTACCGCCCCCTCTTCCGCAAATGTCCCTGAGCTCCAGGATGGGGAGAGATTAGGCTGGCCTAGTTCTATGTGATTGATATAGAGTCTCTGAAGTTCTGGATTGTGGTGTGTTGATTTTCTTTTGCAGTTTTGCTGCTCCTGCAATTCCCTTCACTCCATTCTGCTGGGCACTGTATGTCACCCCTTGCAGACCTTGATGGAGGCCTATTTTCTCTGCTGTAACATGGTCCCCTCTCTCCTTGTTTCTGGTGTGGCCCTCCTAACCCATCTCTCTTGTTCATAATCCTTGCAATTACTGTGTTACATAGGTTTACTTTTGAGTGTCTCAATGTGGGCTGGGTGAGTTTGGTACTAGGAGCCACCTATTAGGGAGTACATACGGTGCTTAATTTTCTGGGTTTGGGATACTTCACTTAATATAATTCTTTCTAATGACATCCATTTCCCAGCAAATTCCAGTAATTCATCATTTTTGATGGCTGAGTAGTACTGCATTGTATAGATGTACCACAGTTTCCTTATCCACTCGTCAACTGTTGGACATTTGGGTTGATTCCATGACTTTGCTATTGTAAACAGTGCTGCTATGAACATGGTCGAGCTTGTGCTACCGAGGCGAACCTCTGCTGCATGGGGGATTATTCCCAAAAGTGGGATAGCAGGGTCATATGGCATTTCAATCTTTAATTTCTTTAAGAATCTCCAGACGGCTCGCCAGAGTGGCTGTATGAACCTGCATTCCCACCAACAATGTAGGAGAGTTCCCCTCTCTCCACATCCTCTCCAGCATTTGTCGTTGTTTGTATTGTGGATTTTTGCCATCCTGACCGGGGTGAGATGATATCTCAGGGAAGTTTTGATTTGCATTTCCCTGATGGCGAAGGAAGTGGAGCATTTTTTAAGATAATTGTTAGACATTTTAATTTCATCCCTGGTAAAGTTTCTTTGAAGTTCCAGGGCCCATTTTTTAATTGGGCCAGTGTTTTCCTTGGAGTTTAGTTTTCTAAGTTCTTTGTGCACTCTGGACAGTAGAGCTCTGTCAGATATATGGTTAGTGAAGATTTTCTCCCATTCTGTGGGTTGCCTTTGAGCTCGTGTGACAATCTCTTTATCTGAACAGAAGCTCTTTAATTTCACAAGATCCCAGCTGTTGAGAGTTGGTAGCAGTGACTGTGCCATTGGATGTCTGTTTAGGTCACAGATGTGATTTTTAATTTATCTGGACTACCTACAAAATTCATTCTTCCTGCTTCTGCAATCTGCTGCTCCTACTATGAGCAGCTCTTTAGCAGATTTTTATGGAAAATAAACCAATGCACACTTCAGCCCTATCCACCTTGAAATGATGGGCGTGTCCAACTGTAGTTCAGAGCCAGGTGGGAGCTGTGGGACTCAGGAGGACTCATGATCCAGGCCGTGGGGGTGGACGTGGGGAGGAGGAATCTCAGTCATTAAGAGGAATGCTTTGGATAGACGTAGAACAAGATGGAAGAGAATTGGTTTGGGAGAAACCGCCAAGAAGGGAAGAAAAATGAAGGGTACAAGAAGGATGTCTTGAAGAGAACAGGAGGGGAAATTGCTTGAAGAGCAACAGACGAAGCAGCTCATAAAAATCCAGCAATCTGACTTGCATGACAGGAATGTTTGGCTATGGGAGAAGAAAGATTGTACTTTGACATCTCCTTTTCTATTTCTTCAGGAGTATTTGTACAGCATCCTAGCTAAATACTTCTGTAACAAAACAAGCTTTACTTAAGATCCCAAAAATTGATATACTCAGTCTTTGAGAGATTGATTTTGGGCAGTAATGGCCCAAAACTGGCCTTGCTACTAGGTCCCCAGGTCTATATGACTCATTGGAACCGTCCAGGCTTTGCTTCTTCCCTCCTGTATTCTATACCACCTTAACTCTTCACATCCCCCATCCCATCCTGCACATACCCAGGAGAAAGTGTATGTGTACGTGCCAGGCTACTTCTTCCCATTTCTCTGTGCAGTCTACATAAGAGAACACCCCCGGATACTGCACTGCAGGTCTTCTTTTGCAGCGAGTAGAAGCCTAGAAAACTAGGGGCCATAAGCATGGTGAACACAAGAACTGGCTGAGGATGGAGAGGAGAGATTGAGGCTTGATGCAGGTCAAAGGCTGAGGTCAAGCTTATGGGAGCCTCAGTGGACACTATCCTGGGCACTGTGTCCACAGGTGGGGAGCTCACCTCCATTGCCAACTTCCACCATTACCCCATGAAACCTCTCCTGAACACCAGACCATGATGAATCTGTCATATGTCCCAGGATGCCTCATTTTCCTTTACATTACAGTGCTTCCCTTTGGTCATGTTGTAAGTCTTCAGATCATTAATGTTAACAGAATCTTGTATATTTCATATCTCACAACCATGATAAAATCACTAAAAGGTGTTCTTCACATGAATTCTCCTGGGGACATTGTGTGAATCTGAGTGTCTTGCCAACATAAGACACTTAGAGATCGCGCAGGACTGCGGATCCTGACGATGGTGAACACATGGAATGGAGGCTGCTGCCCCCACAGTCAGACTCTGCAGAGGGAGGTGGGGGTCCCTGAAACAAACATGGCCCTCTTGTCCCTGTCCTGGACCTCACCTGCATGCTTCTCTTACAGATACACATTTTCTGTGGCTCAACTTAACTGTCAAAGCTCAGTCTGAAGCTGGACAGCCCTGGCTGGAAGTCAAGTGCTCTGTAGATAGAAATCTCTTCTTTCAGTATGATGATATCAACAAGGACAAAGCTGTGGGTCGCCTGGGAAAGAAAGCCAATCACACTAAGCTATGGGAAGATTTGACTAATACTTCAAACTCCATGGGGCAAGAACTAAGGAAGGCATTCAGTCAACTTTGCATGGAACCAGATAAAAGCAATAGCAGCGGTAAGTATGGGCTGGTCAAAACACATGTGGGCAGAGCTTTTGGATGTGTTTGTGTGATGAACAGAGCTGAATGCTGGTATAAATGGGGAAGCACATGGTTACAAATAGGAAGAAAGAGGAGGTGAGAGAGGAAAGAATAGCAGCCCTTATGCCTGTGGAGAAAGCTGATTTGGGGAGGTGAGGGTTTGAGTGGATGATGATGGTTTTGAGTATGGTTTGCAGGTCATTGCATCGGGCAGGTCACTATGTTTGTTCAGCGTGAAGGAAAAAGAAAGGTGGCTTTCATGGACTTTACTATCAATGGACGGTATCGCTTCCGCTTTTATCCAATGAACCGAAACTGGATCTCCATGAATCCTGAATCTGACCATTTCATGGAGAAACTGAAAAATGATACGGTCCTGGAACAGCATTTCAGGACGATCTCCCAGGGTGATTGCATTAAATGGCTCCAGGAATTCTCAAAGTACCTGCCAGAAATATCAGGTATGAAACTAAGTGTGGTAAGTGGTAAGAAAGTGAATTACAATAGCTGACCTCAGCAGGTGGGAGCGATGTGATAACTCCCTCTGAAGATCAGAGAGTTTCCTGGGTGAATGTCAGCATGTGTGTTCAATGGGAAATTGATAGATTTGTGTCCTCCTGTCCAGGGATGAGGTGTCAACCACAAGGATTTCTCACCATCCTCTTTCCTTCTCACCTCTTGGTGTGTCTCTTCCCCACCACCGTTCAATGCCCCAAGCACTAAATGGCCTGCTACTAGGTCCCCACTCTATGTCATTCACTGGAACCTTCCAGGCTTTGCTTCTTCCCTCCTGTATTCCATCAGCTCCAAGACACTTCATAACCAAGGCTTCACCCTTGGCCACTGATACAGTTGAACACACTCATACCAACCTCCAAGAAGCAGCAACCATAGTAAACATGTCTCCCTGCACGGCAAGGATGGAAATTTGCTTCCCTCGGTATAAAATGAATCCCATATCCCTTGTCATCTGTCCACTGCAGAACCTGAGACCTACTACTTTGGGTACTTTGGGATGGCAGGGTTGAGAATGCTGTACTTTGATTATATCCAGTACTTTCTTTTTAGGATCCACATCAAAAGCTCCAGAATCCACACAGTCTCCATCAACCACTGAGCTGTCATCTGCCACACAGCCTCCATCCACTACCAGACTGGGATTTGAGATAGCAGTTTTCCTAGTTAGACTAATTCCACTTTCACATATCATTGTGATGCTGCTGTGGCTATACTACGAAAGAAAGGTGAGGAGCAGGCGGGACTCTGGCTGGTGGTGAAAGGTCAGTCTGGGGAGGACACGGCAGAGGTGACCCACTCATCTATCCAAACCACTGCCCTCTGCAGCGGCTGTCCTCCACCCGTGCAATGCTTTTTCTCAGTCTTGAATCTTAATCCTCAATAGTCAGGGTGGGGATGACTGTTATTGTGGTACAAGAAATGAACACAGGCAGCCCAACCATGACATCCGAGGAGGGGGGAGAAGAGCATCCTCCTGAGCGGGGAAAGGATCCAAGACATGGAAACCTTGGATGCAGCGCTGTCTCCTCATGATGCAACCCAAGTTCCCCTCAGTCTCTCTTTAAAAGCAGTTGGCTCTCTAAGGACAGCAAGACTCAGGTCAGCAACTCTCCTACATGCCACAAGGAGCCATCACGTGCTGTTCCTGTTCTGCTCAGACACCAAGAGGGTTCAAGAAGGAAGGAATCAAAAAAGCCTCAGATATGGGGCTGGAGAGGTGGCTCAGGGGTTAAGCCTCCGCCTTGCAGGCGGAAGGTCCTGAGTTCGGATCCCAGATCCCACGTATAGACGCCAGGTGGAAGCGGGGGCGACCTGCGCTTCTGGTCCTGGTAGGGCGGAGCCTGTGAATCCCGGGGCAGAAGGAGGTGGAGGCGTCCATGGTGGTTCGCGAATTCGTCCGTGGTTCTACACATACACAGACACACACACACACAGAGACACATACGCGCACGCACATACACATGCATATGCACACAGTTGAATAAATAATTAAAAAAAATTAAAAAAAAAAATTAAAAAAAAAAAAAAAAAAAAAAAAAAAAAAAGCCTCAGATCCTCATTTCATGAGCTCCACCACGCTCCTTGAAGGGTCCTTGCCCTGTGTACAATTGCTGATTTGAAAATTTCACCAAAGGCATTTGCTCCATCTGTCATAAATCCCTCCATGGAGCATGCCAGTGGGGAGGCCACTGACACTTTACTTATAAAGAAAGTGGCTTAGGCATGTCTTTCGTTTGATTTAATGGGATGTATTTGTGTGATCACACTTTTCGTGTGCAGTTGTAACTGGCATACAAAATCCACAAGTGACCTTGTGAACTCACTCCATACTGCAACACAAAATATATCACAGAGTGATCTGAGAATTCACCTATATGTTCCTTTGTCCTAGGTTGTCTCATAGGTAAAGGGGTAAAGAACATGACACTTACAGAAATGGGGGACATGCTATCTCCAGGTCAGGAGCACTCTCACCCAGAGCCTGCCCTCGTCATGACGCCCCGGCACTGGGGCCCTAGGATAGCGGGAATCCTCTTCCTCAAGGTTGGTCTGCACAGGGCTCACTCCAGTAATGGTCTCACATTTGGAAGGTGTCAATGTCAACGCAGAACAGGGGCTGTCGTAAGGTCTGGTGTGGGGATCAGGAGCAGGTACTGCTCCACAGCATTGCTCAGGAGAGAATACATTCCAGGCAGGATGCAAGTGCTTAGTGATAGCAAGTAGTTTATGGAGTTTGTCCTTATAAGAGTTTAGAATTCAGGCTGGAGAGGTGGCTCAGGGGTTAAGCCTCCGCTTTGCAGGAGGAAGGTCCTGAGTTCGGATCCCAGATCCCATGTATAGACGCCAGGTGGAAGTGGGGGCGGCCTGCACTTCTGGTCCTGGTAGGGCGGAGCCTGTGAATCCTGGGGCAGAAGGAGGTGGAGGCGTCCATGGTGGTTCACGAATTCGTCCGTGGTTCTACACGTATACAGAGACACACACACACTCGCGCACATACACACGCACATGCGTGCAGTTGAATAAATAATAATAATAATAAATTTAAAAAAAGAGTTTAGAATTCTTTGTCTAATTACATGGGGATATGAAAAACCAAAGTGAGTGCTTAAGGAAGAAAACAAATGAAATCTCTTTAGAATTTAGAATGATCTGGAACTTTGAATTCATGTCCTTCAGTGGACATTTAAGACCTACAAGACTTTGTTTCTTGTTTTATTGTATCCATTGAATGACTAGGTGTTTTAGCCAAAGTGCTATTAGTGAAATTTATTCTGAAGGCTTCTGGTATGGTGTCAGTATGGTGGCTATCATGGTATACGGAGCATGTCGGTCATTCAAGCACTAAGGTAGTAGAGGCAGAAAGATCAGTAATTAAGTTCATCATTGTCTGCACACTTTGATGCCAAACTGGGCAAGGTGAGGTCCCATGGAGTGGCAACTTGGTACACCCAAAAGGCACCCCCACCAGCATAGACAAGCCAGAGAGAACCCTGGGGCCCATAGATGCAGACAGGCAGTTTAGAGGAGAGTGGATAGATTGAGAAAGAGGAAGCGAAGCGGATGGGAGGGAAGGGATAAGTACTCAACATGCTTGTAAAACAAGAAAAATAATTAAAGAAAATATTGTTATTGGTTAGTATTATCTTTTAAATACCTAATTGTGCTTATTTAGTATAATGCTACGCTACTCCTTCCTGTCTCCAACAAATAGAAACAACTAATTTCACACATTTGTGTACATGTAATGAATTAAAAGACATTTTGAGATGACCTGTGTGTATGCCTATTTACTTGCAACACAATTTGAACTAAAGTCTTTGGGAGGACTGTGTCCTGTAAACATACTGCATATCTATACGTACAGGTGCATGACAAAGGTGTCAAACCACGGACATGGACTGACACCCAGATCTGCACAGGAAATGACAAGACATTCAGTGAGGGTCTTCGGTACAAACAAGATAGACACTTGATGTTTGAAAAACACACAGCTAAACTTTCACCTCCAGGGAGCCCAGTGAAGGCACAAGACCAAAGGAAAGCTGGTTCTGTGCACTTGTGTCTCTGCTCACTTCACCAGGAAATGATCCTGGAACGTACAATTGTCCCAGGGCTGGGATATAAAAAGTGAACACAAAGAAACACAAACAGAAAGAAAACCAAGTGGGACCTCACAGCAGGGGGGGCTTCAGAGAATCCAGCTGAAGGACAAAGAGGTCTTCCCAGACCACTTCTGTCAACTCTATATGATTGATTTTTTAGGGGTTAATCAAGTAGTCAGCCCTTAATTCTTAGGGGTTAATCAAGTAGTCAGCCCTTAAGGCTGTTAGTAAATCATATTGGGAAGAGCCCAGTGCAGTGACAATGGATTGGCTGGAAAGGGAGATGGGGAAGTGGGAGACTTCGCCCCATGTCCAGTCTACAGGTGGCAGCCTGGATAGCTAGAGGATCAACATTCTATTGTCCACCCCACGGTGGACAGAACAGAGTCTAGACGGGAGACATTTCAGGTTCAAACAGATCGCTAAGGTTTCAGACTACACAAAGAAACGCCAGTGGGCTGGGTCAGCAGACTCCACTTCTCTGCACAGAAAACTCACAAGTTTGGCTCCTCTCAGTCTTCCGCGCTTTTTGTAATCAGGAAAGAAGATTCCCTTAGCTATCAGGCAGCATCCTGTGTGGACCTTCCCCCGGGTGCTCCCTGCAGGAAAGGTTCTGAGAGCAGCTGTAATGGCACCCTGCACTCTCAGTGTGAAGCTACCCAAAAGTGTGTGAGGGAGAGAGAACTTCTGCTCAGAGAGGAGTGTTTGGAGGGGCTTCGTGGGCAGAGAGGATCAGGGGAAAAGGGACACTCCGGGATAGAGCGGTGAAGCAGACAGGAGGCTGGGGCACAGGGGCCAGAGGTGGACCAGGGGCTGCTGCAAGGGAATCTGCTGAGACCCACAGGCCGCCCCTCTCCAATTCGGGGTCTTGAGACCAGACCCCAAAGGCTTAGGTGTGAGGAAGCTGCAGTCCTTCCCTGAGTGATGATGACTAAAGAAGCCAGTGTGCTTGGGGGTCGCAGTCACAGCTGCATGTGCTGGAAGGGGATCAGGTCTCTTGCTTTGGGAACCAGTGCAAAGGTCAAATTTGGTTACACAGAAAAATAAACATTTTCCTTGCTGACAGGCTGAGCATCAAACTTAGCACAAGTGATTGAAGTGTTGTGTTTTGTGTTCTTGAAAATTTTGGGAGACAGAGAGAAGCCAAACAGAAAGAGAGAAGGGGAGAGGGAAGAGACAAAGAGAGAGAGCAAGAGAGAGAGGCAGAACCTGTGCCACTGTGAAGATCAGAGGATAGTTTTCAGAAGTCAGTTGTTTTCTTTCTGCCACTGACTCAGGGTATTTGAGTTCCAATCACTTCATTATTCATTATTAATTAGTCATCATTCATTAGTCATCATTCAGGACTAAACTGGGAAGCAGCAATGGCGCTTGGGTGTCCTTCACCCAAACTTTACCTTGTGGATCAATCCTTTTACTTCAAACCAAAGCAACACCTCCAGTAGGAAGGGGATTCATTCACAAAGTATCTACATGAACATCTGCTAAGAATCACTCAAAAGTCACATAAGGGTCTCAATGGTAACTTCTTCTGATGGGTGATGACCTTCAGACCTTGTGAGAACAGAAGTAAGAATCACTGTGTAGGATGTTAGCACAGTCAATAAAATTGACCCTAAACTCTCAGTCATGTAAGAGTGAAGCATCTCATAATAAAAATGTGTCTCAAAGGGATAAAGTATTTTAGCACCAGGACATCCCACTGAAGTTTTTAGCAAGAAGATACTTTTCCTCTGAATAATTAGTGAGTCAGCTTGCTTCCTTCTGGACGGCCACAGGGTTCTGTCAGTGGGAGTTGGATGGGACCAGTCCTTGCCTCAGTTGCAGCGACACGGTAGCCCAACCAAAGCATCTTAAGGGAGAAGGTTCACTGTGGCTTACTGTTCCCCAGGGAGACAGTCCCTCGTGGGAAGAAGTGTACTGCAGCAGGCAGGAAAGGCACAGCAACATATTGAACCCACAGACAGGAAGGAGAAAGACAGAACAGGAAGTGGAGATGGACTGTCAATCCTCAAGGCCCCAGTGACATACGTCCTCCATCCAGGCTTCACCTCCTAAAGACTCCACAGCTTTCCCAGATGGTGACCAAGTGCTCAACCTCATGAGGTTGTTGAGATGTTTCACATTCCAACCACAGCAACCTCTGCCCAAAATGAGGTACAATGCAGTTCTGAAAAGCAAACCCTGACTTTCTGGGGCCCTGCGGCACTTCTGCTCATCACAAACAAACCAGAAATGATAATGTGAATTTCCTTTGCAGTGATTAAAAGTCATATTCCTCTCAGAGTCGTGACTTTCCTTGGACCTTTGCTCATAACCAGCATAATCACCCACACAGCAAATCACGAATAATACACAAAAAATAACTATAAGCGAGAGCAAAAGACAAATGTCAAATCAATTACATTTTCTTATGTCATAAATGATCATTTAGAAATTAAAATTTTTAATTTTAATAGTATTACTGCGATAAAATATGAGATATTTGGATATAAATTTAAAAAGCACCAAGAATTTATTCATTGAAAACTCTAGTACACTAACAAAAGACAATAAAAATAAATAGCATACCCTGGACAAGAGTCAATATTACTAAGCCATCCATTCTATCCAAGGTAATTTTTAGTTTCAATAGCATCCTAATTAAAATTCATTGTTTATGTAGAAATGTATAGGATGTATCTAGGATATCGTGTATCCTAGGATACATGTATCTAGGATACAAATGTATCTAGGATAGATAAGTTTGAAAATGAACAAGTTGGAGACACATGTTACCAGAAGTCAAAATTTACTAAGAAGCTAATGTAATTTAAGTAGCATAATATTGGCATGAAGATAGATACACGCATCAGCTGAACAGACGAAGCCTGGGAAATCTGAATGAAGCAAATTGGAGGTAGAAACACTCCAGGATGATTCTGGAAGTCACCCTTGGACTTCCAAGGAACACACAAACACACATGAACGTGCACATAAACACACACTCAATAAAAAAAAAAAAAAGAATGAGAACCTGAGGGCTGATCTCCAGAATGTACACGAAAGCCAAGCTTACTGACTTGTATCTGTAACTCTTGTGCTGGTGGCGCAGACAGGCAGATTCTTGGGACTCACTAGTTGCCAGTCTGGTCAAAACAGCAAGCAACAAGTTCCCTGAGATCTCCTGTCTAAAATAAATAAATCAATCAACTGCACAATAATAATGGTAACATCCAGCATCAATGTTTTGCCACCCCCATAAAAGGGTGCACTCAACTGCACATGAATCACCCTTTCTGAACACACACACACACACACACACACACACACACACACACACCAAATCATACCCAGACAGAATTGATCCTTTTGTTGCATTAGGAGAAGTTTTCTGGCCTTGTCTCCAGGCACATGTCTGTGGTTATTTTTAAATACAGCTTAAGAAAGCAGCTCATTATCTTAATGTAGTATTCTAGCCTCCATAAAGCTGCCCATTTGGAGTGGAGCAGGAGACATTAAGAGTTTGCACATGACATCACAAGTCACTGGATTAGGATCTAAGCTGTCAGGGTCTTACTGATGCCAAGTGGGGGTACTTCATTTTTAGGTAGAGACTGTCATTTCTGCTTTTCTACCTATACACAACCTCTTAATGTTGCATCAAAGTGGAATCATTGACAAGCGACTGAGATCTCATCTCTTCTAAGAATTCTTGCAGCTAAAAATAACCTTTGGAGGTCCCTCATTGCTACTTCTGACTGTCATAAGATCCTAAGACCACAAGCCAAAATGACTTCAGCCACATTCTAAGAGTTAATGGTGTGATTACTGACTGCAAGAACATTAAGGCACAGTCTTCTCAGTAGCATGAGATACATGCTGGTGTGTGTGGTGTGAACTGACCTTCTTTGTGGAGGAGAGGGGAGCCACACCCATGTTAAAGAAACTTCAAGGCCAAATAATTCAGTTGTGTGATTATGGGGGTCAAAATATTGCACATGAAAATCAAATGATCATAGATTACTTTTATTCCTTTTGAAAGGCATTCGTTGCATCCCTGTTTGTCTGGCACAACATCCAGATAACTATCAAAAACTTAAAATGTATTTTTAGCAAGCTACTAGCTTCCACATATCCAAAAACTAAGAAATTATATTCATGTATGCAATATGAAAAAAATAAGAATGGAGAAAAAAGCTAAAAACCACCATCAGCCAGCAATTGAGACCTATTGTCAAAGATTTCCCAGCTTTCCAGTAAGTCAACCAGCTCAGGTATCCACCAATATCTTCAAAAGTGTCTGTTTTATAAGAAAAAAACAAGAGTTACCATTCCAATATCTGACAAAAGAGACTTCAAAATGAAGCAAATTATAAGAGATTTTGTTGATTTTGTTGTAGTTATCTGGCATGGTTACTAATGAACCACCATCAAACGGCTTAAGGGAACAAGGTGTTCATTTTCTTAAGACAGTCTAATTAGGGTTTGTAGTCACAGCTGACAGGAGAGCATGCATCAGCACTGGGGCCTAGGGAACTGGCCACACCATCTCTACATGAAGGCTGGAGGGAGGGACAATCCTCACTTGCCAGACCATGTCTGGCCAACTTCCTCAACCAGCTCTCTGTATTTTACTTCTAGTCCCACCCACCATGGGCTGGGCCTTCCCTATCAGGTAGACAATCTCTTGCAAGTTTGCTCTGGGCTTAAATCAACCAGGAATTCTCTACAAATGTGCCCAGAGCTCAAGCCCTCAATTATCAAGTTGACACCTGTGCCTAACTATGACAGATTTAAAAAGTTTACTACCTACTACTTCAGGGAACAATCCATCATGAAGACATTAAAATTCTAAACATAAATACACCAAATACAGACATACCAATTAATTAAACAAATACCAATAAATGTAATACAAAGAATCACCCTAAATGCAGTGACATCAGTAGACTTCAGCACCCCACTCTCACCAGTAGACAGGCTGACTGGTCAGACACTGAACAAGGGTACACTGACGTCAAGTAAACCCACAAATCAAATTGACCTGACAGACATCTACAGAACATTCCCCCAAACAATAAAAAAAAACCCTTATTCTAGAACACAGAGCAGCATCCACAAACACAGGAAAACTGAAATTGCATTTTATACCCTTCTGATCACCACAGAGTAAACCTAGATAACACAAAGGCAAACAGCAGAAAGCACATGAATTATGGAAACTGAACAACACATAACTAAATGAGGAATGGATCGATAAAAAAAAATAGGAAACAAAAAAAGGGGAGTTCAATGCAAATGAAAATACAACATATCAAAAACTATGAGACACAGTGAATGTTGCCCTATCTGGAAAGATTATAGCACTAAATGCCTACAAAAAAAAATCACAAGTAAACAACTTAAGGATGCACTTTAAGGCTATGGCGGAAAAAAACAAGAACCAATGAATAGCATATAAACTATACATATTTGGAAACATTCTCTTTGTTGTACAGCTTTTATATTAGTAGAAAGTACTATCCAAGATGCTGGGAGAAAAGCAATCAACAGCCTCATTAATCCATGAAAACTGTAAGTCTCAGTAGCAATCACACTAGGGAGAAGGGACCATAGTGACATGAAGTCAAAGGGCTAATCAATACCTTTCTGATTGGATTTAAGACCCGCTTTTCAGCAGGGATCACATTCCTGGTACTGTAAACCAGAATAAGAACCTATGGGCTGGAGGGATGGCTCAGGGGTTAAGACTGAGGCCTGCACTTCCAAACCTGATGGGCAGAGCCCGGGAAATTACAGAGCAAAGTAAGAAGGAGGTAGAAGACATCCAGGATGATTCCTGAAGTCATATTTTGTCCTCCACAGGGACACACATGCTCTCTGACACACACACATACACACACACACACACACACACACACACAAATAAATAAATAAATAAATAAATAAATAAATAAATGAGAAAGAACCTATGAAAGGGAGGAAAAGGGTGGATGCAAACCATTAAGGCTAAGGGTAAAAAGGCCATTATCAAACTGCCTTTTAAATATTTGACATCATACTCCTAGAATGGAGGAACTCATAACATTTATCTAAGAAGCTTCCTTATGCAATGGAAGGAGTTTTATTAAAGAAAATCACGGCTGTTGAAAGTGTAGAAAATAAAGCATGGAAGACAGCTCAGCACTGAACAAGACATGCATACCCTTGACACACCCCGAAGATTAGGGAACATTGCAGAAGAGGGAATGTAAAGACTGTAAGAAGATGAAAGGCAGAGGGAATAATGACAGACATTACATTCTGGACATGAAAGGCTGCCACATGTGTGAACACTCGGCAGCTGTACACATTTCTAAAAGAACGGCACATGATTTCTCACACCAACAAGGTCATACCAACAAGTCACCTGGGAAGAGCAGAGAATTCCAGTGGCCCCATTCCTCACTGAGAGACTGATGAAGGTCAACCCTCATGGAAGGAAGGACAAATGGTCTGGAAGATTCCTTCTGCTGTCCAGCTCTCATAGTACCAGAAAGTACTGTTCAAGCTCCTACAGTGTGAAAGCAATCAGCAGTCTCACTGATATGTGAAAGCTACAAGTTACAATAATAATCACCCTGGCAAGAGGTAGACATCAGTACAAGGGTGGCATGAATGTCCAGGGGGTGATCAACAGCTTTCTGATGAAATTCAAAGCCTGAATTTTCAGCAGAAACATATTAATGGTCATATAAACCAGGACAAAAATCTATGAAAGGGAAGGATGTAGGCCCAAGAAGGGTGCAAACTATTAAGGTTTAGCAATAAAGACACTCTATCAAACTGCTTTTGAAACATTTGTCTTCATACTTATACATTAGAGGAGAACTCAGCACTCAACCTAGAAGCTTCCTTCTGCAGTGGAAGGTGTTTATCACAGAAAAACACTACATGCAGAAAGTAAGTGTCTGCAGATTGCTTGGCCCTAAATTACCTGCTCCCAAGATATGGGGACATCATGGAAGAGAAAGCAGTAAGACTGCAAGAGCCTGAGGAGGATTGGGGTGCTTCCAGACACTACCTTCTGGACATTATAGGGGTGCTGCATCCATGAACTTACTGCAGCTCTGTCTATTTCCACAAGACCTAAAAAGATTTGTCCAATCAACATGTCACCATGGAAGAGGGAGATCTTAAGAGGCCCCAGACCTCCGAGAGAGACTGTTGAGGGTCGATGCTGGATGGGGGTGGGCTTGGAGGAAGATGCTTTCTTCAATGGCGTGACCACGGATACAGGATTCCTTCTCCAGGAAGTGCGTATCCCAGCTAGAAGGAAGAAGACTTTGTGTTGCATGCATGAGGCAGAACATCTGGACTGATCCTGCCAAGGTCAAGGCAGTGGACTTGATCGCCACAGCACAAGGCTCTCCTGGTGTGGGGAGTGCAGACAAGGGAGCTCTGCTCTGACCTTGGCAGGGCTGGGATAAAGATGAAACTCACTGCGCCACACATGTGAGAAGACATGAGAGCAGAAGGGAGACTGGTAGGGAAGAAGAAGGTTGTTATGGGAAACAGGGGAGATGGGATTGGACATCAAGGTGTGAAAATATAAATTCACTCTATTCATTCATAAAAGTCTGAAAGAATAACATCTGTAAACGTGAGAGAGGGCTGTGCAGAGGAGCAGCATGGATGCTGGAAAAGTCACCTTGAAGGAGATTGATTGAAAGACCCAGGAAGGGCAGACCAGTTGCCTTTCTGGGGGAGCAGTGGGGTCCTTAAGACAGAGGCACATGGGTGAAGAGATGATAACTAGGCCCCAATACAGAACCACCAACACCACAACATTCCACTTTTGTGTCTGTGTGGGACCAGGCATTATAACTCGAGAAAAGTGACAACCTCAGTTCAGGAATAATCTGAGAGATGTCCCAGGAGAAACAGGTCTCAGATGCACTCTTGAAGATAAGTTGTGTCCGTGCACATCAAGGGAAGATGAAGAGAGGGTTTATAAAGCAGCCATGGCATTTGCGAATGTGAAGAATCTTGGCGACACAGGGAGGTCTGAAGATATGTGTGTGTGTGTGTGTGTGTGTGTGTGTGAGAGAGAGAGAGAGAGAGAGAGAGAGAGAGAACATAACAGCAAAGAACACAATTAATAACAACAAATATGAAAATGTTTGGAAAGACGTTCTACAAAAAGGCAGAAATCCAGAGTTGTTTTAAAACAAGACAGGACCCTGAGAAGGAGGGACTTTGTGTGTGTGCGTGCGTGTGTGTGTGTGTGTGTGTGTGTGTGTGTGTGTGTGTGTGTACATACTATCAGAACAAGAGAAAGAGACACAGAAGGAGAGAGCAATAAAAATAAAAAAGGTGTGGCAGGAGCCTTCAGAGAATAGAAATCCAGGGTCTGGGTAGAAGGGAAAGAGGTGTTCAGACAGGGAGAGGGTCACCCAGTGGGGGCAGAGGAGGAGTTGGAATATGTGACTCAGACTGCTCTGTGGAGAAACAGGGGAGTTGGCTGCCTGCCAAGCCACAATTACCCACCCTCCTGCAAGTCTCCCAGAACTTCTGTCCTGGGCTGCCCTGAAGTCAGCTGGGGCCACCAACTTGGTTCACACCACTGTCCTCCACCTTTGCTGCTGAGGATCCCAGAGCAAGGGGCCAGCAGGTGAGTTTAGGAAGAAGCCCAGCTGGAAGAGGGCTTGTCCACCAGCGCCTGGTCCATTTGATCCATGGCTGTACAACATCTGTGCACTGGGCGTGAACAGAGGAAGAGTCAGGCTTAGGGGAGCTCAGAAACCCAGCCCTTAAAAGTAAGGCTCCTCCAGGGGTGGAAGAGCCCAGTGATGGGGAGATGACTAAGAAGGGGGCGGAGTTACAGTCCCAAGGGAGCCCCTGGACTCTGGTCAACACCCTGAGAACAGACAGACAAGGACAGAACAGGCAGAGGACGACCACGGAAGACCTACAAAGGAATGTGAAATTGGAAACTAAAGCACACCCACTCGGGCAGAGTCATGCAGTTTCTTTCCTCTCTTCTGGCTTCTGTCTTGCTGAGTCCCCTGCTGGAGGCACCAGCCTAATTCTCTGCATTCCCCTCCGCATTTGTCCAGGAGGATCCCAGAGGGGCTCAGGTGAGTGGGGAAGGGACTGGCGATGCCACAGGACCTGGGGCCACAGGAGCCACCTGATCAGTTGCTGCCCCTCTTCTCTGGGCGCTGGGCTAAACAGAGGAAGTTTCTCTTGGCTGCAGGGAATGGGGACCTGAGGCCGGGAGACCCCCGCGTGACTCCAAAAAGATGGGGGTAGGGGAAATAGCGAACTATCAACCTGGAAGACTAGACAGTGGAGGAAGACCCTCAGTTCTCGAGGCGGAACTTGTGGGAACGTCTGCGCCAAGCCGCAGCAGAGTTGCTGAGACTTTTCCTCCTGTCTTCACAGCGCACCTCTCACCTGTGGCCCCCTGCTCTGGAGAAATGGCTGCAGCCACTGGGTTAGTGCGCTGTGCCCTGTCTCTGCTCCTTCTCTTCTGGCTGGGCTGCCTGTGTGCTCCGCGGACAGGTGAATGCCTGAGACCCAGCTTGGGGGTCGGGGAGGACCCCAGGATCAAGGCCCTGGAGGAGGGAGATTCTCCTGAAGGGTAGCTCTGTGACCAACCACTCAGCCCCTCCCCTCCCCTACCCCACTGAGGACAGATCTTCCTAGGGAGGAAGAGGATGAGGCCTGGGAAATAGAGGAAACTCGATGAGTGCGCTCTCCCTCTCTCTCTCTCTTTCTCTCTCTCTCTCTTTCTCTCTCTGCATTTCATTACCTTAAAAGGAAGTGGAAGAGACAAGGACAAAAGCTTGTTTAAAAAAAAACTTGTTTTTTTTTACAATTGTCTTACGTAATTGTAAAAGAAAATTAAAGGCTGGAGAGATGGCTCAGGGGTTAAGACTCTGCCTCAAAAGTAGCAGGACCTGAGTTCAGATTCTGAATCTCTGGTAAAAACCAGACAGAAATATCTGTGGCCTGAACTTCTATCTAAAAAGTAGAGCCTGGGAAAACCCAGAGCAAAATAAAAAGAGGTAGAAGCAATCCAGGATTTTTTTAAAGTCACTCTTGATCCTCCACAGGCACACATAGGGACCTCTGAAACACACACACACACACACACACATACACACACACACACACACACACACACACACACAAATAAATAAAAAAATTTTTAAAATTTCCAAAATTTTCTCCTGAAAAGCAAAAAAGACAAAACTAAACCCACAAACCTCTCTGCATAATTGCATCCCCTGACCACAAACTCTTGGGAGGTAACAGAAAAATTAACCTAGTTCATCATGTGATGGCATCTTACATACTGGTTGACATCATCGTTCCTATTAAAAATTTTAGTCTAGTTGTTTGTAACATATGTGAGCATTAGAGATATTTCATGACCAAGTATTACTGTTGTAGCTTTCTGAGTACATGTATTTTTGTTCTAAGGGAATAAACTAAAAAAATAAGTAATGAAAATTGCCTTCCTTAGTAAGACTTGAATGCCTATGTATAAACATTTATTTTTTCAAACAAATAGAAGACTACATATTCTTTGATACACTTGTGTTCTATCTTTGCAATCTTAGACCTTGACAATCTTAGACTAGCACATATATAATTAGATTTTCATTTTAACCTTCCATGAATCTCATAAAGTCTTTTAAACACTTAAAATTTGTTTTTCCTTTTTTTTTTAATTATGAGAGAGGGAGTAGGGACAGTATGTCATGCCATGTGTGTAGAGGGCTAAGAGAAACTTGGCAGAGTTAATTCTCCCATATCTCTGGGGATTGCAGAGATTGAAAAGGCTCTTAACACAAGTGCCTTTACACACTGAACCATTCCACCAATACTTTTAACGTAGACACAGCTCTGGTAAGAGGACTGGGGAAGTTGTACGTGTATTATTTCACCCATGGTCCTCCAGAGGAATGCATAGCCCCCCCACACACACATTTAATGTTGACCCCCAGATTTCCTCTATGGAGTACCCAAGGGGAAAGAGACATTTCAAGTTGTGATTTTTACTTTATCTGAATTACTTCCGCAATTCATTCTTCCTGCTTCTGCAATGTGCAGCTCATACTATGAGCAGCTCCTAAGTGGATTTACCTGGAAAATATCTGCTGCAAACTCATCACTGTCCACCATGAAGTGATGATGGGCTTGTCAACCTGGAGTTCACACCAAAGTGGAAGCTCTGGTGCTGCAGAGCATTTGTGTCCTGTGCATGGACCCCCATGGACTGGACTAAGTGAGATAGATTCTGTCATTGAGAGGATGAGTTGGAAAGGCTTGGGCATGATCTAAGAGAAGACAGTGGAATTGGACGAAGCAGAATGAAAGAGCAAAGTGCTTGAAGAGGAACGCCAAAACATCCCACAATCCAGATTGCATGACAGGAGGGTCATGATAGGACAGAGAGGAGAGAGTGTTTTTACGTCTCCTTTTCTGATGCATCCTTGCTAAAGTCTTCTTCATGAACGCACTCTTTACTTTTATGTTCCAACTGACTGTTCCTCATGTTGACACGGGCACTTCTTACCCATAACCCAATCCCTTTCCACACACCCACACACACACACACACACACACACACACACACACGAAAAAGTATGTGCGTACATGCCTGACTACTTCTTACCCATTTCTCTGTGTAGTCTGCGTAGCAGAGCATGCCCAGCATACTGCACCACTTGTCTTCTTTTGCTTTGAGTAGAATCCTGGAAGACGAAGGGCCATAAGCATGCTGGGACACAAGAACTGGGTGAGGAGGAGAGGAGTGATTGAGGCTTCATGCAGATCAGAGACACACAGAGATCTTCTTGAGAATGGGGTCAGAGCATGATTTGGGTAGAGAGGCTCCCAGAAATCTCAAACTAAGTTTATGAAACTCTCAGTGGACACTATGCTGGGCATGTGCCCACAGGTGGGAGCTCCCCTCCACTGCTCACTTCCACCATTACTCCACAAACTGTCTCCTGAACACCAGCCCATGATGAATCTGTCATATGTCCCAGGATGCACCCGTTCCTTCACATTGCAGTGCTTCCCTTTGGTCATACTGCAAGTCTTGGGAACACATACGTTAGCAGCATCTTGTATATTTCATACCTCACAGCCATGGTAAAAGTCACTAAAGGTGTTTTCCCCATGAATCCTCCTGGGGACACTGTGTGCATCTGAGGTTCCCTGGTAGCATCAGAGTGTCTTGAGAGACGGCACAGGACTGAAGCTCCTGACGATGGTGGACACATGGAATGGAGGCTGCCACCCCTGACAGTCAGACTCTGTAGAGGGAGATGGGGGTCCCTGAAACAAACACGGCCCCCTTGTCCCTGTCCAGGACCTCACCTGCATGTTTCTCTCATAGATACGCATTCTCTCTGCCTCAACCTCACTGTCAAAGCTCAGTCTGAAGATAGACAGCCCTGGCTGGAAATCCAGTGCTTTTTGCATGGAAATCTCTTACTTCGGTATGACAATATCAACAAGGACAAAGCTGTGGGTCCCCAGGGAAAGAAGGTCAATGGCTCTGAGGCATAGAAACATTTGACTAATACTTCCAAATCCTTGGAGCAAGAGCTCAGGATGGCATTAAGTCATCTTAGCATGGAACCAGATAAAACCAATAACAGGGGTAAGTATGGGATGGTTAGCAACAGAGAGGGTCAGCAGAGCACATACGGGCAGAGCATGTGCATATGTTTGTGTGATGAACAGAGCTAACGTTGGTCCAAACATGGCAGCACATGATTACAACGGGAAGAAAGAGGAGGTGAGGGAGGGGAGAGAACAGAACAGCAGCCCTACGCCTGTGGAGAAAAGCTGATTTCGGGAGGTGAGGGTTTGAGTGGATGATGTGGTTTTGAGTGTGGTTTGCAGGTCAGCGAATCTTGCAGGTCAGGGTATTTTGTCAGCATGAAGGAGAAAGAAAGGTGGTCTTCGTGCAGTTTATCATCAACAGAGAGTATCACTTCCACTTTTATCCAATGAACTCAACCTGAATCTTGATGAATCCTGAAGCCGACAAGATAATGGAGGAATTGAAAAATCTTAAGGACCTGGTAAAGGATTTCATGAAGATCTCCCAGGGTGACTGCTTTAAATGGCTCCAGGAATTCTCAAAGCACCTGCCAGAAATATCAGTAGGAAGCTAAGTGTGGTAAATAAGTGTGGT